>CM041722.1:26023609-26351109 GCA_023373845.1 Nibea coibor
TCACATAGAAAGGTGTGTGTGTGTGTGTGTGTGTGTGTGTGTGTGTGTGTGTGTGTGTGTTAATATACATCTGATTGAGGGCTTTGATTCACCAGTGAGGAGCACCGTCAGCCCCCGTCACCTCCAGCATGCCTCTGACAAACTCTTGACCTTTAACCTCCACCCTTTCTTCCTTATCCTCCTTTCTTCCTCACTTCCTTCCTCCTTCCTTCCTCGCTTCCTTCCCTTCTTTCCTCCGACCACGCAGCGAGGAGTGAAGCCCAAAAAGGTGCTGCATGTTTCTCTAACCTCGGTACAGTGCTAATGTTATGATGATGATGATGGTGGTAACCATGGTAACCGTTGCTCTGAATGGCCTCGCTGCTGCTGCATGGCCACAGAGCCTCATCACTCATTTACCCATGATGCCTTTCGGCTCCCATCAGTGTGTTTATGTGAGAGTGGATGGAAGAGCGAGAGCTGACACCTGTGTCCGCCATCGTGCCACGCCCACTTCCTGTCACCTGACCTCGGGCACCTCACCGTGCTCTGTGTGCATTAGTTCAGCTCTGTGGCTCATGGTGTGTGTGTGTGTGTGTGTGTAACATATTCATACTGACTGTCTGTGAGGATCTGCTGCTTCTCAAATGTGTTTAAGTTTAGAGAATCAGGTCTTTGTATAATGACTCATCATGTCTGCCATCAGTCCGACTGCGTTAGTTAGTTAGGCTGGAGTTCAGGCTGGAGTATGATGTAATATCTTATGACCTTACATGGTCAGCTTCCTGCTGACAGTCTGCTGCGAGTCATACATGCAGCCGCTCGCTCTGTAAAATGTCAGACGGTGACGGAGGAGCCGACCTCCACCTGCAGAGCATAGACCTGCAGAGCATAGACCTGCAGAGCATAGACCTGCAGAGCTGATGTGAGGTGTGTGATGCCTCAGGATCAAAGTGTGTGTGTGTGTGCTGTCTTGAGACATCATGAAGGAGTTAGTGATGACATCACTGTGCATATGATGTCATCAGTCAGTCTGCTGGTCTGTGCAGTAAAGTAATTGAGTATCTGCAGCGTGTCGGGTCGTGTTCATGCTTCCTGTGCAGTAATCTAACCCTCTCTTTGTCCTGAGTGTGTGTGTGCGTGTGTGTGCGTGTGTGTGTGCGTGTGTGTGTGTGTGTGTGTGTGTGTGTGTGTGTGTGTGTGTGTGTGTGTGCTGGGAAAGCGGGAACATGATACACCTCCACC
Organism: Nibea coibor; assembly: GCA_023373845.1. NCBI lineage: Eukaryota > Metazoa > Chordata > Actinopteri > Sciaenidae > Nibea > Nibea coibor. Next base: position 26,024,834 of record CM041722.1, read on the forward strand.
CATCCCATCATCCTCTCTGTCAGCGGGTGGAGCTGCACAGTCTGAATATTTGATCTGACACAAACACTTTTTCTTCGTGAGCCTCCGTCTGACAGCGTGAGTGACGTCACACAGGTGTACGAACCTGACGTGACGTCACACAGGTGTACGAACCTGAAGCTCAAACAAGCCACCTGTAACCACGCCCACCTGTCAATCAAAGCAACCCCACTCTTACCCTGCATCACTTTAAGCCTCAGTGTTACCTGGACAGGTGAGCTCTGTGTGTCCGCCTCAGCACAGGTGACAGCGTACCTGTGATGAAGTCTGAATACTGAAGACAGTGAAGGTCTCCTCTGTCCTCCTCTGTCCTCATTTGTCCTCCTCTGTCCTCCTCTGTCCTCCTCTGTGCTCCTCTGTCCTCCTGTGTCCTCCTCTGTGCTCCTCTGTCCTCCTCTGTACTCCTCTGTTCTCCTCTGTGCTCCTCTGTCCTCCTCTGTGCTCTTCTGTCCTCCTGTGTCCTCCTCTGTGCTCCTCTGTCCTCCTGTGTCCTCCTCTGTGCTCCTCTGTCCTCCTCTGTACTCCTCTGTTCTCCTCTGTGCTCCTCTGTCCTCCTCTGTGCTCTTCTGTCCTCCTGTGTCCTCCTCTGTGCTCCTCTGTGCTCCTCTGTCCTCCTGTGTCCTCCTCTGTGCTCCTCTGTCCTCCTCTGTTCTCCTCTGTCCTCCTCTGTCCTCCTCTGTGCTCCTCTGTCCTCCTGTGTCCTCCTCTGTGCTCCTCTGTCCTCCTCTGTGCTCCTCTGTCCTCCTCTGTTCTCCTCTGTCCTCCTCTGTCCTCCTCTGTGCTCTTCTGTCCTCCTGTGTCCTCCTCTGTGCTCCTCTGTCCTCCTCTGTGCTCCTCTGTCCTCCTCTGTCCTCCTCTGTCCTCCTCTGTGCTCCTCTGTCCTCCTCTGTGCTCCTCTATCCTCCTGTGTCCTCCTCTGTGCTCCTCTGTCCTCCTCTGTACTCCTCCGTCCTCCTCTGTGCTCCTGTGTCCTCCTCTGTGCTCCTCTGTCCTCCTCTGTCCTCCTCTGTGCTCCTCTGTCCTCCTCTGTGCTCCTCTATCCTCCTGTGTCCTCCTCTGTGCTCCTCTGTCCTCCTCTGTACTCCTCCGTCCTCCTCTGTGCTCCTGTGTCCTCCTCTGTCCTCATCTGTCCTCCTCTGTCCTCCTCTGTGCTCCTCTGTCCTCCTCTGTGCTCCTCTGTTCTCCTCTGTCCTCCTCTGTGCTCCTCTGTCCTCCTTTGTGCTCCTCTGTCCTCCTCTGTGCTCCTCTGTCCTCCTCTCTCCTCCTCTGTCCTCCTGTGTCCTCCTCTGTGCTCCTCTGTTCTCCTCTGTACTCCTCTGTGCTCCTCCGTCCTCCTCTGTGCTCCTCCGTGTTCCTCTGTGCTTCTCTGTTCTCCTCTGTACTCCTCCGTGTTCCTCTGTGCTCCTCTGTGCTCCTCCGTCCTCCTCTGTCCTCCTCCGTCCTCCTCTGTGCTCCTCCGTCCTCCTCTGTCCTCCTCTGTACTCATCTGTCCTCCTCTGTGCTCCTCTCTCCTCCTCTGTCCTCCTGTGTCCTCCTCTGTGCTCCTCCGTCCTCCTCTGTCCTCCTCTGTGCTCCTGTGTCCTCCTCTGTGCTCCTCCGTCCTCCTCTGTCCTCCTCTGTGCTCCTCTGTCCTCCTCTGTGCTCCTCTGTGCTCCTGTGTCCTCCTCTGTGCTCCTCCGTCCTCCTCTGTCCTCCTCTGTGCTCCTCTGTCCTCCTGTGTCCTCCTCTGTGCTCCTCCGTCCTCCTCTGTCCTCCTCCGTCCTCCTCTGTGCTCCTCCGCCCTCATCTGTCCTCCTCTGTGCTCCTCTCTCCTCCTCTGTCCTCCTGTGTCCTCCTCTGTGCTCCTCTGTGCTCCTCTGTCCTCCTGTGTCCTCCTCTGTGCCCCTTGTCCTCCTCTGTTCTCCTCTGTGCTCCTCTGTCCTCATCTGTCCTCCTCTGTCCTCCTCTGTGCTCCTCTCTCCTCCTCTGTCCTCCTGTGTCCTCCTCTGTCCTCCTCCGTCCACCTCTGTGCTCCTCTGTGCTCCTCTGTTCTCCTCTGTCCTCCTCCGTCCTCCTCTGTGCTCCTCTGTCCTCATCTGTCCTCCTCTGTGCTCGTCTCTCCTCCTCTGTCCTCCTGTGTCCTCCTCTGTCCTCCTCCGTCCTCCTCTGTGCTCCTCTGTTCTCCTCTGTCCTCCTCTGTCCTCCTCTGTGCTCCTCTGTTCTCATCTGTCCTCCTCCGTCCTCCTCTGTGCTCCTCTGTCCTCATCTGTCCTCCTCTGTGCTCCTCTCTCCTCCTCTGTCCTCCTGTGTCCTCCTCTGTGCTCCTCTGTCCTCCTCTGTGCTCCTCTGTCCTTCTCTGTGCTCCTCTGTCCTCCTCTGTGCTCCTCTGTTCTCCTCTGTCCTCCTCTGTGCTCCTCTGTCCTCCTCTGTACTCCTCCGTCCTCCTCTGTGCTCCTGTGTCCTCCTCTGTCCTCATCTGTCCTCCTCTGTCCTCCTCTGTGCTCCTCTGTCCTCCTCTGTGCTCCTCTGTTCTCCTCTGTCCTCCTCTGTGCTCCTCTGTCCTCCTTTGTGCTCCTGTGTCCTCCTCTGTGCTCCTCTGTCCTCCTCTCTCCTCCTCTGTTCTCCTCTGCCCTCCTCTGTTCTCCTCTGCCCTCCTCTGTCCTCCTCTGTGCTCCTCTGTCCTTCTCTGTGCTCCTCTGTCCTCCACTGTGCTCCTCCGTCCTCCTCTGTCCTCCTCTGTGCTCCTCTGTGCTCCTGTGTCCTCCTCTGTGCTCCTCCGTCCTCCTCTGTCCTCCTCTGTGCTCCTCTGTCCTCCTGTGTCCTCCTCTGTGCTCCTCCGTCCTCCTCTGTCCTCCTCCGTCCTCCTCTGTGCTCCTCCGCCCTCATCTGTCCTCCTCTGTGCTCCTCTCTCCTCCTCTGTCCTCCTGTGTCCTCCTCTGTGCTCCTCTGTGCTCCTCTGTCCTCCTGTGTCCTCCTCTGTGCCCCTTGTCCTCCTCTGTTCTCCTCTGTGCTCCTCTGTCCTCATCTGTCCTCCTCTGTCCTCCTCTGTGCTCCTCTCTCCTCCTCTGTCCTCCTGTGTCCTCCTCTGTCCTCCTCCGTCCACCTCTGTGCTCCTCTGTGCTCCTCTGTTCTCCTCTGTCCTCCTCCGTCCTCCTCTGTCCTCATCTGTCCTCCTCTGTGCTCGTCTCTCCTCCTCTGTCCTCCTGTGTCCTCCTCTGTCCTCCTCCGTCCTCCTCTGTGCTCCTCTGTTCTCCTCTGTCCTCCTCTGTCCTCCTCTGTGCTCCTCTGTTCTCATCTGTCCTCCTCCGTCCTCCTCTGTGCTCCTCTGTCCTCATCTGTCCTCCTCTGTGCTCCTCTCTCCTCCTCTGTCCTCCTGTGTCCTCCTCTGTGCTCCTCTGTCCTCCTCTGTGCTCCTCTGTCCTTCTCTGTGCTCCTCTGTCCTCCTCTGTGCTCCTCTGTTCTCCTCTGTCCTCCTCTGTGCTCCTCTGTCCTCCTCTGTACTCCTCCGTCCTCCTCTGTGCTCCTGTGTCCTCCTCTGTCCTCATCTGTCCTCCTCTGTCCTCCTCTGTGCTCCTCTGTCCTCCTCTGTGCTCCTCTGTTCTCCTCTGTCCTCCTCTGTGCTCCTCTGTCCTCCTTTGTGCTCCTGTGTCCTCCTCTGTGCTCCTCTGTCCTCCTCTCTCCTCCTCTGTTCTCCTCTGCCCTCCTCTGTTCTCCTCTGCCCTCCTCTGTCCTCCTCTGTGCTCCTCTGTCCTTCTCTGTGCTCCTCTGTCCTCCACTGTGCTCCTCCGTCCTCCTCTGTTCTCCTCTGTGCTCCTCTGTGCTCCTCTGTCCTCCTCTGTGCTCCTCTGTCCTCCTCTGTGCTCCTCCGTGCTCCATGTTTTCGTCTGGTCTCAATGAGCCTATAGGAGGCCTGTGCCTGTTGCTAGGAGACAGGAGAGCCTACATCAGCGTTGATGCTCATTTTCTCCTCTCACCTCCGTTTACAGCCCCGCCCTCCTCCGTCTCACATCCACACAGTCACTGCCTCACCCCTCCCTCACCCCTCCCTGTCTGGGGAGGAGGAGGAGGAGGAGGAGAGAGCACAGTGATGTAATGCCGGAGCGAGGCATTGGCTGGGCTGACAAATCACAATACGTGGAGTGAGAAAGGGGAGGGAGGGCTGAGGAGGAGGAGGTTAGAGGAGGCGAAGGCGTCTGCTGTGATCAGTAGCAGGTCGGAGGCTCGCAGCGGCATCATGTCAGCGTCGTGATCGGAGCAGGGAGGAGAGACAGGGAGGAGAGACAGGGAGGAGAGACAGGGAGGCACCGACGGAGGGCTCTGTGAACGGATTATGAGAGGAGGAGGACATAAAGGAGGACGATAGCAGGAGGAAGGGACGGACGAGACAGGGAGGAGGAACCTGGGAGGAAAATCACTGCAGACATTTGCACCATTGCAGCTGCCCTGCCTGCCTGTCTGCCTGCCTGTCTGCCTGTCTGCCTGTCTGTCTGCCTGTCTGTCTGTCTGCCTGTCTGTCTGCCTGTCTGTCAGTCTGCCTGTCTGTCTGCCTGTCTGTCTGTCTGCCTGTCTGTCTGTACTAAAGCCGGTGTCTGAGTATCGAGCATCTGTGCCTGTTTATCACCTTCCTGTGTGTGTGTGTGTGTGTGTGTGTGTGTGTGTGTTCTTCTCTTGCAAATATGATGAGGCAGACTCCGGCACCACGTAAGGTACACACCTCCACCTGATCGTCCTTTACGTTTGTCACCATCCGTCTGCTGCAGAGGTCATGTTCAACTTATTCCCACAGAGGAACACTCTTTTCTTTATCCTTTGCTGTGTGTGTGTGTGTGTGTGTGTGTGTGAGACTTCACTGTTGGTTTCAGGTGATTTCAGAACAGTCTGTTCTCGGTGGCTTAACACGACTGTCAGCTGTGATTTGGTCCAGCTGTTAGCTCGGAGCTAATCCAATAAAGATTGATAACGAGCCAAAGAGCCGCTGAGGAGGAAGGAGACAGGGAGTCAGAGTGCAAGGGAGGAAGGATGGAGGAGACAAGGACACAAGCAGGAGAGGACGAGTCTCCTAGTTTGATCATATTTATATGAACTCACCTGTTCATTCAGTCACTGTTACAGCTGCAGATTATTGATTAATGATTGTTGATATTTAATGTTCCCATAAATTCCACAAAAGTTCCTGATAAGTTTCCTGGAATGACATCGTTTCACACAATTCAGTTTAACCGTTTATTCATTCATTACGATGAATAAACATAAACTCTCATTTCTGCCTCAGTCTTTCCAGGAAACTTTCAGGATACGAAGGTCTCATAAAATAAAATATTTATTAGTAATCTAACAAAATATTTATAATTTCAACAAAGTAAAAAAATATGATTTGATTAACAATAAACAAACGTTGACAGAACGTTCATTTCAGACTGAGCTGAAAATATTTTTGTGTTGAACTGAACTGATTTCTGACATTTCAGGACTAAAAGACTAATGAATAATTAAAATAATAATTAGCTGTGACCTTTAATCTGACTGAAAGCTCCAGAACAGTTTGAAGTTCATCAGACTGAATGAAAAATATTTTTGTTGATTGACTGAAGAAATTAAAGAATTAAATAGTCTTCACTCTTACAGTCTTCACTCTTACAGTCTTACAGTCTTCAGTCTTACAGTCTCTAAAACAGTTCAGACTTTAGAGGCTGTGACCTGTTAGATGATGGAGTGTGTAGATGTGTGAGACACAGTGTGTAGCAGCAGACCCGGTTCTGGTCCCGGCGCTGTCTGCAGGATGAGCTCAGTCCAACATGAAGCGGAGACACAAAGCGGTCATTGAGGTCAGAGCAGCCGTACCAGGCGCAGCGCCCACGTTGTTACTGAGATTTGTTACGTGGTAATAGATTACTTTTACCGTCAGTGAAGTATCAGCTGTTCCATTAAAGCTTCACTCACTCATCGTGTCTGTGTGATTTGATATGAACTCTGCCTGAACTCTAACCCTGCCTGTTTGTTTCCTTCCCTCCTCTCCTCCTGACCTTTGACCTTTCCCTCTTCTTCTCAGACCACGGCCAGAAGGCCTAAGGTGAGCCCAGCCTTCAAAGTCCTCCGGGCTTCGTGTGTGTGTGTGAGTGTGTGTGTGGGGGGGTCCTGGATCAGCTCGGAGGTCATCATGGAGGTCATGATAGTCGCTCCTATAAACAACGTCTGCAGGTTCACCAGTTGCAGTGAGTCAGTTTGACCACCAACAAACGCGGAGACGTTGAGTTGGATACAGCCTGACGTCACGCTGCAGCCAATCAGACGCTCAGACTGTCACAGTCAGCCTGAACTAAACTCTGAGACTCGACGTGTGTGTGTTCTGACTTTGTTTATTTCATGAAGTCTGACTTTACGCTGCAAAACAGAAACACAGAAGTTTGAATTGTATTTGTGAGAGAGAGCAGTGGTTAAGAGACATAGACAGTGAATGAGAGCGAGGGAGCGTCTTGATAAAGTCGTTAATCAGAGAAATTAAAAGTTATTTCCTGAGTGTTCGATAACAAGTGTTGTTGACATGGACATCAGTGTTCTGGTCCTGGTTTTGGTTCCGTTTTACAGTTGAATAAAAAATATAGTGGCTAATGTTTGAATCATGAATACAGGGAGTCAAATGTGTGTTCAGACCTCCATTATGGCCACTGTGACATCATCAGGCAGCCGCTTAAACACTGACTGTCGTCGTCTGGTTCTCTGCTCGGTTTCTTTAGCAGCCCAGCCGACCTGCAGCAGGCGGGAAGGGCGCTGCGTCCGGCTCTGCCTCGGCGTCTGCCGGCGAGATGAGCAGCAGCGAGCCCAGCACGCCAGCCCAAACCCCGCTGGCTGCTCCGGTCATCCCCACCCTGCACTCCCCTGGAAACCCTCCAGCCCCCGTCCCCAGCAAGGTCAGTATGAGGATACACATCACGCTGTAGCTCACACTGTAGTTCAGACTGTAGCTAAGACTGTAGCTAAGACTGTAGTTCACACTGTAGTTCAGACTGTAGCTAAGACTGTAGTTCAGACTGTAGTTCAGACTGTAGTTCAGACTGTAGCTAAGACTGTAGTTCAGACTGTAGTTCAGACTGTAGCTAAGACTAGCTAAGACTGTAGTTCACACTGTAGTTCACACTGTAGCTAAGACTGTAGTTCAGACTGTAGCTCAGACTGAAATTCAGACTGTAGCTAAGACTGTAGTTCAGACTGTAGTTCAGACTGTAGTTCAGACTGTAGCTAAGACTGTAGTTCAGACTGTAGTTCAGACTGTAGCTAAGACTGTAGCTAAGACTGTAGTTCAGACTGTAGTTCAGACTGTAGCTAAGACTGTAGTTCAGACTGTAGCTAAGACTGTAGTTCAGACTGTAGTTCAGACTGTAGTTCAGACTGTAGCTAAGACTGTAGTTCAGACTGTAGTTCAGACTGTTGTTCAGACTGTAGTTCAGACTGTAGTTCAGACTGTAGCTAAGACTGTTGTTCAGACTGTAGTTCAGACTGTAGCTAAGACTGTAGTTCAGACTGTAGCTAAGACTGTAGTTCAGACTGTAGTTCAGACTGTAGCTAAGACTGTAGCTAAGACTGTAGTTCAGACTGTAGTTCAGACTGTAGCTAAGACTGAAATTCAGACTGTAGCTAAGACTGTAGTTCAGACTGTAGTTCAGACTGTAGCTAAGACTGTAGTTCAGACTGTAGCTAAGACTATAGTTCAGACTGTAGTTCAGACTGTAGTTCAGACTGTAGCTAAGACTGTAGTTCAGACTGTAGCTAAGACTGTAGTTCAGACTGTAGTTCAGACTGTTGTTCAGACTGTTGTTCAGACTGTAGTTCAGACTGCAGCTAAGACTGTAGTTCAGACTGTAGCTCAGACTGAAATTCAGACTGTAGTTCAGACTGTAGCTAAGACTGTAGTTCAGACTGTAGTTCAGACTGTAGCTCAGACTGAAATTCAGACTGTAGCTAAGACTGTAGTTCAGACTGTAGCTAAGACTGTAGCTAAGACTGTAGCTAAGACTGTAGTTCAGACTGTAGCTCAGACTGTAGCTAAGACTGTAGTTCAGACTGTAGTTCAGACTGTAGCTAAGACTGTAGTTCAGACTGTAGTTCAGACTGTAGCTAAGACTGTAGTTCAGACTGTAGTTCAGACTGTTGTTCAGACTGTTGTTCAGACTGTAGTTCAGACTGTTGTTCAGACTGTAGTTCAGACTGTAGTTCAGACTGTAGCTAAGACTGTAGTTCAGACTGTAGCTAAGACTGTTGTTCAGACTGTAGTTCACACTGTAGCTCAGACTGTAGTTCAGACTGTAGCTAAGACTGTAGTTCAGACTGTAGTTCAGACTGTAGTTCAGACTGTAGCTAAGACTGTAGTTCAGACTGTAGCTAAGACTGTAGTTCAGACTGTAGCTCAGACTGAAATTCAGACTGTAGCTAAGACTGTAGTTCAGACTGTAGTTCAGACTGTAGCTAAGACTGTAGTTCAGACTGTAGCTAAGACTGTAGCTCAGACTGTAGTTCAGACTGTAGTTCAGACTGTAGTTCAGACTGTAGCTAAGACTGTAGTTCAGACTGTAGTTCAGACTGTTGTTCAGACTGTTGTTCAGACTGTAGTTCAGACTGTAGCTAAGACTGTAGTTCAGACTGTAGTTCAGACTGTAGTTCAGACTGCAGCTAAGACTGTAGTTCAGACTGTAGTTCAGACTGTAGCTCAGACTGAAATTCAGACTGTAGCTAAGACTGTAGTTCAGACTGTAGTTCAGACTGTAGCTAAGACTGTAGTTCAGACTGTAGCTAAGACTGTAGCTCAGACTGTAGTTCAGACTGTAGTTCAGACTGTAGCTAAGACTGTAGCTAAGACTGTAGTTCAGACTGTAGCTAAGACTGTAGTTCAGACTGTAGTTCAGACTGTTGTTCAGACTGTTGTTCAGACTGTAGTTCAGACTGTTGTTCAGACTGTTGTTCAGACTGTAGTTCAGACTGTTGTTCAGACTGTAGTTCAGACTGTAGTTCAGACTGTAGCTAAGACTGTAGTTCAGACTGTAGCTAAGACTGTAGTTCAGACTGTAGCTAAGACTGTTGTTCAGACTGTAGTTCACACTGTAGCTCAGACTGTAGTTCAGACTGTAGCTAAGACTGTAGCTCAGACTGTAGTTCAGACTGTAGTTCAGACTGTAGTTCAGACTGTAGCTAAGACTGTAGTTCAGACTGTAGTTCAGACTGTAGCTAAGACTGTAGTTCAGACTGTAGTTCAGACTGTTGTTCAGACTGTTGTTCAGACTGTAGTTCAGACTGTAGCTAAGACTGTAGTTCAGACTGTAGTTCAGACTGTAGTTCAGACTGCAGCTAAGACTGTAGTTCAGACTGTAGTTCAGACTGTAGCTCAGACTGAAATTCAGACTGTAGCTAAGACTGTAGTTCAGACTGTAGTTCAGACTGTAGCTAAGACTGTAGTTCAGACTGTAGCTAAGACTGTAGCTCAGACTGTAGTTCAGACTGTAGTTCAGACTGTAGCTAAGACTGTAGCTAAGACTGTAGTTCAGACTGTAGTTCAGACTGTAGCTAAGACTGTAGTTCAGACTGTAGTTCAGACTGTTGTTCAGACTGTAGTTCAGACTGTTGTTCAGACTGTTGTTCAGACTGTAGTTCAGACTGTAGTTCAGACTGTAGCTAAGACTGTAGTTCAGACTGTAGCTAAGACTGTAGTTCAGACTGTAGCTAAGACTGTTGTTCAGACTGTAGTTCACACTGTAGCTCAGACTGTAGTTCAGACTGTAGCTAAGACTGTAGTTCAGACTGTTGTTCAGACTGTAGTTCAGACTGTAGTTCAGACTGTAGCTAAGACTGTAGTTCAGACTGTAGCTAAGACTGTAGTTCAGACTGTAGTTCAGACTGTAGCTCAGACTGAAATTCAGACTGTAGCTAAGACTGTAGTTCAGACTGTAGTTCAGACTGTAGTTCAGACTGTAGCTAAGACTGTAGTTCAGACTGTAGCTAAGACTGTAGCTAAGACTGTAGTTCAGACTGTAGCTAAGACTGTAGTTCAGACTGTAGTTCAGACTGTAGCTAAGACTGTTGTTCAGACTGTAGTTCAGACTGTAGCTAAGACTGTAGTTCAGACTGTTGTTCAGACTGTAGTTCAGACTGTAGTTCAGACTGTAGTTCAGACTGTAGCTAAGACTGTAGCTAAGACTGTAGTTCAGACTGTAGCTAAGACTGTAGTTCACACTGTAGTTCACACTGTAGTTGTGCTGCACACAAATGAGGTACATTAATGAGGTGGTCTAACAGCTCCATAAAATCTAGAATATTATTATAAAAATTCTTTATTTAAAGTTGACTTGTTTCAAGTTGGTTCATGTTTATGTACATGTCAGGATGTGACAATGTGGAGACGGCACTAAACAATATTTTTAGTGATGAGTCAGGTGTGATGTCATGCTGATTTGATCATCTGTATATGTGTGAACATTTGTAGGGTGGCGAAATACTAAAATATGCAAATAAGCTCGGATGCAGTGGATGGATGGAGCTCTGAGGGACACCACACATCATCTAATATTTACATTTTATATCATTAGTACAACTGTCTTTTTGTGCAGCTGATTTCTTTTTTTTAAAAGTCATTATCGGGAAGTGTCTGCACTTTCAGATGATGATTAACTCTGTAGCCAACGGTCAATTAAACAGGATTAAGACTCCATCCATGTCTCGGTGTGTGTTAATAAGCTACAGGTTGGAGATGCAACATGTTCCTTCTAAAAGTCACCTTCCATCAGGTGTTTAATTTAAAGGCATCTGATTGGTGTTTTATCCCCTCAGGCGGACGTCACCATGGAAACGCAGGTGCAGTGATGTGGTGTTTTTGCACTTGAAGTGTTTTTCTCTCACTAACATCTTAACGAGACGTTTGAAAGTGTGACTTTTCGTCTTTAATTGGTGTGAGAGACGACTCAGTCTCTGATCACGTCCAGGGCAGAGCTTCTTCTGTGGTGTTATTGTGTGTGTATGTGCAGATACATACCATACTGCATAAGGTGTGTGTGTGTTTCTCTTCATTGCATGGCAAGAGAAGTTTAAGCTTCCTGACAGATGAAAAGACATTGCTGTCATCGTAGACTGAAAGTTTGATGTGACTCATTGAGAAAAGAAGCAGATTATGAAACATTAAAGAATAGTACAGAACGGCTGAGTCTGAGTTTGCCTGCACCAGCGACACATTATATCTGATGAAATCTCCCCTTTTCCTCCACCTGTCTGTTACCCTCCACCCTACTCCATACATCCTGTATCCAGGAGGAGGAGGCGCTGCGCGGTCAAGTGAAGGACCTGGAGGAGAAGCTGGAGACGCTGAAGATGAAGCGAACAGAGGACAAAGCCAAGCTGAAGGAGCTGGAGAAGCACAAGATCCAGCTGGAGCAGCTGCAGGAGTGGAAGACCAAGATGCAGGAGCAGCAGGCCGAGCTGCAGAAACAGCTCAAGGAGGCCAAGAGGGTAAGACGCTCAGGTGAACGAGGACATGAGATGGACATGCACATTATCACAAAATGGCTCAGGTGGAGGAGAAGGTGTGATGTGAAGCAAGAAGAATGAGGTTAAAGGCTGTGGGCTAAACTCACATGTTGAATATATGATGTAACATATTTTGATATTGGAGCCTCTGATACATGAGACTTTGCTCCATGTTGAGGAGAAAACAGTTTACACGAGAGATTTCACATGAGAGTCGTGGAGTGAACGACACATAACTGAACGTTTGTGTGTGCAGGAGGCAAAAGAAGCGATGGAGGCAAAGGAGCATTACATGGAGGAGATGTCGGACACAGCGGATGCCATCGAGATGGCCACGCTGGATAAGGAAATGGCCGAGGAGAGGGCGGAGTCTCTGCAGCTGGAAGTCGACTCCCTCAAGGAAAAAGTGGACGAGCTCACCATGGACTTGGAGATCCTCAAGCACGAGATCGAGGAGAAAGGTAACACGTTATTCTGACACCTCTGACTGCAGGTGGTGTTATTCTGTTGACTGTGCACAGAGAACAACAGTGATTAGACTGTTGAAATAGTGTGGAGGCGGTCATCGGTGACCTGAGTGTGGTATGATGGCAGCTGATTTATCAACACATCCTTCGTTTTATTTACAACTGCAGCGAGTGAAAACTCTCCATCGTCTCTTTTGGCACTGACATGCAGAAACATCAGTGCTCCTGAAGTGTCGTGTGCTGGCATAAATTCAAAGTTGTTCTTGGTCTTTGTGTAAAAATGGAGGCGTCTTTATGGATCATTTGGCCGTCTGTCACAGGTTCAGATGGTGCCGCCTCCAGTTACCACGTGAAACAGCTGGAGGAGCAGAACGGCAGGCTGAAGGAAGCACTGGTCAGGTGGGTGTGATGTCATTTCCTTCAGTGGAAAACCAGGAAGAGACAGTGGTGGAAAATGTAGCGAGAGATGAACAAATAAACAAAGTCACTGCGTTTGTCATTGATTTATTGAACAGAGGTTCGCCCATACGCTGATGACACTGTTATTTCCTGCAGAGCATCAATGTCAATCAAATGTTAAAGGAAACTTTGACTCAGCTGAAACTTCTTAATGCTGATAAATCCAAGAAAGGGAAAAGTTATTGAAGTGTCACATCTCTCAAAGGGAAATAGAATATAGTTAGCAGTGGATTAACTGGTCACAACACTGACAGTAAACGGAGGTACAGAGTTCTCGATCCAGATCCTTCTGGTCTCTCGTGTTTCAGGATGCGTGACCTGTCGGCGTCAGAGAAGCAGGAACACGTGAAGTTGCAGAAACAGATGGAGAAGAAGAACGTGGAGCTGGACGCTCTGAGGAGCCAGAAGGAGAAACTACAGGAGGAGATGACGGCAGCAGAAAAGACCATCGACGAGCTCAAAGAACAGGTCAGTGCCACATCAGACGACGTCTGCACCTTCAGCTCAGTCAGTGGGAACTGATCTTTGAAGGTTATAATGACATGAACGATATTGTTATTATTATTGACTCAGAAGCCAAAGAGACAAACTATATATGATGATGATGATGATGAGTTTGTTTCAGGTGGATGCAGCTTTGGGGGCGGAGGAGATGGTGGAGATGCTGACAGAGAGAAACCTGGACCTGGAGGAGAAAGTCAGGGAGATGAGAGAGACAGTTACTGACCTGGTGAGTGACAGACAGACAGACAGACAGACAGACAGACAGACAGACCTCAGTGCAGTCTGCTTTCTCCATTTTAAATATTTCCAGAATTGTTCCAAACCAGTCCTCTAATGTGTGATGCTGGACTGAACCTGCGTCTAGAGGCTGAAGTTCACCTGCAGCTTCCTGTTTCAAACATAAGACGTCTCCAAGTTCAGTCATATGTGAGCTTTGAACGTCGTGCTCAGCTTTCTGACCACGTTAACGCCACTGAACTCCACTGGTGTTAATAAATGACCCTGACTGCTCAGCATCTGATACATACGATCTACACTGAACTCTTTATGAAGTTATTTAAAGAGACTCAACAAGAAAAAGTTCCTTTAAGAGTCAGAAACCTCGAGCAGAGGTTCAGGTGGAGCACGAGCACGATAAGACTTCAGGGTTCACTAATGGACATCCTCAGCGCTCGTTTGTGTCTCCGCCCTTCAGGAAGCTATTAACGAGATGAACGACGAGCTGCAGGAGAACGCCAGAGAGACGGAGCTGGAGCTGAGGGAGATGTTGGACCTGGGTGCCGCCAGAGTCCGAGAGGCTGAGAAACGCGTGGAGGCCGCTCAGGAGACGGTCGCCGATTACCAGCAGACCATCAAGAAGTACCGCGAGCTCACGGCTCACCTGCAGGTACGCCACAGTCCGGGTGGAGCGCGGCGTGTCGGCCTGCGATGACCCGTCCTCAGTCTTCCTCTGTGTTTGCTGCAGGAGGTGAACAGAGACCTGACCAGCCAGCAGGAGGCCTCAGCAGAGCTGCAGCAGCAGCCGCCCGCCGAGATGTTCGACTTCAAGATTAAGTTTGCGGAGACGAAGGCCTACGCCAAGGTCAGCCACGACACGAGAGATGACGGGGTGATAAATGTGTGTCGCTGTCCTTCTCTCACCTCAGCTTGTGTCTTCACGTCCAGGCCATTGAGATGGAGCTGAGGAAGATGGAGGTGGGCCAGGCCAACAGACACGTCTCTCTTCTGACCTCCTTCATGCCCGAGTCCTTCCTCCGTCATGGTGGAGACCACGACTGCATCCTGGTGCTGCTGCTCATCCCCAGGCTCATCTGCAAGGTGAGCGGAGGAGGGGTGGGGGCACCGATTCAGTGTGTGTGATTTTAAACTGTGTGTGTGTGTGTGCAGGCCGAGCTGATCAGCAAACAGGCCCAGGAGAAGTTCGACCTGAACGAGAACTGTGTGGAGCGAGCCGGGCTGAAGGGAGCCGTCGGCGAGCAGCTGAGCTTCGCTGGCGGTCTGGTGTACTCGCTCAGTCTGCTGCAGGCCACGCTGCACAAATACGAGCAGTACGACACACACACACACACACACACACACACACACACAGTCTGAGCAGTCTAAGACTGTTTTAATCTTGCCGTCTGTCTCAGGGCTCTGTCTCAGTGCAGCGTGGACGTCTATAAGAAGATCGGCTCTCTGTACCCGGAGATGAGCGTCCACGAGCGCTCGCTGGACTTCCTGATCGACCTGCTGCACAAAGACCAGCTGGACGAGACGGTGAACGTGGAGCCGCTCACCAAGGCCATCAAATACTATCAGGTACACACACACACACACACAGCTATAGATAATCAATCATACTGTGTGTGACTCATGACTCCTCCACCCTCAGCACCTGTACAGCATCCACCTGACGGAGCAGACTGAGGACTGCACCATGCAGCTGGCTGACCACATCAGAGTGAGTACGACATCAGCGCAGGACAGTCATGCCGTCGCTCGTGGTGTGTCTGCTGCTTCAGCTTTGTGTGTGTGTGTGTGTGTGTGTGTGTGTGTGCAGTTTACCCAGAGTGCCTTGGACTGCATGGCGGTGGAGGTTGGTCGTCTGCGGGCGTTCCTGCACGCCGGTCAGGAGAAGGCCGACCTGGCCGTGCTGCTGAAGGACCTGGAGACGTCCTGCAGCGACATCCGACAGTTCTGCAAGAAGATTCGCCGCAGGATGCCCGGGACCGACGCGCCGGGCATCCCGGCCGCGCTCAGCTTTGGACAACAGGTAACCACGGCAACCAGAGCGTCATCTTTAAGCTTGTTATCCCGGCGGTGAAGGCCGTCCTCCGCCTGCCGCGATGACGTGTTGTTGTTGCGTTGCGGCCCTCAGGTGTCAGACACGCTCTCGGACTGCAGGAAACATCTCACCTGGGTGGTGGCCGTGCTGCAGGAAGTGGCTGCAGCCGGAGCTCAGATGATGTCGCCTCTCGGTGAACAGGAAGGACTGGCGGCCGTCAAACTGGAGGACGTGGCGTTCAAGGCAGGAGAGCAGGTACGGACAGACAGACGGGCGTGAATACATTTATTTGTTGAGCTACACTAAGGACTGTGCGCTGACTGTGGTCTTCAGATTTATGGATCTCAGGGCGCCAACCCGTACGAGTATCTGCGCCAGTCCTGCAGCATCGTCATAGCAACCATGAACAAGATGGCCACCGCCATGCAGGAGGGAGAATATGACTCGGAGCGGCCTCAGAACAAGGTGAGTCAGCGTGACGTGGTTCTTCTTTCAGCAGCATCAGGTCACGTCCTTCAGCTCTGACATCACTCTGCATTGACCAATCAGAACCCTCCACCTGTGGACGTGCGTGCGGCTGCTCTGCGGGCTGAAATCACGGACGCTGAAGGACTCGGCATGAAGCTGGAGGACAGAGAGACGGTGATCAAAGAGCTGAAGAAGTCTCTGAAGATCAAGGTGTGTGTTCACACACACACACACACACACACACAATATAAATAATAGAACTGTCATGAATAGAATTTCATGCATCGTGTGTGTGTGTGTGTGTTCAGGGGGAGGAGCTGAGCGAGGCTAACGTCCGCCTCAGTCTTCTGGAGAAGAAACTGGACAGTTCATCCAAAGACGCAGACGAGCGCGTTGAAAAGATTCAGACTCGTCTGGACGAAGCTCAGACGCTGCTGAAGAAGAAAGAGAAGTGAGGAACGGAACGTTAACGGAACGTTAACACAACGTTAACGTAGCACTGCTGTCCTGTTCAGATGTCTACAGTCTGTGCTGTCCTCTCGTCCTCTCTGCAGGGAGTTTGAGGAGACGATGGACGCCCTGCAGGCCGACATCGACCAGCTGGAGTCGGAGAAGGCCGAGCTGAAGCAGCGAATCAGCAGCCAGTCGAAGATGACCATCGACGGGCTGAGAGGAACCGGCCAATCAGGAATCGCTTCCATCGTCACGGGAATAGCAGGAGGTGAGTAAAAACAAACATGAACAGACAGACGCAGGTTTGATCACTGATCTGAACTTTGACCTTCACAACCTAAACACTTCCTGTGTGTGTGTGTGTGTGTGTGTTTACCTTCTGCAGATGAACAAAAAGGTATCTCCTGCTCCGCCTGTTGCTGCATGATTAATAACCTGAGAATGAACTCGTGTGCACGCCGTGACTACATGCACGATTCATTCAGAGTGTCTGCAGGTCTTAAAGTCCTGATAAAGGTCCTTGAAAAGGCCTTGAAGGTGTTTAAAACCTTTAAATAAACATGAAAATGATTCAAATTAAACTCACTGACCTGTAATCAGAATACTTCCAGGCGGTCTGGAAACATGGCTGCTCGTCCGTCGTCCTGCAGAAACTCTGAAACTGAAGTTTTTATCTTTACATTGATGAAACATTCATCGACTCATCAACGCTCTGCATGTTCCTCATTTAGAATTCACACACTCATTCAGCTGAAGTACAAGTAGCAGTACTGCAGTGTCAGAGTAATCTATTACATGCCAGCATTTAAAAACATGAAGTGCAAACACACCAACACGTCTCATCTCTCTGTCTCAGCCAACATGATGTCAGCCGTCGGCTCAGGTTCGGGCGTCCATGTGATCGACTCACCTCTGCTGACTCAGCAGATCGAAGCTCAGAGACTGTGCATCAAACACCTGAAGAACGACAACAACCGACTGAAGGTACCACGTGACCTGATGACTCCTGATGGAGATCACAGGCTTACCTCAGACTGTCTCAGTCTTTAGTCTCAGTCTCAGTCTCAGTCTCGTGTTTTGTGTTTTCCCGCCTCAGGCTGAGAAGATGCGCGCTCAGCTCGCCTCCTTGCCTCCTCTCCACGTGTCCAAGCTTCCATCCAGAGACGGAGGTCGACCTGAAGTTCTCTCCAGCGCCCTCTACCGTAAAACCGACCAGCTCCTGGAGACTCTGCTGCAGATGAGTGCCAACGTCAAGGTGGTGGACATCACAGGGAAGTCTCCAGGTGTGTGTGAGTGTGTGAGCTCATTATAAGGAGGCGAGGTGGTGCGGTCGGTTCATGTCAGTGTTGTTGGTCCTGCAGTGACTCCGAGCGCTCAGCTCCTGGAGCAGACGGCGAGGTTACAGTCTCTGAGCGACACTCTGGGCCGACTGAAGGTAACGGCACGTCTGCTGCGTCAGGCCTCGTGTTAGCTCAGTAATGTTCTGACTTCCTGTCTGTCTCCGCCCGCTCCGTCAGGATGAAGTTGCAGAGCACGTCGTCAACCAGCAGCCCGGAGCTCGAGTCTCGTCCGATTTTGCGACGTTCCCTTCGACCTCCTTTGTGAAGGTGAGAGCTGCTGCAGACGCTCAGAGCTCGGCGCGGTCTGTCAGCTGTCTGACTCTTCTCTGTGTTCAGGTGAAGGAGGAGAAGCAGGCCGACTCGGTGCTGGTGGGTCGGGTCATGGTGCCGTGTCCTCGTGGCCAGGAGCAGGTCCATCGCCTCGTCCTGTCTCAGTTCCAGCTGCAGAGAGTTCACAGTCTGCTGCGAGCCTGAAGCTCTGCGGCGACTCCATCATCATCATCATCAGCTCGGCTGGCTGCGTTCCACTCCAGGGCCAAACACGTGACGTCCTGGTGAGGTCAGGGCGGTGCTGAGCCCGGTCTGATCTACAGGTGGAGTCAGCCTGAGACGATCAACGGAAAATCTGATCATTTATTCATGTTTAGTTCTTTATTGAAGAAAGACGAACGCTCCCACACACACGTTAACCTGAAGGAGTGTGTGATCGGCACATTTAACATCTACACAAGAAGTAGATCCTTCAAGCTGCTGCATGCTGCACACACACACACACACACACACACACACAGTGTTGGGCCCTGCTGTGGAACCTGCAGTGTGCTTCACGTTAGGTCAAACGCTGGATGTGTCTCGATGTCTCTGCTGCGCTTTTTAATGACGTGAAGATAAACTCGTTATTTAAGACTGTTTAAACTTTTCTGCCGTTTGATCAAAGACTTTGCACGAAGTGGACGGAGTGGACGGACTCGGATGAAGCTCCGTGCTGTCAGAGAAGCTGAAGTTTTTCCATGTTGATTTAAGAACAGATGATTTATTTATTGTGACTCGCTGTGCTCGGCTCGTTTGTCCGAGCCGCTGACCTGCACAGAGCTAACGTGCTAACGAGCGCTCGCTGCCTTATTTTGATTGGTTCAAAGCAAAACGACATCTTTGCCAAAGAGTTTGTGAATCATGTTTTACTTGAAGTTTGCTGTGCTGACTTCTGGCCGTCGTGCTTCACTGAGCTCGTCTTATTTATTCTCGTTATTTGTGTCGTGTTGGCGAGCAGCTCTGACCCGTCTTAACGTTTCCTCGTGTGGCTTCCCGCTCTCGATAACCGATAACCGATCAATAAAGATATTCAAGCCAGACTGTCGCCTCCGCTGTCTTCAATCAACAACAGATCCAGAATCTGAAGAATCTGATTTATTTTAACTTCAAACACATTTTCCAGTTAAAAGATTAAAAATGACATAATTTCCATCAAATAAATAAAAAGTTTTCACATCGTTGATTTAATGTTTCATGTTGATCAGTGCCACGCTGTCCTGCCCAGAACGCGACCGGTGATTCTCTGAAAGACAGACGTTCACGTGGTTAATATCCTGCCACACATAGAATATATATATAATATATATATATATATATATGTCTGATGCTGTGAGGTGACGTGTTGACCTGTCACCTTGTTGTACAGCTGAGCGTTGAGTCGGTAAGATCGGTACTCTGCTCGTCGTCTCTCCTCGTCTCTCCTCCTCTGAACCTCTGGAAGATTCTCGTAAATCCTGAAGACACCGAACGTCACACTCATAATGTGTTCATGTAAAATGTTCATGTTACAGATTTCTTCATGACGTGATGACGTCACGCCGGCGGTCGCTGTCTTACTGTTTGGATCTCTGGATCATCTCCTTCCTCGGCACCGCCCTCGTCAGCTGAGCGCCGCCTGAACACAGATCACATGATTTGTTTACACTGTCATAGACACAAACAGGAAGTGTCAGGGTTCTGTTTCCTGTCTGGTACCTGCGGGCCTCGGAGGCCTCCCGGGTCGTCCGGCCCGGCAGAACAGTCCGTGCCTCTCTCTGCTGAAGGCTTCCTGTAGCTTCCTCTCCTCCGCCTGCAGAGCCAGGCGCTCCACCCTCTGCCTGGACCGAGAGATGAACTCCGGACGACGCACCTCCAGCGCCTCCTGCAGGAGCGGAGCGGTCATGACGACGAACAGAAAGAATTTAGATGTTGGGTCAGACCCAAAGCTCCGTGATCATGTGACCTTTGTGCAAACAAACAGACCTGCAGAGAGATTCGGGTCGGTCCAGACGACCTGGGTTTGGTTCTTGGTTCTGGTTCAGGGTGACGTTTGTTTCTGTCCTCGTGGACTTGTCTCTGTCTCAGCGGCTCTCTCCACAGACTCGCTCTGCTGTACGGTTCAAACCAGGCGGCGCTCGGCCTCCTCGGCGGCTCCTCCTCCTCCGGACGGTTCTCCTTCCTCGCCTCAGACCTGAGGTCGTCAGCTGAGATGAACCAGGAGACTCCTGCAGAGGACGAGGATCAGTTCACTGTGGAACATTTCAATGAAAACAGACCAGGAGTCAGTCCAAACCTTCAGGGAGCGTCTTTGCTGGGCTGCTCCTCCTCCTGCTCCTCCTCTCAGTATTAAAGGAGCACCTCCGCCCTCCTCCTCCTCGCTCTAAGCTGGATGATGAAGACGCTTCAGCAGGCGACGGGAACGTGGTGCCGACATCTCTGGTGTGACGTCGAGTCCCGTTTTTAACCAGCTCCGGGTCACCTGAGGACACGCAGCGTTAGCTCGGCGTTAGCTCAGGACGTAACGTGACAGGTGAAGTGAAGGTGAGTCGATGACATCACTCACCTGTCTGGATGCCTCTGCTCACAACTTGAACAGCCTTCTTAGCAGCCAGCGACGTGGAGGCACCGTGATGTGGTGGGAGGGTGTAAGTGCTGCTGGATGACACCTGAAGAGGACAGGCAGGAGGACAGACAGGAGACAGGAGGACAGACAGGTGGACAGACGGGAGACAGGAGGACAGACAGGAGACAGGAGGACAGACAGGAGGACAGACGGGAGACAGGAGGACAGACGGGAGACAGGAGGACAGACAGGAGGACAGACAGGAGACAGGTGGACAGACAGGTGGACAGACAGGTGGACAGACGGGAGACAGGAGGACAGGTGGACAGACAGGAGGACAGACAGGAGACAGGTGGGCAGACAGGAGGACAGGTGGACAGACAGGAGGACAGACAGGAGACAGGTGGGCAGACAGGAGGACAGACAGGAGACAGGTGGACAGACAGGAGACAGGAGGACAGACAGGAGACAGGTGGACAGACAGGTGGACAGACAGGAGACAGGTGGACAGACAGGAGGACAGACAGGAGACAGGTGGACAGACAGGTGGACAGACAGGAGACAGGTGGACAGACAGGAGACAGGTGGACAGACAGGAGGACAGACAGGAGACAGGTGGACAGACAGGAGACAGGTGGACAGACAGGAGGACAGACAGGAGACAGGAGGACAGACAGGAGGACAGACAGGAGACAGGAGGACAGACAGGAGACAGGAGGACAGACAGGTGGACAGACAGGTGGACAGACGGGAGACAGGAGGACAGGTGGACAGACAGGAGGACAGACAGGAGACAGGTGGACAGACAGGAGACAGGTGGACAGACAGGTGGACAGACAGGAGACAGACAGGTGGACAGACAGGAGACAGGTGGACAGACAGGAGGACAGACAGGTGGACAGACAGGAGACAGGTGGACAGACAGGAGACAGGTGGACAGACAGGTGGAGGTGTTCAGTACCTGGATTCGTGAAGACTTCCTGTGAGTCTTTGTGTTCTACGTACCGTGGACTCGCTGTCTGACGCCGTGGCCTGTCTCCCTCTCCTCTGTTCCCGCCCGTCTCTCTGCTTGTTGATGGTGTCGTACAGTTTACTGAGGGTGGAGCTCGTCTTCAGGTGTTGGACTCTGTGAGCGCCGAAGGCTCGGACCAGCCGCGCCGTGTCCACGGTGCTCATGGAGCCGGACGTGGTGGACGAGGTGTCCGACTCGTCTCTGTCTGCAGGGAGGAGGAGGCGCTCGCTCTGGGAGGAGTCGTGAGAGAAGCTGGAGGTGAAGGAGTCGTCGTCTGCAGGGTGGAGGCTCTGCGTCCAGGCCTGATGAAGCACGGCAGCCTGTCCACTTCTTCCTGTGACCTCGACGCCAATGCGCCTCACCTCTCCTACGTCCTTGTGTCCTTCTGTCCTCCTTCCTAGCCTCTCCTCTGGCTCACAGAGTGCCTCGGACATGTCTCCACCCTTTGTGCTGTGGAGAAGACGGGACAGGCGCTCCAACCGCTCCAGCAGCGACGCCTCTCTGTCATTGGTCGGTTGGGACTCCTCCAGGCTCCACCGCTCACAGAACTTCAGCCACAGCTGGTCCAGACTGCTGCAGGGCCGGGCGGAGTGACGGGCGGAGCGTCGGTGCAGGCTGGCGTCTCCGTCCACGTGAAGCGGCTCTGGTCTCTCAGGACCGGGCTCATAAGTGAGGACGTGCAGCGGGCCGGTCACCTGATCGCCGGAGGAGTCCAGAACTCTGTCTGCTGACACACCTGAGAGGAGAACGTCAGGAGAACGTTTCAGAAACATTTCAAAATGATTTCAGTGAAGATGATGATCCAGAACGTGGCGGCTGGCCTCCAGTCATGGAGCTGCTCTGTCCCACGTTAGCCTCAGATCTCAGACGGTTCCTGAACGCCTCACACAGACAGATGTTACCTCCTCAGGTGAGCGACGCCTGGCGACGCCGCCCGTACGCTCAGGACAGTCCAAACTTTTCTGTCTGTTGGTGGAACGTCCTACCAGTTCCTACAGATCAGGGGCGTCCCTCTCTACCTTCACAGACCTCCTGAAGACCTCCAGCTCTGCAGAGAGGACCTCCTCTACAACACGACCAACAGCTGGACACGACACATCTGTCCTCTGCAGCTGGACGTGACACATCTGTCCTCTGCAGCTGGACACGACACATCTGTCCTCTGTCAGGACTTACTGCTGTACTAACACGTCCTCGTCACACTGACTGTTATCCTTATATTGTTTGTGTGTGTGTGTGTGTGTGTGTGTGTGTGTGTCACCTCTGTGCGCAGCCTCCTCGTCCTGTCTCATCTTGAAGCTGTCTGTCTTCAGCCTCTTGCTGTAGATCCCCTCTGTGTGTCTGATGGTGACTCCTCGGTCCAGACCCGGGTCACGCTGTCCCAGAACGTCACTGCTGAAACGAGGCGGGACGGCGTCGTCTGAACCTGATGACGAGTCGACAGAGTATTCGATGTATTCGATATTCGATGAGTTAAAACCAGTTAAAACCTAAAGCCTATCATTTGCAGCCGACAGCCCGTCTGTCTGCCCGTCTGTCTGCTGAGGCCCCTCCCCCGCCTTTGTCTCCACCTGCCCCTGCTCATGAATAATTCACGCTGTGCTGGGTGTGTGTTACAGAGCAGCTGCTCACACTCGGGGGAAATGAGAGCTCGGGCAGGTCGCTGCCACACTTTATATTAAAACAGGAAACAGAACTCGACTCGAGCAGCTGTCACTCTCCTCTGAGGTGTCATGTGACACTGAAGCTGTCAGCTGATGGTCAAACAGCAGCAGGTGATCGTACCTGTGTGTGAGCTCTCCATGGTCGTGTCAGAAGGGTCCGCTTCGGTCTGCGGCACGTAGAAGAGCTCGTCGCTGCCGCGAGGTTTGTACGGCCGCAGGACGGGCGCAGCTGAGGAGAGGACGAACCACGCGTCACCATGGAAACCAAACAAACAGAGCAGTCTTCATCACGCTGTGATTACGGAGGCTCACCTGGTGGCTCGGCGGTCTCCACACCTCTGCGACGTGGTGTGAAGGACGGTGAGGAGGTGGAGGTGACTCTCCCCTCAGGAGCAGCAGGTTTGAACCGGGTGGAGGTGTCAGCTCGCCCTCTGATTGGCTCTCTGTTGTCGTGCCACTCCACCGGACTGGATGACCCGACGCCTTCGTCCGGGCTGCTGGACGCAGGAGACGAGCGTCTGACGGAGGTGAAGTCTGCACGCGAGCCGGCAGCAGCAGGGCGGTGGTCGCTGGCTTTGGGGGACAGAGTGAGGTGGATGTGTGACACGTGACCTGTCCTGGTTGGAGGTTCATAGGTGGATGAACTGGTGGCTTGGACCCGGACAGACAGCTTGTCGTCTCCACCTGGACCTTGTGAGGGTGACGGAGGTTCTCCAAACCGCCCTCCTACAGCGTCCTGCCTCTTCTGATCTGCCGGAGCTGACGGAGAAATCACGCTTTGGTTGGTGCTCGGCTCTGACAGCGATGCCATCTTGTTCTCTTCATCCATGGTCGGGTGGAGCTGCCTGTTCACTTCAGGCTGCTCGCCTCCTCCTGTGGAGAGCTGGTTCAGGTGGAGGGGCTCCGGTACAGGCGACGTGGTGGGAGAGGGAGAAGTGGAGCGCCTCCGGGTGGAGATGGTGATGGATGTGAGAGCCCGTGGGAGCGTGACTCCTTCTCTGGTGGTGATGTCACGAATCTGAGCCTGCAGGTCCGCCTGAGGGTTCTGAAGCTGCTCGCTGGACTCAGACGGGTCGGTGGTGTCGAGGCTCTGCTGCTTGTTGACGTCAGCGAGGGTGGAGAATGTCTCCACCTGATGATGGTCTCCTCTCAGGACTCCAAGACTGGACGCTGCGCTGCTCTCTGTGTCTGTGCTGCCCTGACTCTGAAACAAACAGGTCCAAGTTTCATTTCTCCATAAAGACCCAAAAACTTTCTGCACAGCAGATTTCAAACAGTTTCAGGAGTTCACGCCTGACATGCAGCTGTTCACACACCGTTACCTCGAGCACGACACCTGAACTGTCCGGAGGAGGAGCAGGCAGAACGACACAGAAAACACCATTTAACAGGAAAATGTGACAAAACGTCAAAGTGGCGAAGCTCTGTGTGGTCGGTTACCTTCAGCAGCTCTCTCTTGATCTCTTCAATCCGCTTCCTGTCTTCTTTGTCCAGCTCCAGATGTTCACACCTCTGTCCCGAGACCTTCAGCTTTATCCACTCTGCAGCACAGAAGCATCACAGGCATGAATGAGCTGTGTGAGGCGTGACCGTTCAGTCTGAGCGTGAGCGTCTTACCTCTGGCTTTGCCCTCCTCCTGGTCGGTGACACTCGGCGTGCTGGACATCATGGTGGCCGGAGATTCACTCTGCAGTAACTTTGCCACTCTGATCGCCAGTGAGCTCTCGCTGCTCCCGTCGCTCAGCGCTGTCTGATCGTCGTCCTGGAGGACGGGCGAGGAGGAGCTGCTCTGATGTCCCTCCTCTGTGACGCCCTGCAGGTCTGCAGGCGTAGAGGTGAGCTGTGCACTCAGAGCTGGTGAAGACACGGTGGCTGGTGGTGGGACTTTGTTGTCGGGTGGAGCAGCGCTGCAGCCCTCGGGCTCTGCACGCCGGGCTGACTGAGACAGGACAAAGGACGAGCCTGCACCTCCACCCACAGCACTGCCTCCGGCTGACGGATGATTGGGTCGTCCTGATGACGTCAAACTCTCTCGACCAGCAGAACTTTCTCTCAGTTTGTCTGAGGTCAGCATCGAGTCGGACGAGGACCTGCCCCACAGCAGGGAGGACGGACTTCTGGGATGTCGGGTAGCAGAGGAGGAGAAAGAGGAGTCCTGGAGGCCGCTGGCTTTCTTCCTCAGCGAGAGGAATATGTCATCATCTGAGAGCTGACGGGGCGCTGCACGGGAGGCGGAGGACGCCACAGAAGGCCCGACAGATACCGCATTCTCCGCCTGAGAGAGCAACTTATGGATCTCCAACAAGGCCTTGGAGCTGACAAAAGAAACCTCTGTGCTCTGCAAAGGTGACACTGGATCCACGCAGCGAGCCTCTGCAGCTAACGAGAGGTCAGAACCGGACCGCTCTCCTCTCTGGATGGTGTTCTGGCTGCTGGTTAAGCTGCTGTCCCTCTGCTGCTGCACGGTGGAGGGATAAGAGTCTTCATCAGGCTGCGAGGACACCGCCAGTCTGCGCTCAATCTGGATATCTTCTGTGTCGGATGAAGGAGAAGGACGCTCGGTCCGCTCGTGGACTGAGGCAGCTGGACGGAGACTGTCCAGGCTGATCGGGAGAGACATGCTGGAGTCCACGGACAGAAGGCTGGACCTGGAGAACTCTCCTTTATGAGGAGTGCCACCTGAAAGCAGAAGGTTTTACATGATGAGGGCTGATAACTGAAGACTGCACAGGTCACACTGAGAGCTTAGTGAGTTTGAGGCTACCTTCAGACAGCTGGGCGCTCTTGGTTGGAGTTCCTATAGATCCTTTAATTGTACAGAAATCAGTGGGAGAGAATTCGGGCTCTCTGATTGGCCCTCTGGGTGCAAATGGAGTTAAGATTGTTGATGGTGATTGGTCAATGCCAAGGTTATGGAGATACAGCTGCAAGAAGAACAAACAGAGACATGGTTCAGATCTGCAGCTTCAACCTGCATCATGTGAGATTCAGCGTTCACGTTACCGGGATTCGTTCTTCAATGTTGAGCTCTCGAGGTCTGGGTGGAGGAGGTGGAGGTGGGGTTGATGGTTTTGAAGTCCAGTACGGGGCGTAGTTATCGACCTCCAGGCTGACAACAGAAGAAGCTCCGATGGAGGCTCCTGGTTTAATCCCACTGTTGTAACTATCCTGGGAACTTGTCAGGTCTCGATCAGGTGACACGTCGATGAAGTGTCCGAGGCTCGTGAGCGCCGCGGGCTGAACCGTGGCACTCGGCTCCTGACGGACGTCGTCCTGCTGATGTTTCTTGGCTGACATGACGACTGTGCTCAGAGAGGAGTGGGACTGTGACCTGTCGAAGGGCGAGGCAGAGGGTCGATTGGCTGACCCGGTGTTATCGGGGTCACTCGGAGCACTGCCCACAGCCTCCCCTCTGAAGGAGCTCTGGGTCACATTCTGCTCGGCGGCGCCTGAAAGAGGCTGCTGCTGTAAACTCCTCGCCTGCTGACTGAGGATGCGGTTCAGGGTGTCGGACACGGCATCGTAAGCTTTCTTTTTAGGAGAAACTCCAGAGAAGCCCTGCAGCGCCAAACTATCAAAGAGCGAGGTCTTTCCTGAACTCTGATTGGCCCTCCAGGCATCTACCTTCTGCAGGTAGGTGAGACTTGGTAGAGACCGGACTTTAGCAGAGGACGCCTCCTGATCTGATGTGTGATGATCAGCCACAGGAACAGCTGGCCGTGGAGAGATCTCTGAGTTCTCTTTACTGGACTCGATGGCAGAGAGTTGTCCTAATGCAGATTTTGATGGCGCCTTAAACACACCTGGAGTGGACTGAGACTGTGGAAGGAAACCCAGGTAGGACCCGTCAATCCCTGTTTGGTTCCCGGAGGACCAGAGGTCCGGCTCTCTGTGACCTCTCCTGCTCACACGCTGGCCTTCAGACGTCTCCGTGCGATGGTGTGTGAGGGGGCGACTGGGCGGTGTCGGACTCTTCTGCAGCTGTTTCTTAGATTCAGCTTCACTGCGCCTCTCCACCTCAGACAGCAGCTCTCTGTGTAACTCTTCACTGTCGTCATCGGGCCGAGTGTCTCGGAGTCCCGTGGTGATGTTACACACCTCAGATGTTCGTGATCTGTCGTGGCACAAATCTCTTTCAGGTTGTTGTGTCTTCTGCTGTGCATGAGAAGCTTCACCTGGAGGTCCTTCTCTTCTAACCGTGCAAACCGCGCCTTTAGACTGAACAGTGAAAGATGCAGCCGTCTTCACGGACGTCTCGGAGGACACAGCACTGCTGCTGCTGCTCGGCATGCCCATATCTTTCTGAAGGAGCTCCAGGAGATGCTGAGCAGGGATTTCCTTCCTCAGAAAGAAGGTCTCATCTTCAGCATCCTCTCCTCCTGGCTCATCTGGTGGGCCAGTTAGTGCCTTGGAGTCCTTCTCTCTGCTTGCTGTGTCATCTCTGGACGTCAGTGGAAGGTGTGAAGCTTCCTTTTGTCCATCTTCATCCCCTGGAGACAAACTGTGCTGAGACAGAGACAAGCAGCTGTTTGCTCCCTCCTCAGACAGGACCAAAGGATGCTGGGACAGCGAGCCACACTCAGAGGCCTGAGAGGCGCCGTCTTGGTGTGGAAAGTGAAACCTCTCTGAAGCCATGGAAACGTCTGGGTACGCCCTTTAAAGAGTGAATGAATACATACGTGATAAACGTCTGAACACAGAACCAATAACTGACATTTTATTGCTCTATTTTACCTTAAAGGGACAAATACACTGTCACTGTGTTGGAACAAAGAATATTCAGTGAACGTATGTTCAGATGCAGAGTGTGCAGGCAGCAGAGGAAGAGCTGGAGACAGGTTACTGTCCTGAAATACTGATGACAGAAAACGCTCAGTGTTAACCAGGTTTACAACTTCAGACTGGATGTTCTGGATGTAGCAGGAGGGCTCGGGGCTTACCTGGCTGCAGAGCGTGTCCCCACAGCTGCTGATGCTCCCAGCCGTCTGTGTCCAGCCTGGGCTGCCTCTGGATCTGTCGGACACAGCTCTGACTTTGCTCTGCGGGGGGCTGAGGAGACGCCTCCGGCCTCTGTGAACGAATCATCAAACACTGTTAGTGTCCTCTTAACTCTGCTGTGCCACCTTAAACCGCGGCCCTGACCCTGACGCTGGTAGTGGAGCATGCTGGGTCCATCCTGGACCACGTCTGTGTCACTTCATAAATCTTAAGATCCTTTCCACAGAGCAAACAGTAACACGGTGGACAGACAGACAGAGCTCTCAGTCTGCTCTTCTCATGTTACCAACCTGGCTCATATTTAGATGACACATATATAACATAATATATGTGTGTTCTGTGTGTGTGCTGAGATAAACCGTGTTATGATTTGAATGTTCAGGCCAGTTTAAAGACACATTATGGAAGTGACTGTAGCAGCAGTTACTGGACTTCATTACGTTACATTACGTTACATTACGTTACTGTATGTATCACATCATTTAGCTGACGGCACACAGTTAGCTGTAAGCTAACAACCTAGCACGTCTGTTAGCAGTTAGCTCGTTCCAGCGCTAGCTGCGTTAGCAGGCTTCCCGCGTGATAACTGTGAGCTCGCGGACCAGGAGACATTTTAGACAGAATACAGGTAACAAGATGGTTTCTACACACGCTCACCTGCTCAGGCTCCATGAGGTTGTTGTTGTTGTCAGACCGCCACAGTGAGCGCGCTTCCTGCGGCTCGTATCCAAGGACCGTTGCTAGGAAATGTGGGAGGGAAAACCCGGAAGCTCTCGCGAGAGGACAGAGGGCGGGAACTTGAGTTTAAACCAAAGAGCGCCAAAGACTACTTCCGGTTTAAAAACGGTTCCCGTCACGTGTTCACGTTTGTTCACGTGTCAGCTGTTTGAGCCAATCACAGCCCAGAGAACGGGCAGCTGTGTGTGACGTCACCCACAGAAACCCACGCGCCACTGAGCCGTCATAGATACTGATGAATTAAACAGTGTCTCAGGATGATGACGCTTTCTCAGTGTTTGTCCTTTAACGCTCGCGCTGTTCATCCTGTCCTGTCATGTGATGTGCAGATTTATTCAGCGCATTTAAACTTCCTGATGACGCTGCACATCCTCACCCAGGCACGCGGGAAATCTGACAGCACGCTGCCCACGCTGTCCCGCCCACTTCGCCATGCCATGATTGACAGGCGCGACATCCAATCAGAGGCTTGGAGGCGGGTTGCATCCTGACAGGTCCGGGTCAGGAAGTAGAAACCTGCACACACACACACACACACACACAGAGCGCAGTGTGAGCTAACAGCTGAACACCTGTACACAGAATAACGTCACAGCAGCACAGAGGACGAAGGTGACGTCATGTCGAAGAAGAAGGACGTGGTTAAAGGTCAGGACACGTCAGAGGCTCAGCTAACTGTTAGCTGGGTGCGGCTAGTCAGCTCGCTAGCTGGCTAACGTTGTGACGTAACAATGTTCGTGTGCCTGCGTCACGTTACATATTTAATACAAGGACACGTCATATGTTGTGACGTGACGTATGTGTACCTTTTCAGGTGACGGTCCGGTAGCGAGGATTCGAGAAAACTCCAGACTCATGCGCACGCACGTGAGTATGACTCACCTGGAACACACCTGTACACTGTGGCACCGACAGGTCTGTCCAGTTTGAGATGTGCAGCCAGGTAGGTCAGGTGAGACATGGCGTTCTTTAATGTCTCACCTGACGTACCTGGACATGCTGACGTCACAGCCTCAGGCAGGTAATGACACTGCAGAGTTTATTACTGATAAAACTGCAGTACAAGTACCACAGTCAGCGTTAATCATGCCAGGGTGACGGACTGCAACATCACCATGGCAACCAGACCAGGTGTACACCAACAGACCGTCCCGCTGGTTCCTGCGCTCAGACATGTTCCACGTGTAAGCGTGCAGATGGCGGTAAACAAACGTCCTGTTAGTGGTGTGTGTGTGTGTGTGTGTGTGTGTGTGTGTGTCAGGCCTCCTCACAGGACTCACCTGTATTACTCTGATGTAGTAAGTGACTCATCTCATCTTCTCCTCAGGAAACGATGGTGGACTTCATAAATGGACGTCACCCGGGCAGGTCCATCCTGGACGTCTTTGCCTCTGGTTTATTCGGTAAGAGACATCAGGAGAAGACGCCGAGCCGCGCTCGATGTCAGACGGGCGGATCACAGATTAACTCACTACTTTACTTAGGCGTGTGTGTGTGTGTGTGTGTGCACGTGCTGTTAAGCTATTATCGGTGCTGATGTCAGTGGCATCATGAGCGAGAGAACATCTGCATGAGTTGACAGCTGCAGAGGACAGACGTGTCGTGTCCAGCTGCAGAGGACAGACGTGTCGTGTCCAGCTGCAGAGGACAGACGTGTCGTGTCCAGCTGCAGAGGACAGACGTGTCGTGTCCAGCTGCAGAGGACAGATGTGTCGTGTCCAGCTGCAGAGGACAGATGTGTCACGTCCAGCTGCAGAGGACAGATGTGTCACGTCCAGCTGCAGAGGACAGATGTGTCGTGTCCAGCTGTTGGTCGTGTTGTAGAGGAGGTCCTCTCTGCAGAGCTGGAGGTCTTCAGGAGGTCTGTGAAGGTAGAGAGGGACGCCCTGATCTGTAGGAACTGGTAGGACGTTCCACCAACAGACAGAAAAGTTTGGACTGTCCTGAGTCAGAGGTCAGCTGGTCATCGAGAGAGTCATGTGATGTCTGTCCTGGAGTGAAACACTGAGATGAAGCTCTGACTCGTGTTGGAGAGATGTTGCAGCACCATCAGCGTCACTGACGAGATGTTCTCCTGTTCATGTCTCTTTGTGTTCGTCTGCTTCTCCCAGGTTCAGATTTTTTACACTCCTTTGATGGAAACTTGGAGGACGACATCATTTACTCTGATGAAGACGATGATGAAGATGAAGATGATCGCTTATATTCACAGAATTCTGCTCACAAGCGTCTCGAGCCACATCCACGAATTAGACAACTCACTGACGAGGTATTACACTGATCTGACACGTTCGTCACTGTGTGTGTGTGAGGCCATATTACTGTGACTTTAAACAGTGTGTGTTCGTCCAATCAGGAGGCAGATAAACATGCAAAGGAACTGTTAGAAGAAGAAGAACGTCGTAAAGAGAAAACAGAAAAGAACAAGCGTAAGAAGATGGTCAGTATCGACTCTGAGCGCTTGTGTCGATTCACGTCCGTCAGCTGCTCACGACATTTCTGTTTCTGTTCCAGCGTAAAAAAGCAAAGAGGCGTTTAGAGAAGGAGAACGCAGTTAAAGACATTTCACCTGTAAGAGCTGATTATAGAGCTGATTCATATAAAATCCACATGACAAAGCTGCAGCGACTGAATGATGATTACTGTCTGTCATCTCAGGAGGAAGAACGAGGGAAGTCTGACTCAGACAATAAAGAAGAAAATAAATGTGAATGTGAGGAAACACAAAATACAACAGAGGAAGTTAAACATGATGACGGCGAGAATAAAGAAGAAAATGTGAAGACGAATGAGAAAGAAGACGAGGAGCCAGAGGTCTGTAGACGTCTGTCACATGAATGTTTGGCTCAGCTGTAGTCATCTCCAGAGTGTGTGCCGTCTTTCCTTTAACTGTCAGTGTGTTACAGCGTTATGTCATTCTGTCTGGCAGCAGAGACGTTCAGTTTGTGGATGAGTTTATTTCTACAACCAGTCAGAAACAAAGCCGTCAGGTCACTGAGGAGATGCATGTAAAACTGCATTAAGTTGAAATGTGACACTGTGTCTCCACTCATCAGTTTCTTCCATTTACCAACAAACACTGTTTGATGAATCCTCCTCTGCCGGTCTCATTGTCCTGCACAGGATTTGGATGTAAATAATTCATATGCCTCTCCGGCCGAGCCGGAGGACACGAGTGAGCAAAGGCCTGCGACAGCCCGAAGAAAGGACAAAAGCAAATTAGTGGAAGTTCAACAGCTGGACGAGGACGAGACAAAAGAAGTGGAGAAAGCTGCAATTCAGAAGAAGAAGGACGAGGACTGTGAGGCAGAGACAGAGGTGAAGAGACACTTTACTGTTTTTATTTTTAAATTCATGACGTGTGAGCGAACGCTCTGCAGATTCACGTGTTCCCTTTAATGTGAACAGAAAGGAACAGAGCCCGCTGCACAGGAGTTCACCAAAAGAAGCAGAGAGCTCGCCGGTAAGACATTTTTATTATTACAGTGAGACACACAGTGAGACACACACAGTGAGGACACACACAGTGAGACACACAGTGAGAGACACAGTGAGACACACACAGTGAGGACACACACAGTGAGACACACAGTGAGACACACACAGTGAGGACACACACAGTGAGGACACACACAGTGAGACACACAGTGAGAGACACACAGTGAGACACACACAGTGAGACACACAGTGAGACACACACAGTGAGGACACACACAGTGAGGACACACACAGTGAGACACACAGTGAGAGACACGCAGTGAGACACACACAGTGAGACACACACAGTGAGACACACAGTGAGACACACAGTGAGAGACACAGTGAGACACACACAGTGAGAGACACGCAGTGAGACACACACAGTGAGACACACACAGTGAGACACGCAGTGAGACACACACAGTGAGACACGCAGTGAGACACACACAGTGAGACACACACAGTGAGACACACAGTGAGACACACACACAGTGAGACACACAGTGAGACACACACAGTGAGACGCACAGTGAGACACACACAGTGAGACACGCAGTGAGACACACACACAGTGAGACACACACAGTGAGACACACAGTGAGACACACACAGTGAGGACACACACAGTGAGACACACAGAGTGAGGACACACACAGTGAGGACACACACAGTGAGACACACACAGTGAGACACACGCAGTGAGGACACACAGTGAGACACACACACAGTGAGACACACAGTGAGACACACACAGTGAGACGCACACAGTGAGACACACAGTGAGACACACAGTGAGACACACACAGTGAGGACACACACAGTGAGACACACACAGTGAGGACACACACAGTGAGACACACAGTGAGACACACACAGTGAGGACACACAGTGAGACACACACAGTGAGGACACACACAGTGAGGACACACACACACACTGTCCTCGCTCTTCCTTCAGGTGTTGGAAATCGCCTGGCTGCGTCTGGACAGTACGACATGGCCGTGAAATACTTCACTGACGCCATCAGATACAACCCGAAAGAATTCAAGTGAGCACGTGAACTTCATTGAAGCTGGACGGCGGCGGTGGCGGCGTGAAGGTTGACTCACGGTGTCTCTGTCCTGCAGGTTGTTTGGAAACCGCTCTCTCTGCTACGAACGGACGCAGCAGTATGAGAGCGCTCTGAGAGACGCCGACCTGGCTCTCTGCATGCAGCCCAACTGGATAAAAGGTTTATTCAGGAAGGGGAAAGCTCTCTGTGGACTCAAGGTCAGCCACTGATTCATTAACAGAAATGTTTTCTTTGCATGGACAGAATCTCAAACCTGTTTGTTTATTAAAAAACTAAACGTTCATTAAAATCCTGCCTGTCTTCCTCCTTCCCCTCCTCTGCAGAGATACTACGAGGCCTCGCTCATCTATAAGGAGGTGCTGCAGCTGGAGAGTTCAAGCACTGAAGCCATGCAAGAGCTCAAACGAGCTCAGACGCTGCACCTCATGGTCTGAAGCTTATTTACAAACCTCCTGTCACCACAGGAAACTGTGCAGAGCTCCGAAACACTTCACTTTGTGTGTGTGTTCTGTTTCAGGAGATGGGATTCTCGTGGGCGCAGAGCTCAGAGGCTTTGAAAACACACACCACGCTGGAGGCAGCGGTTGAAGCTCTGTTTGGTGACTTGCACCTGAGTCCTGCAGGTGAGTCTCAGCGTGTTCCTCAGAGTCTGAAGCAGGGCCGTCGCCTCACTGACCTCCTGCCGATGTTTGTTGCCAGCAGATGCCGCTGCCAGTAAGGACGTCACAGAGCGACCAGCGGTGCAGGACGAAGGCAGCGGCGAGTGGATTGTCCGACAGACGAGCCGACCCAGAATGCAACAGGTCAGAGAGGCTGACGAATCGGGCCGGAGCAGATCCAAATCTCAGTCACCGACTCCTCTGAGGAATGCTGTCAAAGTGTGAGTGTGCCGTGTAATGAGTGTTTACGTCAGGTCTGCAGCGTGGTTTTAAAGTTGGTGTGTTTCTGTCTGCAGGGAGCTCTTCCCCGTCTGGGTCGGATCTTTAGCTCCTGCTGTCACCTACACAACCCTGCACGAGCTCTTCAGCAGGTGAAGCACCTCCACCTGACCTCTGAGCGTGTCTGTGGTGGAGCAGCAGCTCTGTCACAGTCAGAGGTCGCCTCACTTACACTGCAGACGGGTCAGCGCCCATCCATGCTGCCTCCTGTGTGTGTGTGTGTGTGTGCTGACCCCGAATAACACTGAGTATGTGAGTGTGTCATGACTGTGTGTTCTCTGTGTGTTCTGTCTCAGAGCTGGCACAGTGTACAGCATCAAGATGCTGCTGGAGCATCAGTGTGCCTTTGTCAACTACAGCAAGAAGGAAGACTGTGACAGAGCCATCCACTGCATCAATGTGTGTGTGTGTGTGTGTGTCTGTGTGTGTGTGTGTCTGTGTGTGTCTGTGTGCGTGTGTGTCTGTGTGTGTGTCTGTGTGTGTGTGTGTCTGTGTGTGTGCGTGTGCGTGTGTGTGTGTGTGTGTGTGTGTGTGTGTGTCTGTGTGTGTCTGTGTGTGTCTGTGTGCGTGTGTGTCTGTGTGTGTGTCTGTGTGTGTGTGTGTCTGTGTGTGTGCGTGTGTGTGTGTGTGTGTGTGTGTGTGTCTGTGTGTGTGTGTCTGTGTGTGTGTGTGTCTGTGTGTGTGTGTCTGTGTGTGTGTGTGTGTCTGTGTGTGTGTGTCTGTGTGTGTGTGTGTCTGTGTGTGTGCGTGTGTGTGTGTGTGTCTGTGTGTGTGTGCGTGTGTGTGTGTGTGTGTCTGTGTGTGTCTGTGTGCGTGTGTGTCTGTGTGTGTGTCTGTGTGTGTGCGTGTGTGTGTGTCTGTGTGTGTGTGTGTGTGTGTGTCTGTGTGTGTGTGTGTCTGTGTGTGTGTGTGTGTCTGTGTGTGTGTGTGTCTGTGTGTGTGTCTGTGTGTGTGTGTATGTCTGTGTGTGTGTCTGTGTGTGTGTGTCTGTGTGTGGGTGTGTGTGTGTGTGTGTGTGTCTGTGTGTGTGTGTCTGTGTGTGTGTGTGTCTGTGTGTGTGTTACATGTGTGTGTCTGTGTGTGTGTTACATGTGTGTGTCTGTGTGTGTGTTACATGTCTGTTACGTGTGTGTGTTACATGTGTGTGTTACATGTGTGTGTTACGTGTGTGTTACATGTGTGTGTTACATGTGTGTGTTACATGTGTGTGTTACATGTGTGTGTGTTACATGTGTGTGTTACGTGTGTGTTACATGTGTGTGTGTTACATGTGTGTGTTACGTGTGTGTGTTACATGTGTGTGTGTTTCCTGTGTGTGTTACGTGTGTGTTACATGTGTGTGTTACGTGTGTGTTACATGTGTGTGTTACGTGTGTGTTACATGTGTGTGTGTTACATGTGTGTGTGTTACATGTGTGTTACGTGTGTGTTACATGTGTGTGTGTTACATGTGTGTGTGTTACATGTGTGTTACGTGTGTGTGTTACGTGTGTGTTACATGTGTGTGTGTTACATGTGTGTGTGTTACATGTGTGTGTTACGTGTGTGTGTTATGTGTGTGTTACGTGTGTGTGTTACGTGTGTGTGTTACGTGTGTGTTACGTGTGTGTGTTACGTGTGTGTTACATGTGTGTTACGTGTGTGTTTCCTGTGCAGGGCATGGTGGTGGAGGGCGCTCCGCTCTCCGTGCGGTTTCCCAATAAAATCCACAGCGATCTGGGAACGTCCAAAATGGCGGGCACAGACTCCAGCGTGCGGGCCGGGTGAGAGCGGGCCGCTGTCGTCCTGCAGCGTGTTTACAGTCTACATACAGAACATACAACATACAGAATATGTTGATGGCTCCGCTCGTGTTTAACACGTGACCCATGAACACTGTGTCCTCTCGTTGCAGCTCGTACAAGAAGGAGTGTTTTTTCTGGAGGACCACGGGCTGCACGAGGTCGGACTGCACCTACAAACACGTCCCGGAGCACAAGAACATCGACAAGGACAAGTTCACCAGCCGACTGGGTAACATCAACATGTAGAGCCAGGAGAGGACCCGGCACAGCGGTGGGTTTGAACTGGACCGCTCGGTTCTGTTTGAAAAGAATAAGTGTGTTTGGATCACAGCACCGACACAAAGGACCGACATCCTGCTGCATCATCGCGATAATCTCGAGCTGAGCGTTCATTTGCAGCCTCACAGTTTCACCTTGATTTTAAGATGAGCGTCAGCAGATCTGTTGACTTTGAGTCACCACCAGGTGGCGCACTGTGTCTTTGGGGCTGCTCTCATTTTAAAGGCTGTGATCACTGTTTAAATACGTGCTGGACATTTTCTGTTTGAACTTCGCGTGTATATTTTGTCTGTGTTAAAGTGCCTTTAAGTGGCTGCAGAGTTAGTCAGTGTCGTGCCAACATGTTAATATACAGAGAGCAGACCAAAGACACGGTGGGCCTGAATATGAATCACTACAGACCATAATAAAGTCACCCTCGTCATGCAGTAAAGCATGACTTCCTTCAGTGTGGGTGAGGAGGAGAGGCGAGCTTCCTCCCAGCCTGAATCACCTCCCCAGCTGCGTCTCCTCCTCATGAACATGGAGGATTTGTGCAGGTTTGTTGTCTGACTCTTCCACAAAGAGCCGAATAATTAGTGAAAAGTGAAAGAAGTTCTCCGTCTTGACCTCGGAGACGGAGCATTTTTAATTGGCTGATGGTGGCGTACCTCTCGAAGTCTCTGTGTGACACGGCCTGTAATTCTAATAACATGAACTGTGGGTGAACTGTGCAGGTGACGAGCAAAAGTTCTGGTTGGTCTGCTTGACGTCACAGATAAATGCTGAGGTTAACAAACGCAGCAAACGGCGGATGAAGCGCATCTCGTTTGTGTGCAGAGCTTTGTGATGGATGACTGCAGCACAAACTGTCGTCTCAGTAATTTAATGCAACATAATGTGATTTTTATTCTGAGGCTGTGTTTCCCTCGCTGCTAAATAAACTCGATGTGAGGCAGCAGCTCACTCTCACAGTCTGGTTTGTTTCTCAAGAAGCCAAAATAAATATTCAGCTTCCAGCGCTGTGTGTATTTTAGTGACCCACACCAAAACACCAAACTCTTTTTGCTCGTTCCCAACAAATTCTACCAAGAACTGTTCTGTCAGTCTCCGTAAGTCCCCATGTTCAAATGTCCAACTTCAGCGTCATTCAGCCGGCCTCAGGTCCACCGATGATCCATGTCTTTGACCATATTTAAATGAGCCGTACAGCAAACATGGCGGCGGTGAGCGACGCACTGCGCTGTCCCTCTGTCCGTTCTTTATACTGTGTGAATATTTAAGTCCTGATCCTCTGATTAACGCTGTGCAACAGAATCTGATGGCTGCTGTCAGATTCATTCTGTTAATCAGACGTGAGATGATGATGATGATGATGAAGATGATGAAGATGATGAGCTTTTTAAGTGTCGAGTCTTTTAGTTTATTTAATGATGAATATTTGTAATTACAGAGATTTAAGTCTTAAATCATCAAGTCACCAAACTGAACTTCACCACAAACTTTTCTCTGCTCTGTGTAATGAAACATAATAAACATTTAGTAAAACATTTTGGTTTGAATTAAAAAGTGAGTCAGTACGCAGACGATGGTGTTCTTCATCTTGAAGACGTATTATTATGTGTCATTGTCTGCAGATTGTCAGCTCTCTTCCTTTGTTACCGTCTGAAATGAATACAGTAACTGTTACAATGAACTGAGCTTCTCTCTAATCTACACAGAGACGCCGTTACCGAGTTAAAACAGCACAATCACGAACTGACTGCTTGCTTTCATTTGGCTCATTTGCATCCGGGTCATAGAGAAGATGAATGAACGTCTAGTCTTACTGAGCGCTGAGAAACGAGCAGGACAAAGTCTTTCTGTTCATCATCTGCTGTGAAACAAACAGACCTGCAGGACAGTCAAAGTTCTCTGAGATGGTTTAAATCAGTTTATTCAGAGCAGCTCTGATCTCCCTCCATTTTTAAAACGTCTTTACTAGTTGGCATTTATTTCACTACGATAAAAAAATTATTTTCATCAACACGACGTGACAGATGTGACATTTTGTCCCGTTATGATCAGTGCCATGTCGTACATGTTATATTTATATATTTGATCAGGTTAGTTTATATTTCATTAAGTTAGCATTTCTTTTATTGTTATTTATCCCTCCATGAGGATTTATACCTCGACTGACCAACAAACTGCAGTTCCTCTAGCGTCCACCTGAGGCTGGCTGCAGAAGTGAGTCTCCATAAGTCCCCATGTTAGACAGCAGAAATAAACATGTTTACAGCCTGTTTTGGTCTCTATAGCTAATTTCTTTCATAAAGCTGTGGGTGACGTCGTCCGTACCTTATACTGCCACAGTGACATCATTAGTGATGATGATGATGATGATGATGACGTGTCCCCTCTGATGAAGTTTAAAGGGTGAGTCTCATGTCTCCGTCTCCTCCATCTCATGTAGTGTGGTCACTCGGTCTGTGTGATGGACCAGCTCAGTGTCATTTCCATGATTAGAGGCTTGTAAACAGAAAAAAGTCTTCTGGTTGTCATAGCGTCAGTGTGCGCACACACACACACACACAGTGATGCCTCACCTTGTTTCCTTTGAGTATTAATGTGACTTAATGGGGCAGAAATATGCACGCTGTAATCATCAAACCTCCCGTCAGGCTGTATGTCACCTCTGTCCAGCTACAGATCAGGAGGTAACATGTTCATTGTTGCCTCGAGGAGTTTGACTTCCAGTAACTGATGTCCGTTCATCATCGTGCCCGTTACTCGTCTGCACGTGATTTATAACAGGAGACACTGTAATGAACGTTTGGCCTGCAGGCTTCACTCAGCGTCTTCCTGCACCAATGAAAGCCTGACACTCTTTCATTA
The DNA here is from genome assembly GCA_023373845.1 of Nibea coibor. NCBI lineage: Eukaryota > Metazoa > Chordata > Actinopteri > Sciaenidae > Nibea > Nibea coibor. The sequence goes on from CM041722.1 coordinate 26,063,986, forward strand.
AACAGTCTTGGTGTTCGTATTGATTGATGAAGCATCAATCTGGTCTGTAGATTTATGACTGAAGCACTCTGCGTGGCGCCGAGCTTCATTGTTTAAACGCCTCGTGTACGAGTGAGACAAGGCCAACATGGCTCTGCTGTGCAATGCTTACCGCCTGTTTAGGCAGCAGCGAGCAGGCTGCTTATCTCTTCTGGTTAGCAGGACGTCTGGGACGATGGCTGCCCGCTCTCTCCCCGTCTGAAAACGCTGCAGAGGATCCATCCATGCCTCCCGTTGTAATGAAGCTCCCCGGGGCCGAGCCTCCACGCGAAGACGCCGCGGCGCCGGAGCGATTCCTGACCTGAAGTGTGAGCGTTTGTTCCGTGTTCAGCAGAGGCTTTAATCCTGGCTGACTCCGGGCACGCAGGCCGGGGCGCTCTGGTCCGTTTGCCCCCTCACAGGTCTGTTTGCCCCCTCACACTGCTGTTTGCCCCCTCACAGGTCTGTTTGCCCCCTCACACCGCTGTTTGCCCCCTCACAGGTCTGTTTGCCCCCTCACAGGTCTGTTTGCCCCCTCACAGGTCTGTTTGCCCCCTCACACTGCTGTTTGCCCCCTCACAGGTCTGTTTGCCCCCTCACACTGCTGTTTGCCCCTTCACACCGCTGTTTGCCCCCTCACACTGCTGTTTGCCCCCTCACACTGCTGTTTGCCCCCTCACAGGTCTGTTTGCCCCCTCACAGGTCTGTTTGCCCCCTCACAGGCCTGTTTGCCCCCTCACAGGTCTGTTTGCCCCCTCACAGGTCTGTTTGCCCCCTCACACTGCTGTTTGCCCCCTCACAGGTCTGTTTGCCCCCTCACAGGCCTGTTTGCCCCTCACAGGTCTGTTTGCCCCCTCACAGGTCTGTTTGCCCCCTCACAGGTCTGTTTGCCCTCTCACAGGCCTGTTTGCCCCTCACAGGTCTGTTTGCCCCCTCACAGGTCTGTTTGCCCCCTCACACTGCTGTTTGCCCCCTCACAGGTCTGTTTGCCCCCTCACACTGCTGTTTGCCCCTTCACACCGCTGTTTGCCCCCTCACACTGCTGTTTGCCCCCTCACACTGCTGTTTGCCCCCTCACAGGTCTGTTTGCCCCCTCACAGGCCTGTTTGCCCCCTCACAGGTCTGTTTGCCCCCTCACACTGCTGTTTGCCCCCTCACAGGCCTGTTTGCCCCTCACAGGTCTGTTTGCCCCCTCACAGGTCTGTTTGCCCTCTCACAGGCCTGTTTGCCCCTCACAGGTCTGTTTGCCCCCTCACAGGTCTGTTTGCCCCCTCACACTGCTGTTTGCCCCCTCACAGGTCTGTTTGCCCCCTCACACTGCTGTTTGCCCCTTCACACCGCTGTTTGCCCCCTCACACTGCTGTTTGCCCCCTCACACTGCTGTTTGCCCCCTCACACTGCTGTTTGCCCCCTCACAGGTCTGTTTGCCCCCTCACACTGCTGTTTGCCCCCTCACAGGTCTGTTTGCCCCCTCACACTGCTGTTTGCCCCCTCACACTGCTGTTTGCCCCCTCACACTGCTGTTTGCCCCTTCACACCGCTGTTTGCCCCCTCACACCGCTGTTTGCCCCCTCACACTGCTGTTTGCCCCCTCACACTGCTGTTTGCCCCCTCACACTGCTGTTTGCCCCTTCACACCGCTGTTTGCCCCCTCACACTGCTGTTTGCCCCCTCACAGGTCTGTTTGCCCCCTCACAGGCCTGTTTGCCCCCTCACAGGTCTGTTTGCCCCCTCACACTGCTGTTTGCCCCCTCACAGGCCTGTTTGCCCCTCACAGGTCTGTTTGCCCCCTCACAGGTCTGTTTGCCCTCTCACAGGCCTGTTTGCCCCTCACAGGTCTGTTTGCCCCCTCACAGGTCTGTTTGCCCCCTCACACTGCTGTTTGCCCCCTCACAGGTCTGTTTGCCCCCTCACACTGCTGTTTGCCCCTTCACACCGCTGTTTGCCCCCTCACACTGCTGTTTGCCCCCTCACACTGCTGTTTGCCCCCTCACACTGCTGTTTGCCCCCTCACAGGTCTGTTTGCCCCCTCACACTGCTGTTTGCCCCCTCACAGGTCTGTTTGCCCCCTCACACTGCTGTTTGCCCCTTCACACCGCTGTTTGCCCCCTCACACTGCTGTTTGCCCCCTCACACTGCTGTTTGCCCCCTCACACTGCTGTTTGCCCCCTCACAGGTCTGTTTGCCCCCTCACACTGCTGTTTGCCCCTTCACACCGCTGTTTGCCCCCTCACACTGCTGTTTGCCCCCTCACACTGCTGTTTGCCCCCTCACAGGCCTGTTTGCCCCCTCACAGGTCTGTTTGCCCCTCACAGGTCTGTTTGCCCCCTCACACCGCTGTTTGCCCCTCACAGGTCTGTTTGCCCCCTCACAGGTCTGTTTGCCCCCTCACAGGTCTGTTTGCCCCCTCACAGGTCTGTTTGCCCCCTCACACCGCTGTTTGCCCCCTCACAGGTCTGTTTGCCCCCTCACAGGTCTGTTTGCCCCCTCACAGGTCTGTTTGCCCCTCACAGGTCTGTTTGCCCCCTCACAGGTCTGTTTGCCCCCTCACAGGTCTGTTTGCCCCCTCACAGGTCTGTTTGCCCCCTCACAGGCCTGTTTGCCCCTCACAGGGCTGCAGCATGTTTGTGGAAAGCTTCTCTCAGGTAGTTTCACACCTGTTGGGTTGTTCATTGTGTTCAGACAAGACAGACGGTGTCGTCATCTGTAAGGAGGACAGGAGGACAGGAGGACGTCCTCCTGTCCTCCTGTCCTCCTGCAGGAGGCCTCGCTGACCCTTTGACTCCTCGATGCTGTCTACCTTAAACTGACACACCTGTCTCAGAGTCTACACCTGCTTACCTGCGTGACTTTGTTATGATCTGGAGCTACAGAAGCTCGTTTGGCACATTTTTAATGTTGAATCAAAAAAATGAGAGAGGAGGGGAGGAGGGGAGGGAGAGAGGGAGCAATCTAGGCTTTCCACTCCAGTGAAAGGAGCTCTTTGTTGGGCACTCCTCTGCAGCCCCTCCATGCCCCCCCTCCTCCTCCTCCTCCTCCTCCTCCTCCTCCTCCAAAGCCCGGGTGGATTTTTCATTAAATGCTATCAGAAATGTGACTGGTCCTATTCATGGGCAGATGGAGACCGATACCTACACTAGAGAATGACAGAAATCTGGGCTGCAGGTGGAGGTCCGGGCGGGTTCCTCTCTCCTCCTCATCCTCCCCCTCCTCCTCCTGCTCTTAAGGAGTTAAGAGCACTCTGTCTAAACGTCTCGACACATTGTGTCGGTGTTTCCTCAGACAAACGCGCCGTCCATCCGCTGTTCATCTCTCTCGAAGGACGGAGATGAAGCTCGTATTGTTGGCGGGCGCTCGATGATGTCACGGGACAATGCGAGGCAGCAGGTCGGAAGAAAACACAAACAATGATTTCCGCAACAGCAATTTAATCCTGCGGCGTTAAAACCTGACACAAAGTGAACAAAAGGCGAGAAGGCGGCACAAATGAAGCCAGAACCGGCAGATTAACAGGAAGAAAAGAGAGAAGTCCTTTATGTGCTTCTGAAGTGTGAGAGCGCTGCCGGCCCGCCTCAGCCTCTCTTTGTGCCCCAAACCACCACCTCCCTTCATCTGCCCCTCATCTCAGGGGGCAATTAATGCCATTCAGGTCTGCCTGTGCACGCAGGAGAGGCGGCTGCAAGCTCAGTCCAGTGTCGTCTGCATATTTAGGCGTTCCTCGCTCTTGTTTTCGTTGAACTGGACAAACGTGTGAAGTGTCAGGCTGCTGGACTCAGTGCTGCATGTGAAGGAGGAGCAGCCTCAGGTTTTATCACCTTTACGCTCTCGGCTGTACTTCCTCCACTCTGGGGACTCCTTGCTGTTCTGGCCCGGCCCAGCGTCTGCAGCAGGCGGAGGGAAATAAAGCCTCCATTTGCATTACGTAATTTCATGAATTATTCAGAGCTTGGGAGAATCATTTCAGACAACTCCTCCGAGGGCAGCGAGGAGATAACTGTTAGTGACGGGGCGGCCTCATGAAATGCAGAGTGACTTAAACACCCAATCTGCAGATATTATCCTAGCACACACACACACACACACACACTTCTCTGAGGGGGAACAAGCGACATCAGATCCATTTTTTCAGCAGTCTGTTGTTCTGTTTGATGGTCTGGCGCTCTGCTGCTGCTTGTGTTCCTCTGCAGCCTGTCGTCTTAGTTAGCAGCTGAAATGTGAAGGTTTTATTGTCATGAAGTGTGTGCTGGTTCTGAGGCGGCGGTGAGTCCATCATGAGGCGAAGAGAGTGCAGACGGGCCAGTTAGGTCCATCAAACAGCCGCAGCAGCACACGAGCTGCACAGCACGGTCCGTTTCTTTTGTCGTCCAACAGAACAGTTTGTTATCTGAGCCGAGACCTCTCTCCTGATCAGAGACAATGGAGTGGATTTCATTAAGCCACATAATGGAGTGTGCATTTCATTACCATACATAACTAGGAATATTTAGATGAGGGATGAGGTGCTCATAAAGCGCCAGTTGGTAGCCATGGTAACCTGGATCTTGGCAAACAAAAGAGGAGGAGAAATGTTTGCTGGGGAGACGCTGCAGAGCGAGACGGTCCCAGGCCGAACGCCTCCGTGTTGTTTCTCCTGCATCCTGCAGGTGATCCGGCTTCGTTTCCCTCCGCAGGACGCTCGGCATAATTACATGCTAATGTAGCCGCGGGCCAAATAATAAACTTAATCACCCAAATGTGGAAAATCAATGTGCAGTAAGAAAACCCATCACCCGTCCTCGCTCCGCTCCCGTGAAGATTACAACCCCCGCGTGTCCTCCGTGAGCTGCCACTCAAACCTGACTGTGAATCTGAAATGAATGAATCAGCCCAAACCGTGACCTTGACTGTGACCTTGACCGTGACCTTGGGAGATGTGCATCCTGCCTGAGAGCTGGTGATGAAGATCTGTTTGTGTTTGGCAGCATCTGAGTCTGTCATGACTTGTGTCTGGATGGAAAGCTGCTCACCAGCCTGCGAACGCCCGACTGTCCGTCTGTCATTATATTTGTCAGTTTTTGTTGTTTTAATTATTTTTATACAGATTTGTTTTGTGAGTCTCCTCGTGTGTGTTTACAGTGTTCCAACAGTGATCTGTCATAAGCTGCATTTTCTCTGATGGCCAGCAGGGGGCTGCAACCAGTAAAAGAGTGGACAGCGTGTCTGAACAGGTGAGTTGTATATAAATTCACCCTCAGTACAGTTGTCATGAACGGGGAAATTAGCTACAGAGACCAAAACTGTTTTTGTACCAGGCTGTAAACATGTTTATTTCTGCTGTCTAACATGGGGACTTATGGAGACTGACTCACTTCTGGAACCAGCCTCAGGTGGACGTTAGAGGAACTGCAGTTTTTGGTGTTTCACTTCATTTTGAGCTTCAGAAACGGTGTGACATCACTCTTTATACTGTCGTTGGTTTCACTGGATTAGCATGTTAGCATCAAACACAGCTCAGTGAGCTAAAGATGTGTACAACGTATCATGACGTCCACGCGTTGTGGAGACGCCTCATGCACGCGTAGATGAACGGTCAGAGCTTGTCGGTCTGTGCAGGATGAACACGAAGGCGATCCATCCAACAGTTGTTGAGATCTTTCTGACTTTAAATCTGAAGACGTGAGACTTTGTTCTGTCACTGACTGTCCGAACGTGACTCTGACCTGCATGCTGAGCTCAGCCAGCTGACAGCAGACAGGACTCCATGTGGACGGCCTCCACTCCAACAGGAATGTGGAGCTGCTGTCAGACTCAGTTCAGCTGTTTCACTGAGCGAGTGCCTCACGCTCACACATGATCAGAAATCTCAGCTCATTAATTTAAACGGTGGACGCGCTCGTTACACGCCGTACCAGCAGAGTGAGACTCAGCTCACATTCATGCATTGTGAGATCTGAAATCCACCCTATCCAAAGCTAGCAATATCTCTTTTTCAATTGATGGATCCTCAGTCTCCCCCTCTCCCCAGGTCAAGAGCTTGGGTGTCATCCTAGACAGTTCTCTATCATTCCACTCCCACATTAACAACATCACTAGGTCCGCTTACTTTCACCTACGCAACATTAATCGTCTTCGCCCCTCCCTCTCCTCCCACACCTCTTCCATCCTTGTACACAGCCTTGTCACCTCCCGTCTTGACTACTGTAATTCCCTCCTCTTTGGTCTCCCCCACAAATCCCTTCACAAGCTGCAACTGGTCCAAAACTCAGCTGCCCGCATCATTACCAGAACCCCTTCATTTCACCATATTACCCCTGTACTACAGCATCTCCACTGGCTCCCCATTAAGCACAGAATTCATTTTAAAGTACTCCTCCATACTTTCAAAGCCATCCACAATCTTGCCCCTCCTTACCTGTCTAATCTTATTCACACTGCTATTCCCTCTCGCTCCCTTCGTTCCTCCTCCTCCCTCCTCCTTACTGTCCCCACTGCCCGCCTCAGTACTATGGGGAGTAGAGCTTTCAGTTGCTCTGCTCCCCAACTCTGGAATGCATTACCCCCTGACATCCGCAATATTGACTCTTTACCCCTCTTCAAATCTAGACTAAAAACTCATTTGTTTCAGCTCGCCTATGCACTTTGACTTTAATCATTTCTTTCTTTGTTTTATATTTTACAGCCTGTGCTTTTTTATTGTGTATTGCCTTTTTAATCTTTATATTTCTATTGCTTTTTGTCTTTGTATAGTGTCCTTGGGTGTTTTGAAAGGCGCTTTGAAATAAAATGCATTATTATTATTATTATTAAATATTTGGGCAGCACGCGGCTCACAAGACGCAGAGGAGAGCACACACCACAGATTAAACCTGAGGCCACAGTTCATCCATTCATATGTGGAATACCTGAAACATCAGGTGAACAGGTGAACACACACACACACACACACAGTCAGGCATAATAATGTGGATTCCCCTGATGATGTGTGTGTGTGTGTGTGTCTGCAGTAATTAGATCAGCCTGTTTGGACCTGACGCGCTGAGGGGGGCCCATCTGGCCAGTGGCCAGGCCACGGCACCGTCAGCCAGCCAGCCACCGGCTCCACTGTGCGAGGACCCATCTGTGGTATCAACCATTACAGCGCCAGGCCTGTCCCGATCTGCACATGGGTCCACGGGTCTGTGTGTGTTCTGCAGATGGGACAGTGGGTCAGCTAATAGCAGCAAATCACTCTTAACCCGCCTGAGGTGCACAGATGGGCCGAGTCAGGTCAGGTCAGCTGACCGAGTCAGAAACTTCAGCCAGAATCCAGCAAATGAGTCATTTCAAACATAATAAACAAAACTGACATAAAAATCTGAGTCAAGTGAAGCAGTTCCTGTTCGTCCACTTGAGGCTGGCTCCAGGAGTCCGTCTCCGTCAGCCTCCGTGTTCAAATGTTCAAAACAACACGAACCAGCAAAATGACCAAATCTGAGCAAGTCAACAAAGTCTGGAGGAGAAACGCTCTGACACGCTCACGCTGGTTTGAAGTCGATGCAGGATGGACCAGTTTTGGTTTCAGATAGTAACCGTAAAGTGTTTAGTTTGTCTGTTCTGGGCTTCTGTAGACGGACGTGGTCCAACATGGTGGACGTCTCAGCTGGCTGGACGAGCGTCTGTGTGTGACAGCTGAGTGTCGAGACGTGCTGTGGCTCCACGTGACGGGCAGGCAGCGCGTCGATAGTGCTGCTGCAGGTGTGTTGACATGCCACGCTGTTCGTCGAGGCCAAGTGAAGGAGGTCAGGTATCTCAGGTGATGACTGAGCATGAGATGGACCGGCTGGTCGGTGCAGGACTGGACTGTCGTGGTTCAGAGTGAGCTCAGCCTGCAGGCAAAGCTCTGCATGTTTCAGGTACGTCCAGGCCTCGTGACGGTCACGAGCTTTGAGTAGGACACAACATGAGCTTCTTCATGAATCCAGGACGAGTTACCGTCATGAGACGTTATCAGGTCCACCATGACACAAACAGTTAGAGCATCAGATCTGAAGGACAGCTGACTGTAGCACAGACATCCAACCTTTTCTGTTGCGTCCGCTGGGCCGCACGGTTTCCCTGTGATTCAGTCTGAGCGTCAGACATGACAGCAGCCGGGCTGAGCTCGCATGAGACGACACATCGACACAACTCTCTGCTTCAGCCTCAGTAACAGGACGGGTCATTCCCCAGTGACTGACACAAAGCTTCTTCTTCTGCTGTGCGGTTACACGTTTGAACATGGGGACTTACGGAGACTTCTGCAGCCAGCCTCAAGTGGACGACAGGAGGAACTGCAGTTTTTAGCACGTCTGCTATGGCAGGTTAGCATGCTAACACGTTAAAGTAAGCTGGCGAACAGCTAAACATTAGTTAGCTAGTTAGCATGATTGTTCATATTTCTGTCTAACGTTCGACACCAGCGCCGGGTTACGGCCCATCGGGCAGCGTTCTGCTTTCAGACATGGTGGCCACGGTGGCAGTGCTAGTGTTAGCATGACGGCCATGAACGTGTTAGCATAGTCGCAGTCCGCCCGCTGGCTGCACAAAGCTCCACACGGTGCACGGGACAATGGATGCATCACTAAAAACGGATCGGTCCGCTCCCGCGTCCACGGGACCTGACTGACCCGGCAAAGGTGCTGAGGACGCCCAGAGATGGAGTCCGCCTCTAATCCGCTCCGACCGGCTCTGATCTCTGCGGGACTTCAACAGTTTCTGATCCGTGGGCACCTCCTCCTCCTCCTCCTCCTCGTCCTCCTCGTCCTCGTCCTCGTCCTCCTCCTCCTCCTCCTCCTCGTCCTCCTCCTCCTGCTCTTCCTCCTGCTCCTCCTCCTCCTCCTTTAGTTCCAGTAGTCAGTTTTCCATCCTAAACAGCAGATATGTGTGTTTTTGGTTGTTTGCCTGTTCTCGTTAGGTTGTTGGAGCAGACCTCCACCTGCTGGGTGGTGGGTGGATGAAGTGAAGCAGGTTCATCGATGACATTCAGTGAATCATCTGTCGTCATGGTAACTGTAACTGGACAGTCAGACTGTAATGGCTGTAGTTTGTGCCTGAACACTCACATGAACATTTTCTTAGAGGACTCTGGGTGAATACATGAATACCTATCTGCTGGGTGGAGGTGGAGGTGGAGGTGGAGGTGGAGGAGAGCTGGTGTCCTGACGCCCCCTCATGACCTCGGCTTGTTTAGCAGTGACAGTCTGAGGTTGGTTGACTCGGGCGGTGTGTGTGCAGATGGACGGACCGTTAGAGATGCAGGCCTCATGTTCCCAGGTGGGTGGAGGCAGAGGTCAGAGATCAAAGCCTCCACCTGACTCCCCTCCCAGCTCTGCGTCTGGGGACGTGCAGGATCCAGAATGAAGCGCTCCTCACGGCCGGCAGCATTATGCAGTCTGTGCAATTAATGCATCGACTGGGAGTGTGTGTGTGTGTGTGTGTGTGTGTGTGTGTGTGTGTGTGTTCTGCACAATGTAGCAGTGCAGCTGGAACGTGCCACACACACACACACACACACACACACATTTAACCCTTCAGACGCTGCACTAGCAAAGGACACACCGCTGAGACGTAAACAATGGACACACATCGAGGAACAAAGCAACAGAAAGGAGTGTGTGTGTGTCTGTGTGTGTGAGTGTGAGTGTGTGTGAGTGTGTGTGTGTGTGTGAGTGTGTGTGAGTGTGTGTGTGTGTGTGTGTGTGTGTGTGAGTGTGTGTGTGTGTGTGAGTGTGTGTGTGTGTGTGTGTGTGTGAGTGTGTGTGTGTGTGTGTGTGTGTGTGTGTGAAGAGTTTACCAACTTACTCGACACCTGTGAGAGACCAGAACAAATGAGAGTCAGACACGAGGGTTTTACTTTGTACAAAGGGCATCCCGCTACTGCAACATCTAAGCTACAGAGAGCAGAGAGGCGCAGAGCAGAGAAGCGCAGAGCAGTTCCTTGTTTCTTTATTTATAGCACACAGTAAGTTTACATGACACGTGACTGGAACAGGGGCAGTCCCTGTTCCAGTAAAAAAAGAAAAAAGGATGAATGTAGTGTACTACGACTACTGATGCTGGGGCAGTGTACTACGACTACTGATGCTGGGACATGTGACATTCTTTTAGCCTTCTAACAGTGTGTCTTACTGAGCTTTGGCTGGCACACACACACACACACACACACACACACACACACTCTGCTTTAATGCATATTGATGAAGCTGCACGGCGCTGCGCTGTAGAGAGCAGACAGTTTGTGTCGACCTGACAGTTTGGGTAGTCGGTCTGACTCCTCGGGGTGTCACATACGTACATCATAATGTGAAGATGTTTTATCCAAAGTAAACAGACTTCTGTGTCACTCAGGCTGGTTTTCAGGAGAGCGTTGGATCGGTTCTTGTGTCTCTGAGGCAGGAACACTGTGGTTTTGGTTTGGTCACATTTCTGATGTGAGAGCCTGAACTGACTCGTCTGAAGATGCTCAGACAGGTGATCAGACTCTTCTTTTTGTTTCTTTGATCTGACACATTCTGAGTTATCGAGGAGAAACAGAAATATGTAACTGTATCGTCAGCAAAGGTGTGAACACTGAAGCAGCAGCATCTGTCTGTTAAATGAGCTGCATGCATCAGTTTAAATGTGACCAGCAGCAGGTCCGACAGACAGAAGGTCACAGATCCACGTTTCAGTCTCCACATTTAAAATGCAAAGAAGAAAACGTCTGTGTGAAGCACCGAGCGGGGGAAAGTGTGCATCATGTGACACAAAGAGACTCTCCGTGGGAACATGTGGTGGGAGGGGAAAGGACTTCCCAGCTCCTGGATCCTCCTACAGAGAATCAGCTTGAACCGAAGCCCGCCCCCCTGTTTTATTCCGGGACTTTATCAGCTCCTACATGTTGAGCGCGCTGCATACACCCAGCGAGAGGAGCGAGCAGAGCAGAGCAGACAGTCCGCTCACAGGATGGATCTCTTGGAGGGGCGCTCTCCCTACGACTACACCTTTAATTTTTGGAACGACTACCTCGGCCTGTCGACACTTGTCTCCAGCAGTAAGATCAACAGCCCGTCCTGCAACCCAAATGCTATAACCGAGTCTCTTAAAGCGACCCTGGGCTTGGACGATGCCCCGGTTTGCTCGTGCGTAATTGGGCACGGCAGGGACGGACGCTTGGAGTGCTGCTGCGCGGCCCCGGGCTCTCCTCCGATCTCCATCTATGACCTGGAGGAGCGCATCTCGCTCCTCAGGCCCTACGAACACCTCGCTGCTGATTGGCCTCTGGCAGGCAGAGATCCAGCCCGCTGCAGGGGGGGCTTCGCCGGCCTCGACCTGCTCTCCATGGACAGAAGGCGCAAACAGACTCAGAGGAGCAAACCGGAGCCGAAGGTGTGCGTCTTCTGTCGGAACAACGGCGCACCGGAGGAAGTTTACGGCACCCACATCCTGAAGACAGCGGACGGCAGGGTGCTGTGCCCCATCCTGCGGGCTTACACCTGCCCTCTGTGCAGCGCCAACGGCGACAATGCGCACACCATCAAGTACTGCCCGCTGTCCAAAGACCAGGCCAGCCAGAGGGCGGCAAAGGGAGGCAGGGCGCCCGGCAAGAGGCTGAAGATCTTCTGAGCGGAGGATGAACTTTGAGTTGCACTGTACATTACGAGAGTGTGTGTCAGAGACCTTTCATGCAGGACAAGCCTGCGGAGAGGAGTGAGGGTCTTCTGTCGGGTGCACCTGTGAATGGACACCTTACGCTCCAAGCTGCTGCTGCAAACAGCTCGTGCATGTGAGCGCGCTGATCTGGGGTCAGCCCTCCTGGTGTGAGGGGACGTTCATCCTGACAGGCCAAGGTCTAACTGACTTCACTGTTTTCTACCAAAGGAATATTTTGTACTGACGCTGTTTGTGTTCTTCATATTCTGTGGATGTATTTTGAATGTAGCAGTCACCTGACATTCCAACGCCTTCACCTGCTGTTTGACTCTCACCTTCACTGTATCACTGATCACTGTACTCACTGTGCACGAGCCCTCAATAAACATGTGCTTTGCATTTTGCTTTGAACAGCTGATCTTCACTCACTGACAGCTGATGGAGCTGAGGCGCCACCTAGTGTTCAAAAGCCTGAACGACAACACCACCTGCAGCAAGGCTTGTTTAATAAAGATGAAGAAGATGATGAGGCAATAATTCTGATATTCAGTGTCTGAGACAAACCTCAAACATGCTGACCTGTTCACTGCTGCACCTCAAAGGAAAAGTTTCATTCACAGAGTGAAATATGTTTATTTGAATTTTCATGAGCACGTCTCACAGAAACTCAAATCAGGAAAATCAGAATATTGTGAAAACGTCCAAAGTTATAGACTCGTTATGTGGAATCTGATCAGCTCTCTCAGTCTGACTGATCCTGGGCAGAGGCTGACGCTAAAGAAGCTGCTGGACTCAAACAACAGAAACAACTGCAGCCTCGAGAGCATCGTGAAGCTGAGGCTGGAGTCAGTGCATGACGAGCCACCACGCGCAGACGAATCCGGACATGGACTGTCACAGTCACTCCTGAGCCACAGACAACGTCAGAAGCTTCTTACCCGGGCCAAGCAGAAACACCCCTGGACTGTTCTCAGTGGTTCAGTCCTCTTTTCAAATGTTACATTTGGAAATCAGGTACACAATCCAAGTAACGTGAAGTCCAGTGTGAAGTCAGTCAGTGTTGGTTTGAGGAGCCGTGTCATCGCAGCACTTCATGTTTCCTTCAGCTGACGAGCCTGATGGAGATGCTGATTTCATTTTCCTGCAGGACCAACACCTGCTCACACTGCCAGAAGAACCTACCTGGTTAAATGACCAGCTGAAGCACACAGAGAATCTATGGAGTGTTGTCAAGAGTCAAAGCAACCTGAGCTTCCTTAACACCTGAGCAGCGCCACAGGCTGAATGAGCATATTGACGAGTCTGCAACGTTTCCAAACATCTTTTTTATTGGTCTGATTTTGAGAGAATTTAGAGTTTTCATCATCTGTGAGACACGATCATGAAAATTCAAAGAAATAAAGGATGTGTCACTCTGTGTAATGAATCTGTATCATATGTGAGTCTGAGCTGCACCTGAACATGCATTAGCTCAGGTGGATGCTCCACTAAAAAGACCTGAAAATGTTTGTTCCCTTTAATATTTCACCTGCTGCAAACAGTGTGAATCTATCTGCATCATTAGTGGAGAGAGTTTCTTCTTTCTGTGTGTCAGACGGCTGCTGGGCGTAGATGCTAACCCTGTTCATTCACCGTCTTTGAGTAAATAATCAGACAATTGATCCAAAACTGTCTTGATGAGCTCAACAGTCAAGTTTCATTGACTGCAGCAACATACACAGACGTCCTCCAAGAACAGAGGCCCACACACACACACACACACACACACACACACACAGTCTTCATTTTGAGTCGACTGAGCTGAGGCAGGGTGAGCATTAATCCAACATTTTTATTACGTTACTGATGAAGTCTGTGACCTTTGTTATACTGTATACTGTGTGTGTGTGTTCATGAACAAACTTGTGTTACTGTTTCACCTCTCAGGCTGACTTCAGACCAGAAGATGAGTGATTGTGAGGGAGTCTCCAGTGTCCAGCTGTCTGTCCATGAAGAGTGACCGACCTTCAGGCACAAAGCAAGAGAACTGATACTGACTCATTTATATGATCACTGTCAGCTTCCTCTGCTGACGCCATGGTTTCTGTTGATTGTGAAACATTTCCACTCAAACATATTTACTAATTAAAATGCTGTGACTCATCACAAACACAGATCATTGGTCCAACTTCCTCTGAGTATCTGTGAATCTGTTGAGCGTGTGGAGGAGGAGGTGAGGAAGACCTCTCTTCCAGTGGACTGCAGACTCGTTTTAAGCTCTCGGTGTCAGTGTTTCATATTACTGCTGCTGTTTGGTTGTTTCCTCAGATCAGCTGTTCTGACCCGAAGCTTCTTGAATCACCGTCATCTGGACATTCGTGTCTGAAGCAGAAATTTGGGGTTCATGATGTTGCTCAGGGACACTTTGACATGTGGACAGGAGGAGCTCAGGTTTCAAACCACAAACCTTCTGATCTATGACTGACCAGCTCAGACCATCAGCTGACCACCTGACCTACAGCCGCTCATGTTAACGTGCTCAGTGATCTAAATGACAGAGTCTGTTTTTATAATAACTGTCAGATTTTATTAGATTTTAAATGTCATATTATCTGAATTCACAGACTTTCTGACTGCTGTCCTCAGTGAAGCTGTGAGAGGAGAACGCTGACAGGCTTCAGGATTGGACAGAAAGACAGAGAGACAGAGAACAGTCAGCCAATCAGATGAGAGAGAACAGTCAGCCAATCAGATGAGAGAGAACAGTCAGCCAATCAGATGAGAGAGAGAACAGTCAGCCAATCAGATGAGAGAGAACAGTCAGCCAATCAGATGAGAGAGAGAACAGTCAGCCAATCAGATGAGCCAGCAGCTTGTTGTGATGGTGTGTTTTTGGCTGATGTGCAGACGACTGTTGTTGTTGTGTTGATGTCTACAGGAAATAAAGCTGATTCCAGCTGACAGCATTACAAGATGTACAGAGACAGCGGTCCTCATTCATCAGATCTGATCTCAGAGTGTTTGTTCTCTCATTCCAACACTAAAGAAGTGATCAGTTCATCTTTGTCTCAGCTCTCAGATCAGTCTGATGAAGCCTGCAAAGAACCATCATTACATGTAGTGAGCATGTGGTCTTTGTACAGAGCAGAACCTCTGCTGAAGTCCAGTACCAGCTTCAGTCTGTGTGAACATGTAGGACCTTTAACATCATGGATTTATCTGTCCATGTGTCTTCAGTTTGGGCCACGGGCTTTAATATTTACAGATGTGTCATATTTCAGAGTAGATGAAATCCTCACATGTGACTGAGACTCTGGTTTGTAGCAGCTCTGAAGGTGAACAGCAGTGAATCATCATTACAGTGAGCAGTGACTGTCACAGCCGCTCCACCTGTGTGTGAACAGGACTGAAGTCCTGCTGCTCTTTGGGTGGATGTGCTGCATCACTGACTGACAGCTGATGGAGGGAGGCTCTGCAAACACTGACTCATGACTTCTGCTCTCTGTCTGCTTCTCTCATCAGGTGGAGGTGATGAGGAAGGTGTGTGTGTTGGTCAGCTGAGTCCTGATGATCCAGAGAGGTTGAAGCAGCAGCATCAGCTCTGACTGGGCCATGTTACTGGGAGGTGGAGAGGAGAGCTTCATCCAGCAGAGACTGACGGAGGAATCACAACACGTGGAGATGACTGTCAGCGCTGCAGTCTGAACTGCTCTGAGATCAGCTCCACTGTCACACACACACACACATAATCTCAAATGTAATTTTGTATAAAATCTGATCCAGTTTCAAAATCACTGAATAAAGTTAAGTTGATTTTCGTCATCACTGTTTGTCACCACCAGGTGGCGGTCATGCCCAGTGAGTCACACACACACACACACACACACACACACACACACACACAAAGCTGGACGGAGTGTAAACTACACTTCCGGTGACATGTTTTTAAAAACACTCAAATATTTAAAAATTAATGAGTTAAATATTAATTAACAACATAGTTTAAAGTTAATGAAATAATAAAATTAAAATATAAATGACTGTGTGAAACTTTAAAATAATATGAAATGACTGATTACAGATCAGAAATAAACCGACCTGTAAAATAAAATATAAACAAACAAAATGTTATGTAACATTTGATTCGGTTCTCTTTTATTTTGAAGGCTGTTCCGCATCATTTCCGGTGCAGTCGTGTTTCGCGCTTGTAACTTGACGTCACATTTCCCACAGACTGTGTGTGTGTGTGTGTGTGTGTGTGTGTGTGTGTGTGTGTGTGTGTGTCCTTCAGGGAGCAGTCGAACTTTCCTCGGGTTGTTTTTCGCCTCCTCCTTCGCCTCCTTCACCTCCTCCTGAGCCTCCTTCGCCTCCTCCGTGACTTTAGCCTGAGTTTCCCGCCTCCCGTCCCGCACGCCCCGCACTTTTCTCCGCTGTCCAGCCGGAGATGAGGCTTCAGTGAGGCCGAGCCGAGCCGAGCCGAGCCGGCCGCGTGAGCGCGGAGGAGCCAGGATGAGAAGATGAAGCTGTGTCTGTGGACTCTGCTGTTCGTCCTGCGGGGTCATGGCGGGACGTGCGGGCACGGTGAGTGTTCACGCTGGTTCTGGACCGAACCGGACGTCCTGTTAGTTTGTTGTTCTGGAAGTCAGAGTGGTTCGTTTAAACCCGTCCAATGTAACGCGTCGTCGCTTTGGTCCGGACGTGTCCGTGACAGTGACCCGGTTTAAACCGTTGAATGGATCTCACGGAGCCGCGGGTCGGTTCGGCTCACAGCCAACATGGCGGCCAGCACTTCACCCAGCCTGTGTGGGTGTTCGCGGCTCCACTCGGTAAATCCCAGAACCCGCTGAATAAGCTGCTCTGTGTTCCGCTGTTTGCCGAATTCACCTGGAGACAGGTGAGACAGGTGAGAGAAGTGTGGCTTCACGCGCAGAAACGAACTCACATGCAGAGGAACCTTCACTCTCTGAGTTTGGCGTGACCTCCACCTGCGAGGGGCCACGTGAGCTCCACACTGACTGCATTATCCCACCAGGTATGCAGCACAGCGACTGAGCTCACTGAAGACTGAGTTTCCTCTGAGGGCAGATCACAGGCAGCGTCTGAACTTCAGCTGGAAAAACTTTAACCTGAAGACTGAAGTCAGACTTCATGTGTGTGTCCATCTGTCCTCCAGTGTCTGTCCAGCACTGACTCAAGGTGTCCTCAGTGTTTGATGTGTGGTGATGTCACGAGTGGAGGGAACTGACGCGTGACGGCTGATGATGTCATCACTCTGTTATGATATAATACTATACTAATCCTCACTCCTTTCTTCTTTTAGACTGTGGGACGTCTCAGAGACTACGTCCAGGTTTTAGACAGTCTGCGGGGACGTCTCAGAGACTACGTCCAGGTTTTAGACAGTCTGCGGGGACGTCACAGAGACTACGACCAGGTTTTAGACAGTCTGCGGGGACGTCTCAGAGACTACGTCCAGGTTTTAGACAGTCTGCGGGGACGTCTCAGAGACTACGACCAGGTTTTAGACAGTCTGCGGGGACATCTCAGAGACTACGTCCAGGTTTTAGACAGTCTGCGGGGACGTCATGGAGACTACGACCAGGTTTTAGACAGTCTGCGGGGACGTCTCAGAGACTACGTCCAGGTTTTAGACAGTCTGCGGGGACGTCTCAGAGACTACGTCCAGGTTTTAGACAGTCTGCGGGGACGTCACAGAGACTACGTCCAGGTTTTAGACAGTCTGCGGGGACGTCTCAGAGACTACGTCCAGGTTTTAGACAGTCTGCGGGGACGTCACAGAGACAACGTCCAGGTTTTAGACAGTCTGCGGGGACGTCTCAGAGACTACGTCCAGGTTTTAGACAGTCTGCGGGGACGTCACAGAGACTACGTCCAGGTTTTAGACAGTCTGCGGGGACGTCTCAGAGACTACGTCCAGGTTTTAGACAGTCTGCGGGGACGTCTCAGAGACTACGTCCAGGTTTTAGACAGTCTGCGGGGACGTCACAGAGACTACGTCCAGGTTTTAGACAGTCTGTGGGACGTCACGGAGACTACGTCCAGGTTTTAGACAGTCTGTGGGACGTCACAGAGACTACGTCCAGGTTTTAGACAGTCTGCGGGACGTCTCGGAGACTACGTCCAGGTTTTAGACAGTCTGTGGGACGTCACGGAGACTACGTCCAGGTTTTAGACAGTCTGTGGGACGTCACAGAGACTACGTCCAGGTTTTAGACAGTCTGCGGGACGTCTCGGAGACTACGTCCAGGTTTTAGACAGTCTCCGGGACGTCTCGGAGACTACGTCCAGGTTTTAGACAGTCTGTGGGACGTCACAGAGACTACGTCCAGGTTTTAGACAGTCTGCGGGACGTCTCGGAGACTACGTCCAGGTTTTAGACAGTCTGCGGGACGTCTCGGAGACTACGTCCAGGTTTTAGACAGTCTGCGGGGACGTCACAGAGACAACGTCCAGGTTTTAGACAGTCTGCGGGGACGTCTCAGAGACTACGTCCAGGTTTTAGACAGTCTGCGGGGACGTCACAGAGACTACGTCCAGGTTTTAGACAGTCTGCGGGGACGTCTCAGAGACTACGTCCAGGTTTTAGACAGTCTGCGGGGACGTCTCAGAGACTACGTCCAGGTTTTAGACAGTCTGCGGGGACGTCACAGAGACTACGTCCAGGTTTTAGACAGTCTGTGGGACGTCACAGAGACTACGTCCAGGTTTTAGACAGTCTGTGGGACGTCACAGAGACTACGTCCAGGTTTTAGACAGTCTGCGGGACGTCTCGGAGACTACGTCCAGGTTTTAGACAGTCTGCGGGACGTCTCGGAGACTACGTCCAGGTTTTAGACAGTCTGCGGGACATCTTGGAGACTACGTCCAGGTGTGATGGTGCCTTGTCTCTGCAGGTGTGTCGTTCACAAAGCACCCGTCCAATCAGACGGTGTCTCAGGGGAACGCGGTGAGGTTGGGCTGTGCCGTTCAGGGAGTGATGGAGCCGGACATCGTGTGGATGAAGGACGGAGAGAAACTGTACAGCACCGACCAGATGTTCATCACACTGGGAGAGCAGCACTGGGAGACTTACCACAGGTAGCACACCTGAAACACCATCACACACACACACGGTCAGTGTTGGTGTATGTCTGTGGTGTGTGTGTGTGTGTGTGTGTGTGTGTGTGTGTGTGTTTGATGTTAAACAGCATGCTGACAGTAAACAGAGGTGGAGCTGCTGAAGCTTTGAAGACGTCGTTCTGTTTGCCGTGTTCATCTTCACAGAGTTTACATCACAGAGGATCAAACAGGAAGTGTGTTAGAATCTGAATGTTGATCCAGGTCAGCAGCAGCAGACCCAGCAGCAGCTAATATCACTGACTAGTCCAGCAGCAGTCAGCCCAGCTCGGCGTCTGTCTTTCAGCCTTTTATTTCACCAAGCTCTCACCAACCACTAAAAGTCAGTCCCAGATTTACTCTTGTCGCTCCTTTTCTCTTCTTAGCTTCCTCTGTCAAGTATCGAGTCCGATGAGACCTCAGATCCATCAGGTCATCTTCTGATGCATTGTTGCTAATGCTAATGTTAGCACAGAATGGAAAGTAAACTTCCTGTCTGTATGGAGGAAGTTAGCTCGGTTCTGGGTCCAGTTGAGGTTCTAACTGTGTGTTGCTGTCTGCAGTGTGAAGTCGGTCCAGCAGCAGGATGCGGGTCAGTACTGGTGTGAGGTTGAGTTCCACGGCCTGACATTCTCCTCTGAGCGAGCCTGGATCACAGTGGAAGGTGAGGACCAGCAGCACTTTTCATGCTGCCCGCAGATTTCCCATCGTGTCTTCTCATTACAGGCGTGCCTCACTTCGTCCAGGAGCCGCAGGATGTGGCCACCTTCCCCGACGTTCCCTTCAACCTCACCTGTGCTGCCATCGGACCCCCCGAGCCCGTGGAGGTGCTGTGGTGGCTCGGGGGGGTCCAGGAGGGAGGGCCACGACCGTCGCCCTCCGTCCTCCACGTCCAAGGTCAGAACATGTGTTCACCAGGCAGGGAGACTCTAATCAAAGGCCCTCTGCATTATGGGAAATGTAGGATTCAGGCTGTGCTTCAGGATACCTCCACGTCTAGCTGCTGTTAGCTCAGTGTGTTAGCTGCTGTTAGCTCAGTGTGTTAGCTGCTGTTAGCTCTGTGTGTTAACTGCTGTTAGCTGCTGTTAGCTCAGTGTGTTAGCTGCTGTTAGCTGCTGTTAGCTCAGTGTGTTAGCTGCTGTTAGCTGCTGTTAGCTCAGTGTGTTAGCTGCTGTTAGCTGCTGTTAGCTCAGTGCGTTAGCTGCTATTAGCTCAGTGTGTTAGCTGCTGTTAGCTGCTGTTAGCTCTGTGTGTTAACTGCTGTTAGCTGCTGTTAGCTCAGTGTGTTAGCTGCTGTTAGCTCAGTGCGTTAGCTGCTATTAGCTCAGTGTGTTAGCTGCTGTTAGCTCAGTGTGTTAGCTGCTGTTCACAAACAGTCAGTGTGAGTCACACACATGTGAGCACTGGAATTAAACTAAAGGTCACCCCTGACGGGCGGAGTCGAGTTCAGACTTGTTAACACACAACAAACTGTCTGTAGGCGTGAACGTCAGTGTGAAGTTCTACTGTGAGGCGAAGAACACCAGAGGGATCTCTGTGTCTCGGACCGGGACTGTTCACATCAAAGGTGAGCTCAGCGCCGAAAGAGAGCGGCCATTTTACCCCCAAATTCCCCTGGAGACGCGTGTACAGTGTTGCGTGTGCAGAGTTGCGTGTGCAGAGTTGCGTGTACAGTGTTGCGTGTGCAGAGTTGCGTGTGCAGAGTTGCGTGTGCAGTGTTGCGTGTGCAGAGTTGCGTGTGCAGAGTTGCGTGTGCAGAGTTGCGTGTGCAGTGTTGCGTGTGCAGAGTTGCGTGTGCAGAGTTGCGTGTGCAGTGTTGCGTGTGCAGCGTTGCGTGTGCAGAGTTGCGTGTGCAGTGTTGCGTGTGCAGGTTGCTCTGTACAGTATAAGGATGATGTCACAAGGGGGCGGGGTTTATTGACCTGTCCATCTGTGTCAGTGTTGCCGGCGGCTCCGGTCGGGCTGCAGGTCCTGAGGATGGTGGACAACAATGTCACGTTGTCATGGAAACCAGGATTCACAGGATACTCTGAGCTGTCCACCTGCATCCTCCAGGTAACACACACACAGATTCATAAACTGATAATCTGAACATGATATGTTATGAATCAGCTGTTTCTCCTCCTCCTCCTCCTCAGGTGTCGAGGCGGTGGGTCCGTAGGCTGGAGCAGGAGGTTCTGGTTCCTCCTCACCTTCAGGTTCTGTCCGGTCTGAGGAGTCACTCAAACTACAGCGTCAGAGTTTCATGTGTTAATGAGGTGGGGGCGTCGCCCTTTTCCCCCTGGCTGCACTTCCAGACACCTGAGTCAGGTAAGAGACGTGACGTCATCAGCTGTACGCTTTGGAACTACAGCTCCCATAATGCTTTGAGAACTGTAAACAGGACGAGCTCAGTGTTTTCAGCCTGAATCAGTTCAGATCCCTTCATTTACTGAGAGCTACTGTGTGTGTGTGTGTGTGTGTGTGCGTGCGCGTGTGTGTGTGAGAGAGAGAGAGAATGAATGTGAGTGTGTGTGTTTGTGTGTGTGTGAGAATGAATGTGAGTGTGTGTGTGTTCCAGCTGGAGGTTCTCCAGTAGATTCCAGTCCTCTCCGTACAATCAGCTTTTGTTTGTGTGTGGCCTCAGGAGTCTGCAGCCTCTGCAGCGCCACCTGCAGGCTGCAGTGTGACCCGCACTGACCGGCCATGATGGGCCGGTCCGCCCCGTGTGTGAAGGCTCAGAGTTCGAATCCGACCTGTGGCTCTTTCCTGCGCGTCATTCCCTGTCTCTCTCTGTCACTGTTCAGCTGTCTCTGTCAAAATGAAGCTTGAAAAGAAAAAAAAATAAATTAATATTAATGATATAATTAAACCTGATGAGGACAGGTGACTGACACTTATCTGAATGTGTCTCCTGGCGTTCTCAGTGCCATCGGCGGCGCCCAGGAATCTGACGTTTGAGCTGTCGGAGCAGCAGCTGTCTCTGAACTGGGCCGAGCTGCAGGACGACGAGCTGCACGGCAAACTATTGGCCTACAAGCTGCAGTGGACTCTGGGAGGAGAACCACAGGTGAGACTCACCTGATCACATGATCACACATACACCTCCGAATGTGTCTGTGTTAACGTGTCACACGCGTGCAGGAGCCTCTGCTGTTTAAGGAGAACTGGGCCCGGCTGTCCGGAGGAGGGCGGTTCTTTAACACGTCCTTCCAGGTGTCGGCCTGCACCTCGGTGGGCTGTGGACCGTGGACCTCTCCTGTGCTGGTGCTGCCCGCCTCAGGTAGACGACACGCCTCGAACACGCGTCTGTTTTCACACACATGATTGATGCTGATTGGTCGGTTTAATGACCTGATGACTTCCTGTTGGCGCCTCAGTGCAGGTCCATGTCCAGAGGAGCCACATGTGGGTCGGCGTGCTGCTCGGTCTGCTCGTGGCCACCGTGATCGGACTGCTGCTCGCCGTGCTCGCTCACCGTCGTGGGAAAGAGACACAGTTTGGGTATGAAGACCGAGAACACGCCTGTACGTTTGACTTTTATCTAAAGATTATGACAAGTTCCTTCCTTCCTTCCTTCCTTCCTTCTGTCCTTCCTTCCTTCAGTTCGGCCTTTAAGCCTCCAGGTCCTGAGAATTCAGTTTCCTTCACGGCGGCCCGATCCTTCAACAGGTCGTGTTCTGATCAGCAGGAGTCAACGTGTGAGTCCAAAATAAGACACACACACACACACACACACACGCATGCACACACACACACACTGTTGACGGGAAATGTTGCTACCCGTATTGATACACTCGACTGGCTGGCCTCTAATTACCTGCCGCCTCTTGGCCAATCAAATCCATCTGTCTGACAAAACAACAGCGACTCAGTGACACCTGGTGGTGAACAGGTGATGCAGAGAACTGATCTGCTGTCGGTCTGAAACTTCTCTGATTGGCCCAGAGTACCTGTTCAAGGTTCTCAGCCTCACCTAGACTTTTATTTTGAAGGCTTCTTCAGGTCTGACAGACAGGTGGGAGTCCAGGTATCGCAGGTTTGTTGAGGCCTTGAGAAGCATGAGACTCATGGACACACCCTCCATCCTGTGGTTCGTCGAGGTCACCTGTGGATCATCTGTGGATCGTTGACTCACCCTGGAAATAAGGAAGGATGGCAGGAAGACCTTCTTGACCTGTCTATAAACTTCACTGTGTACGACTCACTGGAATCATTTTTACCTTTACCTGTCTCCAGGTGCTTCCAGGAGTCTCCAGGTGTTCTGCACTGTGTTGAAGTAGTGTTTACTTTCTCCGGAGGGTCTGACTGTGACGTGCCTCCAGTTTGACATGATGGATGTCGCCATCTTGTTTTTTTTTTTGTTTTTGGATCCAGAAGTGACCATATTTGGACGAGGGCGTTTCCTGTTCTCGTGTTTCATCTGAACAGAAAGTAAAATCTGTTTGAGTCCAGATTCTGGTTCTGATCAGTCGTGCTGTGTGAATGACTGATGAGGGTCATTTCACCATAGGACTCTATGGAGCTGCTGCCCCCTGCTGGACGTCACAAACACTGACGTCTGTAAAAGCTCCTCCTCAAGTGATGTCACTTGAGTCTGCAGCTGCTCTCTTCTTTGTGTGGGTAATGTAGCCAGCAAAGGTCTGATCTGTTTTCATGGTGTGTCTCCCTCCAGTGGACAGTCTGGGAATAAACGATGAGCTGAAGAACAAACTGCAGGACGTCCTGATCCCAGAGAGGCTGCTCACACTGGGACACATGCTGGGGAAAGGTAACACGGCAACACGTCACATCAACGCGGCAACGCACGTTTGTCTCCAGACTTAGTTAGCATCGTGGGTCACGTTAGCTGATGAACTCATTTAATGACATAAACAATGACAGAGTTCAACCTGTTCACACCTCAGACAGGCTCTGACACCTTTAACTGTGTTCGTGTACCTGTGCAGGTGAGTTCGGCTCAGTGCGTGAGGCGCTCATGAAGATGGAAGAGTCGTCTGTGCAGAAGGTGGCAGTCAAAGTGCTGAAATGTGAGTCTGACATTTCCTCAGGTGGTTTCCATCATGAGGTCTGTACATCACCTCGGGAGCGTTGGTCCGGTCCGGTCCGGTCCGATCTTACCTGTTTCACCTGTTTCTCTCCAGCTGACATCACCTCATCAGCTGACATCGAACAATGTCTGAAGGAGGCAGCTTACATGAAGGACTTCCACCACCCCAACGTCATCCAGCTCATTGGTAACACACACACATACACACATACACATAAAAGGTCAGGTGGTGTGATTGACAGTTTGTCCTGTCCAATAGGAGTGAGTCTTCACCGGCGCCACGGCCAGCGGCTGCCGATCCCGATGGTGGTTCTTCCATTCATGAAACACGGAGACCTGCACACCTTCCTGCTGCTGTCAAGACTGGGAGAACAGCCGTTTGTAAGACAGGCAGACAGACAGGCAGACAGACAGGCAGACAGACAGGCAAACAGACAGACAGGCAAACAGACAGACAGACAGACAGGCAAACAGACAGACAGACAGACAGGCAAACAGACAGACAGGCAGACAGGCAGACTTTTTTTACCATATTTCTTGAAAACCTTCATGGCTCATTGCAGTCAGTAAAATAGAAGGAAGAAACTAAATGTTTTAGTCTACAGGGTGAAATCATGGGAAAACACCGTCCAATCACGTTGAGGGGGCTGCTCATTATGATTGGATCCTGACACGTCCATCAAACTTCTTCTCCCTCCCCCTGTGCATGCTCATCCATTCGTGAACGAACAGACGCTTCATCACTCTGAAGGCGTGGCTGTGTGTTTTCTTTATTTATATATTGTCTTTATTCAGAGTCACACATTATCAACACGTTACTGAGAGTCACATTTCATCATTAAATATCTTTATTCATTTATTAAACACGTGTAACTGGACACTGTTCAGCCTGTCTGTCTGATTGGATGATAGGTGGGGGCGTACCCCTCACTGTTCCCGTTGCTGATTTCCTGTGACTGCTTCAAAATAAAAGTCACCTCGGGTTTCACCAGTTAAATGCTTTTATTGTGAAGTTGTAAGTCCTCTGATGTCACATGACTTCCTTGAATGTATGAACCAAACTGATTGATGTCTGTCTGCCTGTCTGTCCTCCTGTCTGTCCCATCAGGACCTGTCTCTCCAGACTCTGTTACAGTTCATGTTGGACATCTCTCGTGGGATGGAGTACCTGAGCAGCAGGAACATCATCCACAGAGACCTCGCTGCACGGAACTGCATGTGAGTCCACCAACCAATCAGCTGTCAGAACACGGCCAACAGCCAGACACACCTTTCTGTTCACAATGTAATGTGTGTGTGCGTGTTTCAGGCTGGATGAGAACATGACGGTGTGTGTGGCAGACTTCGGTCTGTCTAAGAAGATCTACAGTGGAGATTATTACAGACAAGGCTCAGTGTCCAAACTGCCCGTCAAATGGATCGCACTGGAGAGTCTGAGTGACAACGTGTACACCACACAGAGCGACGTGGTACACACACACACACATAATCTAACAGTTAAAGAACATATAGAGAATTTCATGCCTCAGCCTGCAGTGTGAAACACATCACATCTCATCACACAGATTTATGAATTAAATGTTGATGTGATGATTTTACAGCAGTTTGTTTGGACGTGTATATTTTTACATGAAGGTGTGCAGAGAGGAGGAGGGTTAACCATGTGACTGTGTCACTAATCTTTAAGTGTGTGTGTGTGTGTGTCAGTGGGCGTTTGGTGTGACGATGTGGGAGATCATGACTCGTGGTCAGACACCGTACCCCGGCGTGGAGAACTCTGAGATCTATGAGTATCTGATCAAAGGAGAGCGACTGAAGAAACCTCCAGACTGCAGAGACGACATGTGAGTCTCACACACACACACACACAGGACTGGCCCTGTGAGACCAACAGGTGATTTACAGACTGAGACTACAGTTCTGTCAGACCGGCTCTGCAGGTGTCAGAGGTTCTGTTTGGTTCTGGTCCAGCAGACACTGATGGTAGCTCTCTCTTCTTCTGTGGTGTCTGTCAGTTATGACATCATGCACAGCTGCTGGAGTCCCGTCCCTAAATGTCGTCCCAGTTTCCAACACCTGGTCGTCCAGCTGGAGGCGCTGTGGCTCAGCCTGTCGCCCGCTGCTCCACTGAAGGAGCCGTTACTCTACGTCAACCTGGAGGGGGACGACGGGGCCGCGGGGCCCGATGAGGCCGCGGTGAGCTGGAGCGTCCCGTGGCAGCGCAGGGCGGAGGACGAGGAGAAGGACTGGCTGATGGTGGGGTCCGCCGCCGCGCTTGCCATCGGAGGAGACTACAGGTACATCATCGGCCCCTGTGGAGCTCCTGAGGAGGGGGAGGAGGAGGGAGGAGGAGCAGGGAGGAGGGGGGGGTCAATGGAGGTCAGAGAGGAGGAGGATGACCTTGTCATTAATGTCTGACCAATCACAGCGCTCCTCCTCTGCCTCAGCTGATCACAGAGAGATGCTCACTTCATGGCATGGAGCTGCAGCAGGCGGGTGGAAACACACACACGTTAGCTTAGCGTAGCACAGAGGAACTGTTAGCGTCTGTCAGGGTGTCATGTGACCACATGGACATGAAGGTGGATCATGTGATGCTGCCAGAGCAGAGTGCTTCCTGTTTGATCCACCATGAGTGACTGTGAGGGCTGCTACAGTCATCTATGGCCTCACTAGAACTGGGCTCAGCGACCGGACCGGGTCGAGCACAGCCTCTGAGACCAACAAGGAATAACCTGACAGTACCGAGGTGGTCTACAGACTTTATGATGGAGACACTGATCTGTAGCAGCAGAGCTAAAGCTAATACAGCTAACACTGAGGAGCTAGTGCTAATGTCGCTAACCGCCATTAGTTGTACTTCCTATTTTATGAGAACTTTAAAGACTCAGTCACTGAAATTATTGAATCTGTCTCCGTTAATTGATTAGTTCTTGTGTTGATCAGTGTTTCCATGGTGACGCCCTCAAACATTGTTGGGTTGTCACATTGTGCAGTCCTTGAACTGAAGAGGAAGTGGGTTTTTCAAAATAAAAGCTCTATTCTGGAGCTTACTGTAAATCATCTGACCCAACCAACACTGTCAGGTCAACAACCTGAATGCCGATCAATCAGAGGCGAGTATTGGACAGAGCCGTGTGATGGGTCCAAACCATTGTTACATAATTCAGCCTGTTGACTCGTTAAGTCGTTAGCTTGTTAACCAGTGTCTGATCAGACGATGTTTAATCATCTTCTTCAATACCTTCAATAGGTCCTTAAACATGACGTCCTGTGTTTAATGTTCACTCCAACTGTCCTTCAGCTTTCCTCCACATGTCCCCCTCCTGTCCCTTACCTGTCCCTTACCTGTCCTCCACCTGTCTGTGAGGATGAATGAATCTCATGTTAGCAAACTTTTAACGTGCCTGAAGCGTTCACATTATGAGCTGACATGGTGGAGCCTGAAGGCAACACATGGGTTACAGGAAGTACCAGGTGTGTTTTCAGGTACATCAGCACAGTTTGGTCCAGTCAGAACAAAGTAAACGACGACATCATTTCAGCATCACATGGTTGAAATATTTTAATATTTGTGTGAGGACTTCAGGTTGTCGTGTTTCTGCCGGATCATCAGACTCAGGTTAATCTCATCTTTAATATTCATACATGTAGAAAATATTCAGCTGTCACAGGATGATTAATAATTAAATCTGATTACTGCAGACGAGTCATCCGACGACGAGCAAAGAAAATAAAGTCGTGGTCTTCGTGAATTTTGACGAGCCTGTAATGAGTGAAATCTGTTCATCAGGACGTCACGTCTGTTCTTAGGTCACGTATGACCACCAAACGTCCGTTACACGCAACATATTGAAATGTTTGTTTAGAGCAGAACTCACAGCTGATTGGTCGATTAATGGAGTCACTGCTTCCAGTTTGAATTTTAATGTGAATTTGTTTTCATGATTTTTAATCCAGTTTAACTTATTTTGTTCTTGTGTTCATCAAATACATGTTACACGTTACATAAACACTGAGGGGGGATGGGTGTTTGTGGGCCCAGGGTCCCTGTAGTGAGTTGACCCGGCCCTGCCTGCTGAACGCGACCTTTAACCTGCTGCATCCACACACTCCAACCAGAACACATCCGTGTTTTAAATGTTTCATGGGACCACACACGGGACCAGACCTGACAGTGAACATGTTATATAAACATGTGTGTTAGAGTCTAAACGTGTTAGTCCATGTATGTACACGTGTAACGGATGTTAGTCAGGTCGCCATATGTTTTCTTGGTTAACTGTTTTTGTGTGACGCTCTGTGTGACTCACTGATTTTTCTGTGTGCTCGTGTCGGGATGTGAAGGGACAGCTCGTCTGTGTGTTGGTATAAACCTGTCTTCCTGTCCTCACCTGTCTGAACATGAATAAAGTGTTGTTTGTGTCACAGTGGTTTCTCCGTAGACTCCTATGTATACCAGCGGCTGATCACGCAGAGGAAGAAACCTTTCAAATTAAAGCGTCCTGAAAGAAAACATGAAGACTGACGAGGTGTGAGTGACGGCTCAGGGACCGGAGCATGGACTGAGGTTCACCTGCTGACCCCTGAGCCAGGCACTGAACCCCAAACTGCTCCTGGTCTACAGCTGTAAATATAAATGTGTGTGTGTGAGTGTTGGTTTGGTGTTAGACCAGCACCTGAGCTAACATGACCAGAACAGTGGATCCAGCAGGCACACCTGAAGGTACACCTGCTGATGAACAATAAACACTTAAAGTAGTTATGACCTCCCACGGCGCATGCGCTGTAATCTACAACACGACAGGCACGCGCATCTTACATTTAAACAGAGCCCAGTTTAACGGTTCGGCTCTGACGTCACCGTGTTTAAACACATCTGTCACGTCATCGCGGAACGTCTGTCGGACCGAACCGGAACAAAGACCCGGACGGTGTGTGAAAATGTGACCGAGCAGGGCTGCTCAAACCCGGTACTGGTGGTACTGGTCCTGCCTCATGCCCCCCGCACACATTACAGATAACTGACGCCATTTTGAGGTGGAACTGCCGCCATAACAGAAGAACCGGGGAGAGCGGGAAGACCGACGTTCACCGCTCCGTTACCGGAGAGAGTTTAACGGCACGTTAATACATCACTCCCTGTCTCACCTCCATTAACCCAGGCCCTGTCTGTCTGCCGGGTCGACAGGAAATGGTTCGGTCCATATTTAGTTATAACTTCGGTCATACAGCCTCGCGGCGTACCGTCCGTTTTACCCCGTTAACACCCGGTCTGTCTGCCTGCCTGTCTGTCTAACCGGGCCGGTCATGGCGTCTGTCCTCTGCTTCCCAGCGGCTTTAATAATCCCATAAACAGTCCGACGAGTGGAGCCGAATCTACACAACATGACACACCGTCCCGCTGCTCCACAGCTATCCCCGCTGCCGGTACCGGACAGCAGTCCTCCGGTGTCGGTGCCGAGAGCCGCCGGGGCGAGTTTTGAACCAGGTGGCGGCAGCAAGATGGCGTCCGAGGCTGCGCAGTACTGGAGGAGTCGAGGACGGGCGATGACGTCTGAGTGCTGGGACACCGCGTGCAGCTTCTCCCCCCTCGGTTAGAAAAGATCCGCGGTGTGTCGGTGAGGTCTGTACGGCGGGAAAGCAGACGGTAACGCTTGGATTAACGGTACACCGTCGAAATACTCGATGTGTTCGACAAAGCAGAAGGTAATCCGTGTGCAGCACAGAGCACATGGTCAGACTGTGAGCGTGCGGAGTGTTTGATGGGAGGAAGCCATGGCCGGGCTCAGCATCAGGCCTAGCTAGGCTCAGTCATGTTACAGTCAGACAGCTGAGTCACAGTCAGACAGACAGGTGCAGATCAGCAGACAGGTGGAGGTGGATCAGCAGACAGGATTTGGATTATTCACCTGAGCTTGGTCCAACGCGTTAGCAGTGTTCATCGGGTTACAGCCGCCGCTTCATGCAACACGCAGGTTAGCGTGCCTTACTGAGGCATGATGGGTAAAGAAGTCGACCCCACAGGAACTGGTGTCAGACTGAACCAACCCGGGTTCATTGGTTCATCGTGGCATTAGTCAGATTGTCTTTTACAGACTGTTGCTTGATTGTTAGTGTTTAAAACACAACAGCTAGCTCAGCTGAACAACTGTAATCAACAGCACGTGTGTACGGACCAACAAGCGTGTTTAAAACAAATGAACAGAAGCAGGATAATAACAGAACTACAGAGGCGACACATCGTACCACAGTTTAGTTTAGCTTAGCTTAGCTTAGCTGGACCGATAACTCGCAGTCCACTGTCAACGTGGTTAGCTAGTTCAGTGTTTAATGCGTAATGTGGTGCATCACAGTAAAACGCTGTAGTGACGTTAAATTAACCTTTTTATTGAACTCATCTGCCTATCTCGTCACGTTGGATCTAAACGTCTTCATGAAACAGGAAGTACTTTTTACATCCTAATTTTTACGTGTTTCCTGTACAGGACGGACTTGTGGTGGATGTTGATTGGTGTTTACAGCAGCAAATAACAACTGTGTGTAAGCATTGCAGCTAGCACTCTGAGCTAGCATCAGAGTCTACCTTCCAGTGAACACGGCTGGACCAAACAGAACCTCTGAACCAGCAGTGTCCAGTCTAACAGTAAACACAGCAACAGAACCTCTGAACCAGCAGTGTTCAGTCTAACAGTGAACACAGCAACAGAACCTCTGAACCGGCAGGGTCCAGTCTAACAGTGAACACAGCAACAGATCCTCTGAACCAGCAGTGTCCAGTCTAACAGTGAACACAGCAGCGGAACCTCTGAACCAGCAGTGTCCAGTCTAACAGTGAACACAGCAACAGAACCTCTGAACCAGCAGTGTCCAGTCTAACAGTGAACACAGCAACAGAACCTCTGAACCAGCAGTGTCCAGTCTAACAGTGAACACAGCAGCGGAACCTCTGAACCAGCAGTGTCCAGTCTAACAGTGAACACAGCAGCCTACCAAGGGTTGTTTTCTTGCCAGCTTCACAGCTGACTGAGCTAACCACAGTTAGCGCTTCACTACTGATCAATGTTTCCATCATAAAGTCTCTAAATCATCTTGGCAGTCAGGAGAGAGAAAATGTTTCATTGGATGTTAAATTAGGACATGCCCCACTGAGTGCAGGATGACCTCATCAACAAGAAAATAACAAACTCTAAAATACCATGAAGAACACCTGAAAATACTGAAAATGTGAGTGTTGGACAGATGCTGGAGGACAGATGACTTTAAATGACTGAGCTAATTTCAGGTTCAGGTTATCCACAAGCTGGGAGCACAGAAACAGGCCACAGAGTCCGTGAGGGTGAAGAGAGGCTGAACATCTGAGCAGATAAACACACAGACAGAGTAGTCATCGTTTGTCAGAAGACTTTGAACGCTGATCACTCACTGGTTTTGTTGTCATTGGCCTGGTCATTATGTACAGTACGTACACTGGTGTCGGTGTGGTGGTTGATGTGTATGGTTTCCTGCTATGCTGTAAAATTCAAAGCGTAACTACATTTCCATCTTACGTGTTGTTGATATGTTAATACCAGTTCAGTTACACTCATACCAGAGAGAGATCGTTGCCTCAGTTACCTCCTGCAGTCCTGTGTTGAAGGACCTTGAGGCTGCCGCGCCATGTCAGATATTTTTTAAGTATAAATAAATATATAATAATATAATATATAATAAAGTATAAATAAGTTTATCTTCTTTGTGTTTCAGGATGCTGTCTTGAACCGCTGCACAGATGTATAAAAAGCAGGATCCTCCTGCCTTTTATATGTCTGCAATCTGTTCATGGCTTCTACCAAGAAGCAGAAAGGAATGGTGTTCCATCAGGAAAGGGAACCCACCCCTGCAGCTGCACTCCTCGTCATTCCCAAACCAGGGAAGGCAAGCGAAGATGGGATGGAACAAAACATGAGTGTAACCAATGAAGAGGCAGGTATTTTGGGTAAACCCAACATGTACCCATCGAAGGAAGCCATCAGGACTTCTGGTGGACACTCTGCCAGTTCAAACCCTCAGTCAGACAACCTGTCATCAGACAGCATCTGCAAAGGCATCAGAGTGACGCTGGACAACAACAGCATGTGGAATGAGTTCTTCAGATGCAGAACGGAGATGATTCTGACTAAACAAGGCAGCAGAATGTTCCCCTACTGCCGCTTTCGGATCTCTGGCTTGCAGCCATCGAGGAAGTACTCTTTGATCATGGACATTCAGCCTTTAGACAACAGTCGTTACAGGTGGACCGGCAAGAGCTGGCAAGTTTCTGGAAAGCCTGAATGTCACGTTAAGAGTCAGCCGTTCGCTCATCCAGAGTCCCCATCGACGGGTCAACACTGGATGCAGAATCCAGTATCCTTTTACAAAATGAAGCTCACAAACAACATTGCAGACCAAGAGGGGAACACCATCCTGCACCCGATGCACCGCTACTTACCACGACTGCACGTGGTCCAATCTGACAAAGCTACAAAAGACATAAAGCTAAATGGCCCCTGTGTCATCACATTCACTTTCCCACAGACTGAGTTTATGGCGGTTACTGCCTACCAGAACTCGCGGTTTGCTCAGCTTAAAGTTGAGTACAACCCATTTGCTAAAGGACTGAAGGAAGACAGCTCAAGTTCATGGGGCCTTAAACTGAAACTGAACTCTGGCAAAGACTTGCTCAAAGATGGAGGCATAACAACAAGTGAGAACCATCCTTTGAAGAAGAGTTTGAAGTCTTTGCTTGCAAACCACAAACCTAGAAGCTTCAAAGCAGTAGATACAAAACCTTCGGTGTCAGGTGACATTCAGATGAAATCCACTACAAACAAAGATCAGTCCACTACGAAGGTCACAGAGGATGGTCCATGGTAAGAGTTCAACTTTTACAGTGAAGAGAGTATGCATGTTTGCAAGAGAGGTTGCACGTCAAGACCATCTTCCTTTACTTAATTTAGTCCCTGTGTTCTTACTTTGAGTTTGTTTTAGTGTCTCACCAGTTATCCAGGTGTGTTTAGTGTTGACATTTACATGTAGTCATTTATCTGACTCGTCTTACAGTCAGAGTGACAAGGACGTGTTAGTCCAGCGATAAAGTCTACTCACATAAAGTCATGATCCAGTTGTAGAAGGGGTTAGATGTGTCATGTCCATTGTTGGTAGTGTTGGAGAGGGGGTCCTCCCTGAAGAGCTGGAGGTCTTCAGGAGGTTTGTGAAGGTAGAGAGGGACACCCTTGACCCTTCCACCAACGGGGAACAACAAACGAGAAAAATTTAGATTGTCCTGAGCATACGGGTGCCAGAACCAGGTGTCATTCATTGGAGGAGGTAACATATGCCTGTATAGACAGTGGAGCTCCATGAGCAGCAGGGTGACATGTTGAAGAGCAGGCAAGCCACCACATTCTGGATCATTTGAAGAGATTTCACACTCTCCTGGGAAGTCCGTCAGGAAGGCGGTACAGGTGAACACATCCTGGATCAGGAGCTGGCTAGTATTTGATTTTTTGAGTCTAGTTGAGTCAGGTGAAGCCTGACCAGGCAACCAAGACAACATGATCAGATATGTTGAGGATGCAGTTTACATTTCAGAGTACTGCCCCAAGAATTTTGTTCCCCAGTGTCCATGGTAGTAGGTAGGAGGTTGTACTGGTGAAGTTATATTATTGCAAGAACAACAAAGACGATTAGCTTCTCCTATGTTAGTCTGAAGTGCAGTGATGTTTTTGGGAGCTTTCATTCAGCCTCTTATACCTTTTAGTGTTAAAATCCTTCTATGTGAGTGAGGGGTGATACTTAAGGTCTAACACCAGTTTATTTGTTGCATTTATAACCTTTTGTATTGTCTTGTTTGATTTCCTTCTACAGTAATTCACGTCCAGCTCAAAAGTTATTTTCTGAACTCATTCGAGAGGCTCACGTTTCTCTGCAAAGATGCAACCTGGAGCAGCTGGGCATCAATAACAGCACCTCGCACAGGACAGAGCGAATCAACACTAAAACCACAGCATTGATGAGCAATGGACAAGACGTTTCTAAAAGTGAGTCTGTCCGGACACAAGGAGGAAGTTCACCTGCAAAGAAAGGTGATGCTGCTGTAACACGGAAAGTTAAGGAGGACAAGGACTGTTTGAATTCTTTGAACTGCAACAGCAATGTTAGGGCAAATTGCTTTGAGGTCTGTAATGATGCAGCATCCCAGAGATCCTCTGTGGGCTCAGGATGCCAATGTAAGCCTGAAGAGCAATCAGAGGTGAACGTGAAGCAACATAAACGTCCAGCGCCTCTGCCTCTGCCAGCCCTTGCTCTGTTTCTGAAGCAGCATTCAACAAAATCTAAAAAGGCCAAGAGCAAGTCAGACTCTCCTCCCCTGGGAATCCCACCTGGGAATCTCTCTGAATCACAAACTGAATGTCAACCTTTGGATCATATCGGAGATCCAATCGGTCCATCAAAGGACATCACTAACTGTGGTACTGGTGCACATCTGAGTCCAGATGAAATAGTTTTTAATGTGACTGGACAAGATGTTGAAACCTCCTATCAGCTCTCAGGTCCATCATGTCCTGATGATACCACAGATCCAAACGGACAAAGAACTAATGATGTCCTGGCCTCTGTTTCAGTCGCTGAGAATGATGGAGATACACCAGTGTTACCCAAACCAGATCAGCTATTTTGTACATCCACAGCCACTATTTCCTCAACTCACACTACCTCTTCTCTGTCCCCCATTTTATCACCACCCCTCAACACAGTGTTACCTGTTCCGATCTCCCCACAAGCCCCGACCATTGCAGAGTCTTCCACACTACCGTCAGAATCTATGAATGAGTGTGACTCAGAGTGTTCCTCTTTTGGCTTTGAGCCTTTGTCACCTGCAAGCTCTCCAGAACCTTTACCTCCGATGCCCACCTTGTTAACTTTACAACTTGACTCCACTACGACTGAACCAAGTCCAAAGGCAGTACTTCCTGAAGAGATACCGCCTCCTGAAGAGTTACTGCCTCCTGAAAAATTACCACCTCCTGAAGAGTTTCCACACCCTGAAGGCTCTGGTGCTTCTGTGTTTAAATGGCACACAGTCTTACCTCCTCTGGAGCCTTACATAGACACTTCATTCACACCATTTCAGCCCACACCACAGACTCTAACACTACCATCTGTTACGTCACCTATGTTGCCTTCCCCAACTGCCTCCCACCATGAACCACAGACGTTTGACACCTCCACGCCTCACCCCGATCCCGTTCAATCATTCCAAGAGAACGAACAGTCGCTGCCCTTCCCCGCTGAACTGTCCCCCCTTGCTCTTCAGCTGCCACTGTCTCCGACCTTCTCCTCATTAGATGGAGACGGTTTGTCGCCCACACCTTCAATCACTGACCTTGTGCACTTTTTCTCCACCGACGATGACCTCGGCATGGAGGTGGACTTCTCAAACACAGAAGCAGTGGCTGCTCCCTGCCTGCCTCTAACTACAGCAAAAACAAACACACCTGAGGTCTCTCAGCAGGTACAACCAGCCCTGGCCAACAAACCCTGCAAACACAAGAAGTCCCGGCAGCGAAAGTTTGCTAAGAAAGATTTGGATCAGAAGACTGATGATGCCACCTACACAAGCATGCAGCCTAACTTAGAGGAAGTGGAGGAGCAGTTATTTATCTCATTCACCTCAAAGGTAACAACAGCTGTGCTGTTTGTAAAGGTAACCTCAATATGAGGTGCAAAGTGCTGGATGTGTCCTGTGTCGGCAAGAGTCAGATCCATTTTATGTTAGTAACACTTGACGTCTCAGTGTAAAGTCTGTGCAAAACTTTAAATAGATGTATTAGCATCTCATTGTAGCTCATTTGGTGGTCGTACTGATACGTTGCATCAGAAAATCAGGTCCAAAAGAACAGACACATACAGATCACTAGAAGCTAACAAGAATTAGTAGCTAACAGGACCTAGACTCTAATGTGAACTCTTACAGGAACTAGAAGCAAACTTAAAGCCATGCTAAGCTAACAGCACTGTAAACCTTGAGCGACTCTCAAGATGAATGTTTGATCTGTATCCTGGTGTCAAGCTGCTTGTCATGAGTCACATGACCGGAGTAAAACGTACAAAATATTAACATCAACACACTTTAAAGTAATAATACTAATTAGATGTTTCTTGTTATGAGGTGAGGTGATCCTCCAGGTGACACGAGCACACCTTGATAATATGATGTCTGAAACTTCCAGGAGGCGCTCAAGCTTCATATAGTGGATGCACCTGAAGAGACAGATTCACCGCCTCAGACAACACTGGACATTCACCTGCAACAAATCTCTGACACACCTGAGAATGGTACATAAGTTTGATATCACACCTAGCAATACAGTACATGTTAGCTAACTGCTTCATACCTGTAGAAGTGGTAGTACAGGTGTTGTGGTGGATTATTACCTGGCTAACCAGCTAACTGTTTCTGCTTGTATAGACAAAAGCTCGAATGCCGGAGGAATCTCGCTCCTCGACAGTATCAACCCCAATAATTTTCCTGCCAAACTGTGGCGTTTGGTGAACAACCCTGCAAACAAAGCCATCTGCTGGGACAGGCATGGCGAGGTCATCATCATCGATCACCACCTCTTTGAGAGACTGTTCCTATCTCCAATCACAGACAACGCAGACGCATTCAAGACGACCAACTTCTCCAGCTTTGTCCGTCAGCTCAACCTGTATGGCTTCAGAAGAGCTGATCCAACCATCAAAAACAAGCACCAACCCACCAGGGACAGCGGGACCTTCCATTACTTTTCTAACCCAAACTTCAAGAGAGACCACCCTGAACTCATTGTGAATCTGAAGAGACTTACCGTCAACAACAAGGTCAAACTACAAGCTGGCCTGGATGTGAAGTCTCGACCCCCGCGACGACAGTGGCGAGTCAGTGGTGGTGATGATGTCAGAGATGGAAACATGAAAAAAGGTAAGTGTCACACAAATAAACACGCCCGACAGCCAATTGCCTGATTTAACTTTGAGCCTTCACAGGTGTGTCAGCACTATGCGTTAGAGCCTGAATAAAGTTTCATTGGTGCTTAAAACCTGTAAGTTAACAGGAACTGTATGCTAACGAGAGAAGCAACTGCAAAGCTATAGGACCGTGAAGCTAAGCTAGCTTTTTACCTACAATAACATGAACTAGCTACAAACGGCTAGTAAACTATCAGATATACTAATGGTTTGTAGTAGACTTGTTCATCTGATCACTTCCTTCTTCTTCAGTAGAGACAGCCAAGAGTTTGGAGGAGAATATCACCACCTTTGAGAAGATTCTTCTCAGAGACCTGAAGCTGATGAGACACCGACAGGTGATCCACCCAGTCCTGCAGGAAGGTACGTCTGTTCATCTGACCTTGGAACACTCACCGATCTTAGTCTGATCTCGGCAATCTGCGTCTGATCTCACTGGTCTTTGTCTGATCTTGCCGGTCTTAGTCTGACTTCGGAGTGCATGCTGATCTTAGTCTTAGGTCTGAGTTTGTATTTAATAAGACTAACAAACTGTGTGGTTCTGGTTTCTTTGTGGATTCAGTCGGTCTGAAGATGAACCTGCTGGATCCGACTCTGGCCATAGACCTGCAGTACCTGGGAGTCCGCCTGCCCATCCCGCCTGCTGGAGTCCAGGTGAAGCCGCAGACCCAGGACATGCCATCACCTCAGGGTCAGTTCGATTTGGTTCGGTTCTGTTCTGTAATGTCAAAGCCCAGAGTTGGATTTAGAGCTGACTGTCTGTCTGTCTGCAGGTGTTTGTGCAGTGTTCGTGTCCAGAACAGGTAAAACTACAGATGTGACCCAGATTAAAGGTTGGAGAGAAAAGTTCACTCCATCAGAGGCTCCGCCTGCTCCGGCCCCACCCAAACCTGAAGGTGACTCAGCAGCTAACCTAGTTAATCTCTTAAACAAGAAGTCATGTGACTGATCAGCTGTTTGTCTCCTGTCCTTTGTCTTGGTCCTGCAGCTGGTTCTGACCTGCAGAAGAAGAACCTGTCAGCGTTTTGCAGTGACATGTTGGACGAGTACTTGGAGAATGAGGGCCGGCTGATCGATGAGCGAGCTGCCAGCTTCTCTCAGCCAGTGGAGGAGCCGCTGGTTTACGAACTGCCCACCAGAAGCTCCAGCTACGTCCGGACGCTTGACAGTGTCCTGAAGAAGCAGACCAGTTCCCCCACATCGGACCTCATATCTGGGTTCATCCCACCCTCTAAGAGACACAAACTCAGCCTGAAGGAATCCAGAACATCCCGGAGAGAGAACGCCAAGCAGAGAGGTCCAAAACACAAACTGAGACCAGAACCAGCAGCTGCACTACTCTCTACACCAGTACTGGGTCCAGTCGGCTTGGACCCGTTCCATGAACAGCATGGAGTCCGGAACCCAGACTCCTTGTCTTCTCAGCAGCCCATCTTCAAGAGGAGGAAGAGACTCAAACCCAAGAGCTCATCCCAGACCCTCAGTCCCCACCGGTCCACTGTGCCGGCCATGTCTGAGGACATGGCGCCGCTGGAGTCGGACTCTGAGCTCAGGACCGCCGCTGCCAAGGAAGCCAGCAAGAGGGATGGAGGACCAGTGATGACCCGGACTCTGCTGAGACAGAAGGACCTGGAGGATGGGGTGGTGTGGGAAGGCAGACCTAGAACCAACATCACTGAGGAGAGGGCTGCCATTGCTCTGACATCACTGTTCACACTGCAGGTGAGATCACAACTCAGGTACTGGTCTGATCCAGTCCAGTTCGGATACCAACCTGAGGGAAGAACCACTCAGTAGTTAATCTGGTTGTTCTGGTTCCTCTTCAGGGTTTCGTTAGGGAGAACCCGACCGCTCCCATCCAGCTGATCCGGAGACGGCCCCCGCCCTGCTTGAACAACTTCTGTCGGCTTGGCTGCGTCTGCTCCAGTCTGGCCCACTGTGCCAGGATCAGCCACTGCGGCCGGCCCCAGTGCATGCTGGGATGCAGTTGCCTCAAACAGAAGGTGGTCCTCCTCAAGAACCTGGACGGATCTGACTCCAGCCCCTCCCACCATGCGAAGAGGAAGAGGAAGCGGAGGATGAAGATGGCCTACAGTAAGTGTTCATGCACTGAGGCTCATGGGTAATGTAGTCCAGTCTGTACATCATAGACCAGGGATGCAGTCGAACAGTCAAATCAGAAAATCAGTTCCTAAATCCTTTCCTAACCACTTTTCCTTGACCTCAATAGAAAATGTCATGAAGGAAAGATGTGAAGGAGAATTCATGAAGAGTTACGATAAGACGACCACGGCGTTCAGAGAATCCAACTGTCTTACACTTAGACTATGTCATTATGCAACAGTGAATGTTATTCATGTGATCTGTTGTAAAACTCCAGAAGATTTTGTAGTCCAGAAGATGTACTACAAAATACTTATCTGAGATATTTCCTAGATACTCCTCGCGCGCTCTGACTGTGTTGTTTTATGCAGGAAATATAAACGTGGACAACCCAGTGAAAAATGTGACGTCAACGTCAGAGTGAAATAATAAATGAATATTGACCACCTGTCACAGTCAGGTGAAGTGTTTGTTACCTGGTCTGGTCGCTCACCCTCCTGTCCACATATGAAACATATTAGCAAGTTATGGCAAAGATATATGATTAATCAGCAACGTGAACTTTATGATGACCTGCAGGACGCTGGATGGCACAGTTCCAAACAGTTTCTATTCTGTGTGAACGCAGCAGGACACACTTCATGATCAACACGTGTGTTCATGTTCACACTCTGCTGCATCACACAGTTTAAATACACTCATGTTTTCTGGTTGTGAATGACTGAACGGAGCACCATTTTTTCTGTCGGTGCCGCAAGGAATTGTGGGGCGGCATTACCTCCTTTCCTTTCCTAAAGGATGGTCTGGTGTATCCTATGCTAAAGGAGATAAGAAAGGAAGCATTGAAGCTCCTTTCCTTCACAGTTAGAGGATTCAAACAGCTCTCATCATGGCGGACATGTTTTTCAACACTTCTGGGTCATTTCACTCAATGAGGAAGGTTCCTGAGCAAATTTGACTATTCGACCGCACTCCAGAACCTCCCAGGTTCTGTGAGGTGTAATGACTCCTGAACACCTGATCACATGACCTCTAACTTCTCACCCTGTCACTTGTAGTTCTGAAGGAGGCAGACAGCGTTTCCCAGCCTGCCGAGCGGGTCCGGACACTGTGGAAGAGGGACGATGGAAACTCGGATCCAGAACCAACCCATGTCCCCAAACCAGTGTCCCAGCCCCAACCCACTGTAAGGAATCTAGTTCTATCACAGACAAGTAAAGATAGTTCCATCGTCTGTTGGTTGAAACCAGCATTCGTGAGGCTACAGGAACAGGAAGTCAGTCTGACTCTGTTTCTCTGCAGGGGCGAGCCAACAATCGCAACAGCTGTGCCCGAGTCAGAGCATACAGGAAGAAGGCCCACAAGGTAGAGCTAACATGCTAACAGACTGATCTAACAGCAGCTAACAGACTAAGCTAATATTAGCTTACAGCAGCTAACAACCTGAGCTAACAGCAGCTAACAGACTGAGCTAACATTAGCTAACAGCAGCTAACAACCTGAGATAACAGTAGCTAACAGCAGCTAACAGACAGAGCTAACAGTGGCTTACAGCAGTCTGTTTCTCCTTCAGGAGGACTTGATAGCTGTGAAGTCTAAAACTCGCTTGAAACCTTCACGGAAGAGAATCCCGACACTCAGAACCGGGTCCAGTCCTCCTCCAGGTGGGTTTGCTGAGTGCGGATCAAACTCAGATCACAAACTAACATCTGAAATGAACTGTGATGTAAACATCCAGCTGACCTGACCCAATGTGGTTCTGTGGGTTCTAACATTTGACTCTTTAGCAGGTGATCCAGGTGAGCCGGGTTCCTTGGATCAGACCCAGAGTCCTCCAGCAGAACCACTGCCAAAGCCATCTAAGCGTCTGATCATCTTGGCAGAGTGTAAATGGGTGAGTGATGCCGACCGGAACCAGGTGTTGAAGAAGCTGTGTGAGCGGATGGCTCTGGACCGACTGGACCGACCTTTCTGGATCAAAAAGTACCTCATCAGTCCAATCAGTCAGATGGTCGAGGAGAGCGGCGCTGATCGCTGCATCCAGTACAAAATCCACATATCCAGACCCAGACTGGAGCGGGAAGAACCAGCAGAACCTGTGAGGCTGCCACAACATGGGAGACAGAAGGCGATGAAACAACAGCAGGTAGGCCAGAACCAGAACCTGGTTCTGATTTAATGGACTGCTCACGTTATCCATGTCCATCCATGACTGTCGGTGAACACATCCTGTGTCTCTCAGCAGGTACACCTGAAACAGGTGGTCAGGGAGGCAGAGCCTCTGGAAGACTGGCAGCGACAGGTGGAGGAGGAAGGGGCAGGGCCTCTTGAAGATTGGCAGCGGGAGGTGGAAGGGGCCGAGCTTCTTGTAGATTGGCAACATGAGGAGAGGGGGGCTGGGCCTCTTGAAGATTGGCGGCAGGAGGAGGAAGGGGCGGAGCCTCTGGAAGACTGGCAGAGGGAGGTGGAGGAGGAAGACTTCGAGGAGGAGATGGACTCAGCAGCTCACCAGGTGCATGATTGGAGAGAGCACAGCAAAAAGGACGTGAGGTCAAAGAAGAAGAAGATGGTCAGCATGGCACTGCCTTTCCTTACAGGAATCTCCCCTGCCGGCTTCTTGTCAGCCAACAGGAAGCAGCCAGGAGGGACAGAACACCTGGTCCAGGTAACTCCAACTAACTTTCCTAGCCACATTAGCAGGAGGCTACATCAGAATAAAGTTATGTTAGCGGGAGGCAACATTAGTGTGCTATGTGATGTCTTCCGCTTTGTCTCTTAAGGTAAACAGGAAGTTCTATCCTCTGGCTAAGATCCAGTTAGGGAAAATGGGGGCACTCCATCCGGCGAACCGGCTGGCAGCATATCTCACTGGCCGAGTGGGGTCCAACAGGAATCAACAAGGTTCCACTTCCTGTTCCTCTGGACCATGTCAGAACCAGAGTACAGGCTTGACCATTCAGACCACCTCCCCAGATACCTCTGCTGTTTCTGGCCTTGCTGCTGACCCCCCACCCAGATCTCAACCGGCAGTCATGGTGCTCCCAGCACTGCCTACAGGTGAGCAGACCGCCCCCTTTATTTTATGACCTCTGTCTGCCGACCTTTAGTCAATATTTGTTTGATCGTTACTCTGAAGCGTTAGCATCTCTGATGGACTGTCTGTGTGTCACAGTGGTTCAGCCAGCTACAGTGAAAGTTGAACGAGCCTCCTCATCTCACCAGCCTTCAGGTAAAGCACCTGAGGGGGCGGGGTCAAAGGTTGTCACGGTGAAAGTGTTCGTTGGTCCCACGGGAGGGGCTAGTCAGGTCAGGGTAGTACCTGGAGCTCCCGTTAACTCTGACCACACGCCAGGTAACGTGAATCCGCCGCCTAAAGGCTCCCAGCTGTTGATGGTTCAGGTCCCAGGTCTTCAGGGGAAGGTTCCAGCACCCGCTGTGACGCCCACCACCCCCGGTCAGCAGATGCTCCTGCAGCCAGTTCAGGCAGTGCCAGGCGTCCAGTACTACCGCAGACCGGATGGTAAACTGGTCCAACTGGTTCCCATCAGCCAGCTGAGACCATTCAACCCCAACCAGCCGGCTCCGAGAGGTGAGTCAGCCCAACTGACGTCCAACAGTACGCTGTCATTGGCTCTCTTTGACCCCGCCTCTCTGTCTCTTCCCCCTCCAGGCCCCTCCCCCTCTGCCCACCCTATAGCATCTCCTGAGACTCCCTTCCTGAATCAGACACTTCCTGTGACCACAGTGACCACGTCCCCATCCTGCCCCTCTCTGTCTGGCCTCCAGTCTTTCTCTGTGAGCCCCGCCCCCTCTCCGCTTGGCCCCGCCCACAGTTTCCTGTCCCATAAAGAGACGTGCACCTTTAAAATCCTCCCCACCAACTCCAGCAGGGAACCAATGCTCGTCACCTGTGCTAAAGTTCCCCCCACCCCTTGCACCAGCGTGGCTCCGGGCTCCTTCACCCTCCTCCATCCGTTTGCTGCCGCCGCCTCCCCGGTCAACCTCATCTCCCTCAAACCCTCTGCAGGTCAGGGGGCAGAGCTCGGGGTCAAAACAGTAACAGTGTCTGCGGTTCCGGTGGGTCCAGGTGGGGTGTTAGTCCCACAGAAACCTGCTTTACCTCAAACTACTGCCACCAGACCTCCACCCCCCCCACCATGGTCAAAGGTCACACCTGTTCCCACACCGTGCCCCCCCGTTGACAGGATCAGCCCAGAGCCAGAGCCGGCCTGCGACCCAGGAGACCTGGATGTCATCTGTGTGGACAATGAGATGCGGCATGTTACCACGGAGACGGTGGGCATGGTAGAGGAGTTGGCAGATGCGGTGGAGATTTCATCTGGCAGCGAGGCGGAGAATACATTGACCTTCGGAGATGAGACAGACGGCGACAAAGACAGAGAGACAACCTTAGAGATGCAGGTGAGATGCTAACAGGAAGTGCTAACAGGAAGCGCTGACAGGCTGAATGAGAACAGCCTTACCTTCATTAGTTGACATGTCATCTGCACGTCATCTGAGTGTTGCCTGAGCATTGCTTGAGTGTTGTCTGAACGTTGCCTGAGCGTTGTCTGCACATTTCCTGAACGTTGCTTGAGTGTTGTCTGAGCATTGTCTGAATGTTATTTTGTGTTGCAGCGTCGCATTCATAACGTGATGGAGAAGCAGCGCCGTGTGCAGCTGCATCGCCTGTTTGAACGTCTGAGGACGACCATCGGTCTGAGTGACATCACGTCCAAACACAGCATGCTCAAAAAGGTCCCGCACACTTCCTGTCTGTCATTATTACATCATCAAACCAGCTGCTGCCTTACCAAATGTTTGTGTGTGTTTGTTTAACGTAGTGTGAGTGTTTGTTCAATGTTGTGTGTGTGTTTGTTTAACATTGTGTCTGTGTGTGTGTCAGGCCGTGCAGGTGATCCAGGTGTTGACCAGGGTCGAGGCAGGTCTGGAGGAGCAGAAGAGGAGGCTGATGGCGAGGAGGAGCAAGCTCTTGAAAGCCGTGACGCGCAGTGATGCGAGCGGACAGGTGAGGTCTGTGAGGCTGTGTCACAGAGACGTTTGGAGGAGGTGATCCCGGTGGACTCACCGCATAAAGAGAAACTTGTCACCATGACGATGCAGAACGTACAAAATGTTTGCTGTCAGAGTTTAAAGAAGAGTTCAACAAAATGCTCTAACAGGAAGTGTGTGTGTGTGTGTGTGTGTGTGTGCGCGCACGTGTGCCAGGAGGTCCCAAGTGTTGCCATGGAAACAGTGGTGGAGAAGAGTCAGCTGATTGCAGCTCAGAGGAAGCTGGCGAGTGTGGACTTCCTGTCTGATCATCATGAGCAGCAAAGCGGGTAGTTAGCTTTAGTTTACTTGTTAATGTGTTTATTTCTAAATGTTCTGTCAACGCTGCAGGAACACTAGGTAACTGTCAGTTATGAGAAGGTTGTCTGAAGGTTAGGTATTGGTTTGATAATGGTTGTCGACTGACGGTGTGTCAGCAGGTCGAGTGTGAAGAAGATGGATGACTCTCAGAGCATCACAGCCGCCATCGAAACACTCTGCTCAGTGCTCAGCAACAGAAACTGTCCGAAGAGACGTAAGCTGAAGCAGGTAAAACTTGGGGTGACTCACTGTGACATCACTTCCTGTGCTCACCTGAAGACGTTCTGTAGACTCTGACTACGTCTGTTTCAGGTCCAGCAGGATATCTGGACTGAGCAGAACAACGAGGAGAGACTGAAGAGTCTGAAGACGTGTCTGAGCCAGCAGAGAGACACCTACGTCAGAGAGATCTGCCAGAGATCAGGTGAACAGAACCAGACCAGACAGGACCGGG
The DNA here is from genome assembly GCA_023373845.1 of Nibea coibor. Lineage (NCBI taxonomy): Eukaryota > Metazoa > Chordata > Actinopteri > Sciaenidae > Nibea > Nibea coibor. The sequence goes on from CM041722.1 coordinate 26,108,718, forward strand.
TTCAGGCACAGCCTCTGAGACCGGTTCCGGTCCGATTGACACTGACGGTAGCTCTTAGCTGACCTGAGGTCTGTCTGTCTGTAGGTAAAAATGAGCAGACCGTCCTGAGCGAGCTGCAGCACCTGTTGTCCAACCAGAGGACAGCTGAGGAGCCGCATCAAGCAACCAATCAGCTGCCAGCAGAAGCAGCAGGAGCGAGCAGAGCCCTCGATGACATCATAGTCACATCCTCCGACCTCAGACAAGCTCCACCCACCCTCACACCTGTCCATCAGGCTCAGAGCAGCCCGCAGGTGACACCACCCATTTCCCACAATGCATCATGCTTGCTGGGGGATAGGCCGAGGACAGTCCCCAACATCCTGTCCCGCAGAAGGAAACAAGCTCCGCCCACAATGCCTCCAGAAACTACGGCAGGTAAGACCGACCACCTGACCTGATGCTGACCACCAATTGGTTGATTGATGTGATGACTCATTACGTGTTGATGATGTTGTTGTTTGATTGGTTGATCATGAATTGATGGTTTTGTCTCCTGACAGAATCTCTGGCTCTGGTACCGGCTGAGGTTCTGTCCCTGGTTGGTGCAGCATTGCCGGGGCAATCGGTCTTTTCCCTGAACCCGCTGATGGCGCTGCATACGCCTCCTCCATCAGGTACCACCCACTCCCGTCGCTCCGCCCCCTTCAACATGCTTTTATTTTGAAGTCACACCTGTCCTCTTCAACGTGCTTTTATTTGACACCTATTTGACACCTGCAGCAGAGTGTGAACATGAACACACGTGTTGATCATGAAGTGTGTCCTGCTGCGTTCACACAGAATAGAAACTGTTTGGAACTGTGCCATCCAGCGTCCTGCAGGTCATCATGAAGTTCCCGTTGCTGATTAATCAGATATCTTTGCCATAACTTGCTAATATGTTTCTATCTGAGTGGACAGGAGGGTGAGCGACCAGACCAGGTAACAAACACTTCACCTGACTGTGACAGGTGGACAATATTCATTTATTATTTCACTCTGACGTTGACGTCACATTTTTCACTGGGTTGTGAGCGTTTTGTAGTCCATCTTCTGGACTTTGTAGTTTTACCACAGGTCACTTCAATAACATTTGCGGTCACATCATGACATAGTGTAAGTGTAAGAGCAGTCGTCTTCTCCTAACTCCTTATGAACTCTCCTTCTCATCTTTCCTTGACCACATGATGCTTTCTATTGAGGTCAAGGAAAAGTGGTTAGGAAAGGACTTAGGAGCTCATTTTTTGACTATTCGACCACACCCCTGGTTCTGGTTCTGGCTCTGGTTCAAACTCTGTTCTGTCTGTTTTTTAGACTTCCTGTTCCAGCAACATCACCTGGTCCCGGAGGCTCCGCCCAGCCAGGTGGACTCTGCCGGGTCAGATCGGATCAAAGACCACCGGCCTCACACCGGTGCCGACTTTCAGAGTGCTGAGGTCATGGTAGGCGGGGCTTCAGACAGCGAGTGTCTGACCTCACTGCTCAATGAGATTGGCTTCCTCAACCAGCAGGTCAGTACCATGGCAACAACAACAGGCGTACCGTCACCACAGAGACCGTCCTCGGAGGTGGGGCCACAGGACGAAGGCCGCGCCCACAGTCCGTGGCTCCTGCAGCTGGACTCTGACTCTGACGACACGGTTACTATGGAGACAGTGGAGGTGGGGCTTAACAACAGACCGCAGCCCGCTAATGAAAACACTACAAGTGGCGTCCTGGCTCCGCCCCCTCTGCTGCAGATGAAGGTGGGCGGGGCCAAGGTGGCGGACCCTGTCAGCAACCACAGAGCCACAGAAGAAGGAGTGGGTGGGACCACTTGGAGGCCGATGCCGAGGCTCGTTCCTCTAGGCCTAAGAGGAAACCCCGCCAGCTGACATCACACAGCACTGATGATGATGTCAGAAACATGTGACACGCGTGAAGGCCAATCAGAGCCCTGCAGCTTTTTCACAACGACGAGTCCGAACATTTCATTTATGTTTACAGACGTTTTTATTTAGAGTTTAAACTGAAGCGGCAACAAGTGACCATGGCAACGAGCAATTGCAATCACAGTGTGAGTCTTTCATTTCCTGTTTTTTGTTTTGTTTTGTTTTCAGCTCAGATTTTTTTCAGAATAGTTTTTCATCATCAGAAAATGTTAGACAAACGTGAAACAAATGTTAAACACTGCTGTCAACATGTTTAAGTTTCTTTGAGAGTACGAGGAATGTGAAGTCCACCTGGACTCACCTGGACTCGGGTGGACTGCTTGTGCTCAGTCTGGCATTTGAAGCTGCGTTTGAAACGCGTTTGTACAATTTGTATTTTTGTATGTTAAAAGGAACTCTGATGATGTCATTGTGATGTACCGCTCAAATAAAGTTAAAAAATTAACCTGAGACGCCTCGTTTGGTTTTCGCAACGTTCGTACAACGTTTAGAGTTTGTTTGTCTTTTAAAGTCTAAAATAATAAATGTGTTGTTAACCATCCAGCCAAAGTTGAATGATTAAAACAAGTTTATGAAATCAGGTGTCCTCTGAAGGCGCTGAAGCCACGCCCACTCATGGCAGTGGTCAGGCGGCCATTTTGAAACGACTGAAACGTGTCAGGTGAGTTCAGAAAGTGACGTGACTAACTTTGAGCACTCTGAGCTGAGATGAACTCATCTCTGGTTGTGTCTGCGTGAAGGCTCCTTCAATGCGTCCTTCTTTTCCCTCTTTTTCGAGGATGCACCGCACATAGCCTTCGTGGCCTCACATATCCCAAGATCCTTTGCGCACTGCTGTTCAGTGCCGGGAAACATACAATAATGGCGACACCAAGCGGCAAGGAATTCACATTTAAATGTAAATATTGTTTTTTTTAAATATATTTTATTCCGTTTCTTCAACGGCTACATTAAAAGTACCAACTGACGGCAGGTGTGCAGCTGGTGATGCAACCAGGAAAAGCTTTGAAGGCGGTCTCATTTACCAACAGGTGATGCGGCCTTCGAAGGAGCCTCAGAAGGAGTCGCCTTCAAAGGCCGCGAAGGCTGCGTCCTTCGAGGCCTGCAGCCCCTGAACTGAGACACAGCATCTGTCTCTGCTCAGGGCGGCCTCAGTGTGTCATCGAGCCGCCCTTTAAGGACCGCCCACAAAATCCTGTGTGAACCTCGAACGCCACGTTTCAGAAAAACATCATTCAAAGTCTGTTCACGTGTCAACATGTTTATTACAAATTTAAAAAGTAAAGACACAGACTTTAAACTGACTGAAGAGCTTATTTACCTGACAGTACCTGGATGCATCATCCTGACAGACTTTGTATCGAAGCAGAAACACTTTTCAGACAATTTAAAATTTTAGATTTTAATTTTTTGAGTTCAGATTTTTTTTCCTGATTGTAAAGCTGCAGTTTGCGTTTGCGCCGCTCGGGGGCGCCGCCGCGTCACACCGTGCTCACTGCAGCGTGGAGGCGTCAGAGCTGCGTCAAGCAGCGTCACACACGACGACACCGGAGGTGATAAAGCTTTAATTTCAAAGTAAAAGCATGGCAGAAGTCTTTAAATAAGGTGAACTGTTGTTATTTAACACGTCATGTTATTTAAAGATACTCTGTGTCGTTAAAATATAAATCAAACAACAGTAATCTATTACCAGCTGTACCATGAAGACATGTTGTTAAAATAAAACTAAATACAATTTACATTGCAATACTTTTTATGTCATACCTGTCTGACCTTCAGCACGTGTTGCACATTGTCTGTTTGTGTTTATTGTAGGTTATGATCCTTCTGTCTGTTCGTGTTGGCCTTTCTGCTTTACTTCTGTGTGTATATCACACTCTGCTGCTGTAATCTCCCCGCTGTGGGATGAATAAAGTTCAATCTGATCTAAAAACAGACGAAACAAACTACGTGTCTTTTATTTTGAAGAGTCTGACCGGTAGTGTTCAGGTCATTGCCGCATGCGGTCTTGACGCTGGCGGTGCGTCAGTCGGCTCAGTCCGGTTCTGGGTCGTGTTCAGGCCGCTTCGTGTCTTTGCTGTTGCGGAGATCTAAGATGCGGAGCAGCCGCGAAAGCGGAGCCGCTGATCCGGATCAATCCAGAACCAGAACCGGAGCCGGTCTAGCTGAACCCTCCGGCCCGGCACGCCTCGGCTCGCAGACAGCATGACCGCTGCAGCGTCAGCAGGAGCAGCGGAGGAGAGAGCGACAGAGAAGAAAGACTACAGCCGCTGAGAGAGGCAGCTAGCCGGCCAGCTAGCGGCGCGATGACCGCGGAGGGAGGCGGCACGATCCGGAGCCGCATCAAGAACCTGCTGCGGTCCCCGTCCATCAAACTGAGGCGGAGGAGCGGGACCGCGCGGCACAAAGAGGACCTGAGCGACAAGGTGCGCGCGCACTCACACACACAAAAAATATGTGTTTTTAATTTCAGTCTTGTCTAAAACCTGGACGTAGTCTCTGTGACTGCAGACTGTCTAAAACCTGGACGTAGTCTCTGTGACGTCCCCGCAGACTGTCTAAAACCTGGACGTAGTATCTGTGACTGCAGACTGTCTAAAACCTGGACATAGTCTCTGTGACGTCCCCGCAGACTGTCTAAAACCTGGACGTAGTCTCTGTGACTGCAGACTGTCTAAAACCTGGACATAGTCTCTGTGACGTCCCCGCAGACTGTCTAAAACCTGGACATAGTCTCTGAGACCACAGACTGTCTAAAACCTGGACATAGTCTCTGAGACCACAGACTGTCTAAAACCTGGACGTGGTCTCCATGACGTCCCCGCAGACTGTCTAAAACCTGGACGTAGTCTCTGTGACGTCCCCGCAGACTGTCTAAAATCTGGATGTAGTCTCTGTGATGTCCCCAGAGACAGTCTAAAACCTGGACATAGTCTCTGAGACCACAGACTGTCTAAAACCTGGATGTAGTCTCTGTGATGTCCCCAGAGACCGTCTAAAACCTGGACATAGTCTCTGAGACCACAGACTGTCTAAAACCTGGACGTAGTCTCTGAGACCGCAGACTGTCTAAAACCTGGACATAGTCTCTGAGACCACAGACTGTCTAAAACCTGGACGTGGTCTCCATGACGTCCCCGCAGACTGTCTAAAACCTGGACATAGTCTCCATGACGTCCCCGCAGACTGTCTAAAACCTGGACGTAGTCTCTGTGACCACAGACCTGGACCCGTCCTCTGGTTCTGAAGGTTGTTTGAAGCTGCTCGATGAAGCAGAAACACAAACATGAGCGAACGACCCGTCTGTCAGGTTGTTCCTGTCTGTCTGTGACTGAAATTAAACTGACACTTACACAGTACATGCAGTATCTACAGTACATGCAGTACATGCAGTATCTACAGTACTGCAGTACCTACAGTACATGCAGTATCTACAGTATCTGCTGTATCTACAGTATCTACAGTACATGCAGTACCTACAGTACATGCAGTATCTACAGTATCTGCTGTATCTACAGTATCTACAGTACTGCAGTACCTACAGTACATGCAGTATCTACAGTACATGCAGTACATGCAGTATCTACAGTACTGCAGTACCTACAGTATATGCAGTATCTACAGTATCTGCTGTATCTACAGTATCTACAGTACATGCAGTACATGCAGTACCTACAGTACATGCAGTACCTACAGTACATGCAGTATCTGCTGTATCTACAGTGTCTACAGTACATGCAGTACCTACAGTACATGCAGTATCTACAGTACATGCAGTACATGCAGTATCTACAGTACTGCAGTACCTACAGTATATGCAGTATCTACAGTATCTGCTGTATCTACAGTATCTACAGTACATGCAGTACATGCAGTACCTACAGTACATGCAGTACCTACAGTACATGCAGTACATGCAGTATCTACAGTACATGCAGTACCTACAGTACATGCAGTATCTACAGTACATGCAGTACATGCAGTACCTACAGTACATGCAGTACCTACAGTACATGCAGTACATGCAGTATCTACAGTACATGCAGTACCTACAGTACATGCAGTACTGCAGTATCTGTAGATACAAACACACACTGAAGCCTCGCGGTGACTCTGTGCTAAATAAAGTGTCAGCTAATGATTCATCTTCACGTGTTTTGATCCGTTTAATGTGACGTAGCAGCCGGAGTCATGTGACGTAGCAGCCGGAGTCATGTGACCGGACAGCACGCTCACACACAGGAGTTACTGTTAGCTTAGCATCTGATGACACGCTAACATGCTAACAGCTGTTAGCTTCACAGACTGCAGACAGACGGACTGAGCAGCGATCTGATTGGACAGAAAGTGTCATGGAGCTTGAAGTAAGTTTACAGGCTCTGTAGACGGTACCAGCAGGTTCTATCAGCTGGTTCTGAGGATGTGATGAGGTTCTGACATGATGTTCTGATCTGGTTCAGCTCAGGCAGACTCGGGTATCCATGTTCAAGGATACAGGAAGATTTAAGGGATACCTCAAGGATCCATAAAATATCAGCTGTTCTTAAACGGGTCGGTTGAAGAGTTCTGAAGATGACCCTGAATGTCACTAACCTCTGACCTCTAGGTGACCTTGGAGAAGGTTCTGGGTATCACGGCTCCAGGGAACCGAGCGCTGGCCTGCGACCCGCGAACCGGACTGCTGGCTTATCCTGCTGGGTGAGAACACGCTTCCTGTTTGTGCACTGAAAGGAGTGAAAGTGTTCAGAGTAAACACAGAGCTCGTCTCTGAGCACTGAAATAAAGACCTGACTGTCAAAGCGTCAGCGAGTAAATGAAGTGTAATATGGAAAGAAAGATCAGCTGAGAAGTACTGACACAAGATGAAGCATTTTAAAAGGAGCTGAAGCGTTTGCTGGAGGGTTGTAATGTGTCTGAAAGGAGCTGAAGCGTCAGATAACTGAAAGCACTTGGCTGTCAGATCAAATGTAAAAACTGAAATCAAACTGTTAGAGTGTGAAGTCCAAGCAGTGACTGTTTGAAAGGAGCTGAAGTGGCCATGTGAGTCATGTTGTTTGTGTCTCGCTACTTCTCAGGACTTCTCAGGATAACGACATGATCAGATTAAACACAACATGTGACACACACACATCACATGTTCACTGAGGACACACACACAACAACAGGTCTGCTCTGAACCCACAGCTACCTGGAGGACTCCTGGAAAACACTGGGCAGTTCTTCCAGGGTTCCTTAATGTGTTCATGAGTTCTGCAGGGTTGTTCAAGGCGTTTCTCTGGATGTTTAGCGGGAGTCGAATGTTTCAGGTGTTCAAAGAGTTCTTGAGGTGGTTTCTGGAGTCCGAAAAGGTTCTGACACCACAGAACTTCAGGGGCTCTTTATGGGTTCTTCAGTCAGTTATTAATTATTAACTAACTGATAATGGATGAATCATTTTTCGTCCTCTGTGACCAAACAACTTGATAAATTAAGAAAGTGAAAATCGACCTCTTTGAATGGTTCAAAGTGTGAGCAGTTAACATTCGCGTAAACTCGTCAGACTCATTTGAAAAGACGTTTCGCACTTTATGCTACGTGACACGGCTCAGAGGGTCGTGAAGTGAGACGCGTCTCATGGCACGACATGATGACACGATGCTGTGTCATCACAAACTTTGGGCGCTTCACTTCAGATCAACAGCTGATCCTCTGCACGCTGACAGACGGCGTGCTGACAGGCTGAACACTGAGGAATGATGGGAATGTCTGAGGGCGAGTGGTGAAGACATCCAGCTTCCTGGTTTTTATTTCCTCCCCACTGAACTGTCCAATCAGCTGTGCGCTTGAGAGGAGCAGGGCTGCTGATTGGTCTGTTTGTGTTCAGTTTCAGTGAAGTGGGTCAGTGGAGCGAAGAGAGGCGAGGCGACGGTGCGATGTATGGAGACAGACAAAGGAGAGGCAGACAGAGACAGAGAGCTCCTAAGTCCTTTCCTAACCACTTTTCCTTGACCTCGATGGAAAATGTCATGAGGTCAAGGAAAGATGTGAAGGAGAGGTGATAAGGAAAGATGTGAAGGAGAGGTGATGAGGAAAGATGTGAAGGAGAGGTGATAAGGAAAGAAGGAGAGGTGATAAGGAAAGAAGGAGAGGTGATAAGGAGTTAGGAGAAGACTGCTCTTACAGCTGTTATTGACGTGATCTGTGGTAAAACTACAAAGTCCAGAAGATGGACTACAAACGCTCATCTGAGATACTTCCTGGATCCTCCCCACGCTCTGACCGTGTTGTTTCATGCAGGAAATATAAAAATGTGACGTCATCACCAACGTCAGAGTGAAATAATAAATGAATATTGTCCACCTGTCACAGTCAGGTGAAGTGTTTGTTACCTGGTCTGGTCGCTCACCCTCCTGTCCACTCAGATAGAAACATATTAGCAAGTTATGGCAAAGATATCTGATTAATCAGCAACGGGAACTTCACGATGACCTGCAGGACGCTGGATGGCACAGTTCCAAACAGTTTGTACTGTGTGTGAACGCAGCAGGACACACTTCATGATCAACACGTGTGTTCATGTTCACACTCTGCTGCATCACACAGTTTAAATACACTCATGTTTTCTGGTTGTGAATGACTGAACGGGGCACCATTTTTTCTGTCGGTGCCGCAAGGAATTGTGGGGCGGCATTACCTCCTTTCCTTTCCTAAAGGATGGTCTGGTGTATCCTATGCTAAAGGAGATAAGAAAGGAAGCATTGAAGCTCCTTTCCTTCACAGTTAGAGGATTCAAACAGCTCTCATCATGGCGGACATGTTTTTCAACACTTCTGTGTCATTTCACTCAATGAGGAAGGTTCCTGAGCAAATTTGACTATTTGACAGAGACAGACAGACAGACAGACAGACAGACAGACAGACAGACAGACAGACAGACAGACAGACAGACAGACTATTGGTCCAATTTTTCATCCACAGTAAGAAAACACAAAATACATAAACGAATACACACACACACAGTTTCTGTTTGCTGCATTGCAGATGTGGTCTGTGGTACAAACTGTACCTGAACATATCACTGCTAGAGAGAGAGAGAGAGAGAGAGAGAGAGAGAGAGAGAGAGAGAGGCTGAGTCAGTAACATAGGGACAGAGAGGAAGAGCAGTGCATCATGGGAAGTCTTGTCCTGACAGACGATTTATTTTCCTCTTCATTATCGTTGTTCATTGTTTCTGTTTAAGTGTCTTCATTCTGTATTTTATTTTTATTCTTTCTACCTCAGTATTTTATTCTATTGTATTTTTATTGTATTCAAATGATCCGGACTGGGTGTGTATTGGTAGAATGTTCCAGACCTAGAGTGGAGAGAATCCTGTGGATTTTCAAAATAAAATTCCCAGTGCAGACTAAAACCAGACAAAAGTGAAACTAATTGACTACACAGCATATTTACACATGTAGCGGCATTCTTAGAAGAACACACACCGGGGCAAGTCACCAAAGTGTGGCAGGATAAACACTTCTGAAACGCATGAAACTCATGGCGTGTACAAACATGGTTCTTCCTGTCATCACTTCCTGTCGTCCATGACTCGTCATGTTGAAAAAAAACATGGTGGCACCAATAAGTGGAAGTGATGAGTTGTTTCCTCATGGCTCTCATGGCTCCACACAGATCTTGAGGTTCTTTTCATAACGTCATCTTCTTCTGTGTGTGTGTGTGTGTGTGTGTGTGTGTGTGTGTGTGTGTGTCACTGATAAGAGTTTGCTGACTGTAAGCAGCTGAGTCAGCAACCAATTAAAATCCTCCTCAACACACACACACACACACATCCCTAATCCCTGTGTGTCAGCAGTGTGTGTGTGTGTCTGTGTCTGTGTCTGTGTCTATGTGTGTGTCAGTCTAATCCGATCTGTGTGTTTGAGGTCGTGTTCAGTCACATGACCGGCCTCATTCGTGTGCCGCTAACCTTTAACCTGTGATTGTTTGGAGCTTCTGCACGTGTTCATTCAGACCGGGACAGCCCGAGACAGACCGAGACAGACTGAGACAGACCGGGACAGACCGAGACAGACTGAAACAGACTGGGACAGCCCGAGACAGACTGAGACAGATGGGGACAGACTGAAACAGACTGAAACAGACTAGGACAGACTGAAACAGACTGGGACAGACTGAGACAGACTGAGACAGATTGAAACAGACTGGGACAGACTGGGACAGACTGAAACAGACTGGGACAGCCCGAGACAGACTGAAACAGACTGGGACAGACTGGGACAGACTGAGACAGACTGAGACAGACTGGGGCAGACTGAAACAGACTGAAACAGACTGGGACAGCCCGAGACAGACTGAGACAGACTGGGACAGACTGGGACAGACTGAGACAGACCGGGACAGACTGAGACAGACTGGGACAGACGGGGACAGACTGAAACAGACTGGGACAGACTGAGACAGACTGGGACAGACTGAAACAGACTGAAACAGACTAGGACAGACTGAAACAGACTGGGACAGCCCGAGACAGACTGAAACAGACTGGGACAGACGGGGACAGACTGAGACAGACTGGGACAGACTGAAACAGACTGGGACAGACTGAAACAGACTGGGACAGATTGAAACAGACTGGGACAGACTGGGACAGACTGAAACAGACTGGGACAGCCCGAGACAGACTGAGACAGACGGGGACAGACTGAAACAGACTGGGACAGCCCGAGACAGACTGAGACAGACTGGGACAGACGGGGACAGACTGAAACAGACTGGGACAGACTGAGACAGACTGGGACAGACTGAAACAGACTGAAACAGACTAGGACAGACTGAAACAGACTGGGACAGCCCGAGACAGACTGAAACAGACTGGGACAGACGGGGACAGACTGAAACAGACTGGGACAGACTGAAACAGACTGAGACAGACTGGGACAGACTGAAACAGACTGGGACAGCCCGAGACAGACTGAGACAGACTGGGACAGACTGGGACAGACTGAGACAGACTGGGACAGACTGAGACAGACTGGGACAGACTGGGACAGACTGAGACAGACTGGGACAGACTGGGACAGCCCGAGACGTGTGAAAACACTGAGATAACTAAAATGTTTTCTGGGGGATTAGCACTACATGCTAACGTAGCTCACAGTGAAGTAACAGAGACAGATTTATTGATCCTGAGGGAAATTCAAACATCCAGTAAGACTCAGTAAGTAACTGAGACTGTGTGTGTGTGTGTGTGTGTGTGTGTGTGTGTGTCGACAGTTGTGTCGTCGTCCTGTTGAATCCTCGGAAGAACAAACAGCATCACATCTTCAACAGTTCCAGGTAAAACAATCTCTCACTTCCTGTTTATGCTGTCCTGTTGCTATGGTTACCTGCAGGTTAAACTGAGCATGTGCTGTTATTGTGTTTTTCAGGAAGGCAATCACCACATTGGCGTTTTCTCCAGATGGGAAATATATTGTCACCGGAGAGGTGAGCCCCACTCCAGATCCTGACCCGGTACCGGTTTGACCAGGTCTGAGTGCGTCAGTCTGGAATGGACTGGATCTGAGCATGCTCAGTATGAGTCACCATGGCAGGATGACTGTCCTGGCTGGTTAAATATTTTACTGTCAGTCAGGTTCTTGGGTTCTGGTCTTTGGACCAGATACCGAAGTGACCTGCAGGTCCCCAAACAGAATTTAAAATGATCACGTTTGATAAAAGACTGTGGTGTATGATGATGAGCGTCATCTGCCTACAGATGTACATTATATATACACTCATCGGCCACTTTATTAGGCACACCTGTCCAACTGCTCGTTAACACACATTTCTAATCAGCCAATCACGTGGCAGCAGCTCAGTGCATGTAGACATGGTCAGACGATCTGCTGCAGTTCAAATCGAGCATCGGGATGGAGAGGAAAGGTGATTTAAGTGACTTTGAACGTGGCATGGTTGTTGGTGCCAGACGGGCTGAGTATTTCATAAACTGCTGATCTGCTGGGATTTCCACACACAACCATCTCTAGAGTTTACAGAGAATGGTCCGAAAAAGAGGAAATATCCAGTGAGCGGCTGAAGTTCTGTGGGTGAAAACCAGAGGTCAGAGGAGAATGTCCAGACTGGTTCGAGCTGATAGAAAGGCAACAGTAACTCAAATAACCACCCGTTCCAACCGAGGTATGCAGAAGAGCATCTCTGAGCACACAACACATCGAACCTTGAGGCAGATACAGACCACACCGGGTGCCACTCCTGTCAGCTAAGAACAGGAAACTGAGGCTACGATTCGCACAGGCTCACCAAAACTGGAGAACAGAAGATTGGAAAATCGTTGCCTGGTCTGATGGGTCTCGATTTCTGCTGCGACATCCAGATGGTCGGGTCAGAATTTGGTGTCGACAACATGACAGCATGGATCCATCCTGCCTTGTATCAACGGTTCAGGCTGCTGGTGGTGTAAAGGTGTGGGGGATATTTTCTCGGCGCACTTTGGGCCCCTTAGTACCAACTGAGCATCGTTACAACGCCACAGCCTACCTGAGTATTGTTGCTGACCATGTCCATGTTTATGACCACAGTGTACCCGTCTTCTGATGGCTACTTCCAGCAGGATAACACGGCATGTCATAAAGCTCAAATCATCTCAGACTGGTTTCTTGAACATGACAATGAGTTCACTACTCAAATGGCCTCCACAGTCACCAGATCTGAATCCAACAGAGCACCTTTGGGATGTGGTGGAACGGGGGATTCGCATCATGGATGTGCAGCCGATAAATCTGCAGCAACTGTGTGATGTCTATGCCATATGTGAATCTATGCCACGAAGAATTAAGGCCGTTCTGAAGGCAAAAGGGGTCCAACCCGGTACGAGCAAGGCGTACCTAATAAAGTGGCCGGTGAGTGTAGTTTATTTATACGGTGACAAAATGGGACAAAAATTGACCCGTGTGGAACTGACCTGAAGAACTGCTGGAAACTACTACAACATTTATATATCAGTGTGTACCTTCAACTTTACGGTCACGTATGATGTTTTTTTTGTCTGTTTCATCGTTTTAGGTTGAAGGTTTGTTCATTTCTTTATTTTATTTGTTTTGCACCAAAGACTGCGGAGTCCGCTCACCCTTGTAGTCAGCGCTGGAGGTGTGGCATGAAGAATTTGAGTTGCATTTTATCATCCCGTTTGTTATTTTACAAGACAACAAACAGAAGCTGAGCTCCCATAAAACTATAATTTATGCTGGGCTCGTGCTACAGCAGCACAGGTTGTGTATTGTGAGTGAATTCAGGTTAAAGCAGAGACAGCTACAGCGCAACAGAAGGTCGTCTCCGCATGATGTGAAGTGAAGCTGCTGCGGATCACTGATCAGTTCACTGAGTGTTACTGTGACGCCTCCCATCGGACCGACACCAGAACAAAATGAATTCAAGTGTTTTATTTTAATGTTTTTAAAAAATGTAAAAACTTTTATGTCTTCATTTGTTTTAGTTTTTATTATTTATTTTCTATTTTATCTATTTATTTATCTTCCTCCCTCAGAGCGGTCACATGCCGGCGGTTCGAATCTGGGACGTGTCGGAGCGCGTGCAGGTCACCGAGCTACAGGAACATAAATACGGCGTTGCCTGCGTGGCATTCTCTCCAAACGGGAAGTACATCGTCAGCGTGGGCTACCAGCATGACATGATGGTCAATGTGTGGAACTGGAAGGTATGTCAGCGCTGCAGAGTAACTGAGTACATTTACTCTGACGCTTTCAGGTGTTTGACGGACAGCTGTGAACTTTTCTCGTGTTTGTCATCACAACAGCAGAAACACGTAGCAGGAGACATTTAAAGGACGGAGGCTGAACGTTGGTTTAATGCTTTGAGGAAACATGACGTGTTTTTATAGACGTGTCGACGTGACGTCCTGCTTTTCCTCTTTGTTAGAAAAATGTGGTGGTTGCAGCCAATAAGGTGTCCAGTAAGGTGACGGCTGTGTCCTTCTCAGACGACAGCTCCTACTTTGTTACCGCCGGCAACCGCCATGTCAAGTTCTGGTACCTGGACCACAGCCACACCTCCAAGGTTCACATGTCACTCACAGGTCACTCACATGTCAATCAGCTGTTAATGATGATCAGCTGTGTGATCTCTCATTGGTCATCCTCTCCAGGTGAACGCCACCGTCCCTCTGCTGGGGCGTTCAGGGCTGCTGGGAGAGCTCAGGAATAACTTCTTCAGTGATGTGGCGTGTGGGCGGGGTCGACAGGCCTCCTCCACCTTCTGCATCACTTCCTCTGGTCTGTTGTGCGAGTTCAACGACCGGCGACTCCTTGACAAGTGGGTCGAGCTGCGGGTGAGTCTAAACCGTACCTCAGTACACTGTGACATCACTGTTGGGTGTGGTTACAGGTGTCAGACGGCGCTTCCTGTTGAAATGATGTGAATGCTTTGTGTCTGTTTCTAATGTCTGAAGTTCTCAATCTAAAGTTCCTCTGCTTCCTCCTCTGCTTCCTGTGCAGAGAGTTGACTCCGCCTCCGTAAGTCATCATCTCACCTGGACCCACCTGGACCCAGTCAGTTCATCCTGTGACTCTCTAAACTGTTCAGTCCTCTTCAGACTGATGACACGTAAAGATGGCAGACGCAAAAATAAAGTCCAGGACAAACTAGCTTAGCTGGTGAGCTAACCACTCACATGCTACAGCTGGCCAGTGACAGTAGATCTTTAAACTGCCGCTAACCGGATTTCTTCCAACTTCCAATTTTTTTATTATTTTTATATTATTTTTTTTAACATTAACATTAGCAGCTAGCTCCCCTGAAATAAACTTAAAACAAGATTTTACTTCCGTTATCTCTATTTTCAGCTCAAAGGTCAGCTCAGGTCAACTCGAGGCTAAACGTTAGCTGAGATTCACGGCTCTGTTTTAATGGCTGCTGTGCTGAAGCTAACTGCTAAGGAGCTTGTACTGCAGATGCTAATGCTCCCGTTTAGACGTGGTAATAATGTGAATAAATAAATTAAACTGTGTCGATCGTCTCCTCCATGTTTTTAACTCGCTGATGAAGAGCGTCTGAATCTGTAACCTCACTGGATGAACTGACTCAGACACACTTTCTGTCTCTCACCCCATTGGTTCACAGCACGCTGCTGTCATTCATAACAACACCTCATCTGACTGCCTGAGAAACGTCACCCTCACCGCAGAGGACCCTGAATGCAACATCAGCCACATCCACCAACATCCAGCATCCGCTAGTACTACATGAGTACATACAGTATGAGTACAATAGGTACAGTAGTACTTGGACTACAGTATCAGTACTACAGTCTCAGTACTGGTCCGGTTCTACAGTCGGAGCAGCGTCTCGGTATCCGGGCCGCCTCTCTTCGCTCGCCCTCGCACATTCTCTCACTTCATTTACATTTTCAGTCTTTGTGAGAACACAAACGTCCTGCTCTGTTCAGAGACATTAAACACATCGTCATGACGACAAAGCGTCCAGACAACAAAGATTTGATTCATCGTGTCGCGTCCCCACTGACCGTGACGCGATGCGATCTGATGACACTCCTCTAGCTTAGCACAAACACCGGAGCCACTGCTAAACTGTAAAATACACGATGACAGCATTAATGACGGTTTATTGTCATTGGTCCAGATACTGGAGGTGAGATGAGGTCAGCCTCTGGTTCAGGACACATCACACTTACCTTTAGTGTGCCACAGAACCGGGCTCAGCCTCCCAGCCTCACTACAGCATCCGCCACTGAAAATAGTCCCCGACACACTACTTACTGTTGTAGAGACGCCCTCACTAAAAACGTATCGTCATCTTCACGCCGTCCTCATGACTCAGCGGGATGGCTGTCGACTGTTTGTGACTCACCTGTCTCACCTCTGTGTCTGCAGACGTCTCAGGCCACCTGTCTGTCCGTCACCGATGAGCTGATCTTCTGCGGCTGCTCGGACGGGACGGTCAGAGCTTTCAGCCCCGTCAGCCTGCACTTCCTCTGCACTCTGCCCCGCCCACACTGTCTGGGGGCCGACATTGCCAGTATGCTGGAGGCCAGGTAACACACACACCTGGCAGGTGACAAATTCTGCAGGAATTCATCATGTTATTCTAAACACAACCTCTCTCCTCCTCCTCCTCTTCCTCCTTTTCTTCCTCCTCCTCCTCTTCCTCATTCTCCTCTTCAGTCAGCTGTTCTCCTACAGGCCAGAGGCTCGTTACCCTGACACCGTGGCGGTGACCTATGACCCCGCCAACCACTGGCTGTCATGTGTCTACAACGACCACAGTGTTTACGTGTGGGACGTCCGAGACCTCCGTGATCCCCGCAGGGCGGGAAAACTTTACTCTGCCCTCTACCACTCCTCCTGTGTGTGGAGCCTGGAGGTCAGTGAAGTCACACAGACTAAACTGTACTGCTAACATGCTAATGTTATTCTATTATCAGTTACTGCTAACATGCTAAGCACAGGTGAGCACCTCCTCTGGTGTCCACACAGGTTTATCCAGAGAGAGGAAGAGGAGGAGGAGGACATGAGGCGCGTCTCCCCTCCGGATCATTCCTGTCCTGCTCCTCAGATAACACGATCCGACTGTGGAACATCGATGGCCACAGTGTCATCAACAAGAACATCCTGAGCCACGTACGAGAACGCACCTGTACACATGACAAACATTTGTACACCTGACCAACACCTGTAAATCTGACCAACATCTGTATGTCTGACCAACACCTGTAAATCTGACCAATGCCTGTACACCTGACCAGCATCTGAACATCTGACCAACACCTGTACACCTGACCTGTGACCCCTCAGGACCTGCAGAAGGTCATCTACGTGGATGACAACATAAACAGCCTCTTAGACACCGAGAGCGCCACAGTCTCCGGTGGCAACATGGAGAAGGCGGGGTCATCAGGATCTGAGGGGCAGCAGACCGACCAGAGCAGGGTGGGCATTAGGACCCTGAGAGTCAGTCCTGATGGACAGCACCTGGCCTCTGGAGACCGCATGGGAGTCCTCAGGTGAGGGGAGGGGCAGAGGTTAAGTCCGATCATGAAAACAGAATGCTGAGTCAGCCTTACTCTGTGTGTGTGTGTGTGTGTGTGTGTGTGTGTGTGTGTGTGTGTGTGTGTTTGTGTGTGTGTGTGTTGTAGGATCCACGATCTGGAAAGTATGGAGGAGATCATGAACGTTCAGGCTCACGACTCAGAGATCCTCTGCCTCGAGTTCTCCAAACCAGAAACAGGTGAGAAGCTGGAAAGTGTGTTACTGTATCAGTAAAATACTGTAATAATACTGTAACATTACACGGTATAATACTGTAATAATACTGTAACATTACACCGTATAATACTGTAATAATACCTGTAACATTACACCGTATAATACTGTAATAATACTTGTAACATTACACGGTATAATACTGTAATAATACTGTAACATTACACGGTATAATACTGTAATAATACTGTAACATTACACGGTATAATACTGTAATAATACTGTAACATTACACGGTATAATACTGTAATAATACTGTAACATTACACCGTATAATACTGTAATAATACTGTAACATTACACGGTATAATACTGTAATAATACTGTAACATTACACGGTATAATACTGTAATAATACTGTAACATTACACGGTATAATACTGTAATAATACTGTAACATTACACCGTATAATACTGTAATAATACTGTAACATTACACCGTATAATACTGTAATAATACTGTAACATTACACCGTATAATACCGTGTGCACACAGCTCTGATGGTTCAGTCTTTCCCACGCCACCTTCGCTGTCACATGTGAGACTCACTTCCTGTTAGTGTGAACAACACACACACACACACACACACACACACACACAGCAGAAGTGACATCACTTCCTTTTGTGCTGTCGGAAGATGTTAGCAGTGATGTTTTGACCCAAACTCACTGATTCATAACATGTCTGTCTCTCTGCCTGTCTCTCTGCCTGTCTGTCTGTCTCTCTGTCTGCCCGTCTCTCTGTCTGTCTGTCTGTCTGTCTGCCCGTCTCCCTGCCCGTCTGTCTGCCCGTCTCTCTGCCTGTCTGTCTGTCTCTCTGTCTGTCTGTCTGTCTGTCTGCCCGTCTCTCTGCCTGTCTGCCCGTCTGTCTCTCAGGTCTCCAGTTGTTAGCCACAGCCAGCCGTGACCGTCTGATCCACGTCCTCGATGCGGGCAGAGAGTACAGTCTGCTGCAGACTCTGGATGAGCACTCGTCCTCCATCACCGCTGTGCGATTCGCCGGTCAGTCCCTCTAACGCTGACCCTCGACCTTTGACCTCTAACCTCTCTTGCTTTAAATGCTGACGTTTGTCCTCTGACATCACGTTTTTCTTCCTGTCTGTCAGCCAATGAGGGGAAGGTGAGGATGATCAGCTGTGGAGCCGATAAAAGCGTCTACTTCCGCACCGCCCAGCAGGTGAGAGCTGACACCTGGAGAACGGTCAGTCACAGCAGTTCCATCCGTCAGCTGATGGAGGTCATGCACAGATAATTCAGATTATTAATTTATTAATTGATCATGTTCTGCACTTTTACCAATCAGATTGCTCAGCCACTTCCTCTTCCTCCTCCTGCTCCTCCTCTATCTTCCCCTCCTCCTCCTGTTCCTCTTTTTCCTCCTCATCCTCTTCCTGCTCCTCCTCCATCTTCTCCTCCTCCTCCTTCAGGTGGAGGGGGGGTTGGAGTTCACTCGGACTCATCACGTGGTCAGGAAGACCACTCTGTATGACATGGATGTCGAACCAACCAGAAAGTATGCAGCAGTGGGCTGCCAGGACCGCAGCATCAGGTAACACACTCACCTGTGTGTGTGTGTGTGTGTGTGTGTGTGTGTGTGTGTTATGATGATGCAGGTGTTCCTCTTCCTCCTGTAGGATCTTTAACATCAGTAATGGGAAACAGAAGAAGTTGTATAAAGGCTCTCAGGGTGAAGACGGGACTCTGATCAAGGTACGTCGCCTCACAGCAGGTTTCCATGGAAACGACAGGTGTGGATGATTTAAGTGACTTAAAGGTGCCTCTTCCTCCTCTTCCTCCTCTTCCTCCTCCTCCTCCTCCTCCTCCTCCTCCTCCTGCTCCTCCTCCTCGACAGGTGCAAATCGACCCGTCAGGTCTCTACATCGCCACCTCATGTTCAGATAAGAACATCAGTATATTTGACTTCTACTCTGGAGAGTGTGTGGCCACCATGTTTGGACACTCAGGTATGACATCATTATGACATCATCACCACAGTCCAACGCAGTCTCAGACTCACAGTCTGTCTGTCTGTCTGTCTGTCTGTCTGTCTCAGAGATCGTCACAGGTTTGAGGTTCAGCAGTGACTGCAGACATCTGATCACCGTCTCTGGAGACAGGTACGCCTCACCGTGATGACATCACACTTTGGGGGAGCTGAGGTGTGTTACTGTGGGCGTGTCTATACCTGCTAAATGTAACCACTCTGAAACAATCAGGCTAATTAATAACAGCTTTATCGATTTAGAGAGCGAGCTTTACCGGCACTCGCTCTCTGTGCTGTTACTCTCTCTCTAATCATCGGACACACATCAAACTTCTTCGTGTCATCATATTTTGAACTGTAAATTGCACGTCAGACTCATATTTAGAACATCAGAGTTTAGTCCTTGAATCCACCTGGATAGTCTCAGAGACTGTCTCAGAGACATTTCAGGCTGTCTGTGGAGGTTTGGCTGATCTGAGTGTCCGGAGTGTGACGTGGGGCTCCGTTTTTCAAAAGTTGAATCTGGCTCAGCTTCTCTTGCTGCACGCCGACATTGCAGGCTGCCATTGTGGAAACACACAACCTCCACTGACATGAACTGAAAAACACTGTCTGAACACTGCTCCACTGCGTGTGTGTGTGTGCGCAGCTGTATCTTTGTGTGGCGTCTCAGTCCAGAGTTGACCATCAGGATGAGGCAGCGACTCGCTGACCTCCGACCTCCCAGCAGCACCCAGAACACCCAGAATGCACCTCAGCAGAAAGTGGTAATGCTCAGGTAAACGTTCAGAGCTGCTGATGTTTGAGTTCATTCAAAAAAACTTTATTCAAACAGATTTAACGAAACAAAACTTTATATGGATCTGTAGTTAAACTCTGTAAATGCTTCTGCAGCAGCGACGCGTCGCCTCCTCGTGTCGTCACCATGTCGTCTGACAGCGACAAGGAGGAGGACGAGGAAGACGAGGAGGAGCTCCGCTGTCCTTATATGGACACAGCAGGAACTCTGGAGGAGGAGACAGGTCTGTTACCATGGTTACACAATGTGCCAGGATCAGTGATGTTATTAACGCTAACAAGGAAACAGAAACAAGTGCTTCATTAGTGACTCGTGAACAAACCAAAGAAACAAACCTGGAACAAAAACATTGTTAATGAATGAATCAAAGGAAACATTCACCTGAGCTGAAGGATGAACGAGCTTCTGACCTGACAGGTGATTAACCCGTCACGACCTCCTCTGGCGTTTTTCTAGATCAACTTTTTTTCTTGATGATCATTTTGTCTGTTACTGTTTGTGTCATGATTTTTCTCTTTAAACTCTGTTGGTGCATTTTGCTCCCTCTGCACATGGTACAAATGTACCTGTGTGTGTGTTTGTGTGTGTTCATGTTCAACTGCATAAACACACTAAACACACTGCTTCAATGTGTCTTTGAAGCACCTCTTCAAAGACACGAAACACACACACACACACACACAGTAAACATGACTTATGGTCCAAAGCTACAAACCACTGATCATGTGACAGTCAGATTAATAAAAGGGGTTTGATGGAAGTCAATGAGACATTTTTGGTCATGATGGTGTTCAGAGGGAGAATCTGCAGTCAGATCAGTGTGTGTTAATGTCTGACAGATCCAAGACTGTAATCAGCACCATCCACCTTTCTATGTGAGGAATAATGGATCATTTAAAGGCTCACAGTCAGGACGGTTATTCAGTGTTTGGTAGTTTGGAGCCGGTCTGATTTTATAGCAGTTTGTTTGGACAGGTGTGCAGAGGGTGGAGAGGAGGAGGAGGGTTAACCATGTCATCTGTTTTTTTCTGCAGAAACATCTGATGAGAAGTTCAACTCTCTGGACAGCAGGAAGGTCAGTGAATGCAGCACAGTGATGATCGTCTTCATTCATCATAATAATCAGATTTAATGTGTCGCTACATATTAAACGAGTAATGTCAGTCAGCTTTCTGTTCATCGACACTGACAAACATGAGACTGAACGCTGTAAAATCAACTACATATCATATTTAGAATAATGTTACTAAAACTTTAGCCTAACGTTACTGTCGGTGATGTTACTGTATTTTATTTGGACTGTTAGCTCCATGATGCTAACTAGCACAGCGTTTACAAATCACGCATCAGCCTTAACTTCAGTTACAGTTAGCGTGTTAGCTCTACCTCTGCTTTGTATACAACATTTAACATCATGGATCACGTTAGCTGAAGGCCAAAATAACACATACACTCATAGCGTTTCGCTAGCAATAACAGTAGCAAGCATCAAGCTAATGTTAGCCAGCTGACCCTACAGCATGTCACGTGACACGCTCTGCAGTGATGTTAATGAGTTGGTCGTCTGTTGATCTTAGTGGACTGCATTGCTAAGCTAACGTTAGCCTGTGTTGATTATGTAGACACGTGTCTCAGAATGTTTCTCTTGGACTCCTCAGGAGGTGTTGGCAGGTCGACCTCCTCGCCGTCGCTGGTCTCGGAGAACAGGCAACGTGGAGAACGGTGCTCTGATGGTGAAGTCCATGTTGGACCTGAGACTGCTGGACTCGTACTGTCCCGACAGACCAGAGGAGCCGCAGGTGGAGCAGGAGGAGGTCAGGTTCTTCCCATACTTTAAAGTCTTCCTGCTAAACGCACAGTTAATCTGACAGTTTTTGTGCCAACCCCTCAGATGAAGACCCGCCCTCTCGACAGTAACACTTCCACCTGCAGTCAGAGGGGGAGGGGCCTAGGCATGGAGGTGGGGCTTCACAGGACCAATCAGGTACTGGGCAGCACCATCAGTCTGCAGGTCACCACTGCATGGGTGAGAACACGCAAGGCATCCGACCTCATACTCACTTGTTGTGATGGATGAACCTCCACTGCTCTGATTGGTTGACTTGATGTTGTGTCATTTTGTCTCTCCAGGTAGAGGACGACGAGGCGAGGACCACTCAGAGGCCAGACTTCATCCATTTGTCCAATCAAAGTCCAGACAGGGAAGCTCTAGTGTTGTATCCTGACCAATGGGAGGACAGAGTGAGCCTAGCAGGAAGGTAGGACTGTTAGCACCGATGTTGACCTGCCCCTGTAAGCCCTACCAACTGTAAACCCCGCCTCTTCCTGTTAGTGAGTTCCAGGTGAAGGAGGCGTGTCCTGCTGCTGCAGATGGACGACAGGACAAACCCAGTCCGGACAGCGGCTGCTCACTGGGTTTCAACTCCAGCCTGTCCAGTCCAGTCAGACCTGCAGGACAGGGTGAATACTTTTACCAAGTACTCAAGGTTCTTCACACATTGGAGTACTGATGTACTCAAATACACATTTGACGTACTCTTTTCTCTCCATCATGTCTGCCAGACTTGGAGCCTACAGAGCCTCTCAGTGTGGACGGAAACTCCTCTGAGCTGGAGGACGATGAAGACGAGGGAGTAAGAGGAGAAGGAGGAAGAATCAGGTCCTTTCAGCACACCCCTCAGACTCCAGACCAGGAGGCGTTCTTGAAGGAGCACTTTGTCATGTTGAATGACCTCTCAGATTCAGGTAGAGCAGGAGCACCAACATGTAACAGGGTCACCACAGAACCAACAAGGTTGACCACAAAACCAACAGGGTTCGCCACAGAACCAACAGGGTTCGCCACAAAACCAACAGGGTCACCACAGAACCAACAGGGTTGATCACAAAACCAACAAGGTTGACCACAAAACCAACAGGGTCACCACAGAACCAACAGGGTTGATCACAAAACCAACAAGGTTGACCACAAAACCAACAGGGTTCACCACAGAACCAACAGGGTTCACCACAGAACCAACAAGGTTCACCACAAAACCAACAGGGTCACCACAGAACCAACAAGGTTGATCACAAAACCAACAGGGTCACCACAGAACCAACAAGGTTGATCACAAAACCAACAGGGTCACCACAGAACCAACAGGGTCACCACAGAACCAACAAGGTTGATCACAAAACCAACAGGGTCACCACAGAACCAACAGGGTTCGCCACAGAACCAACAGGGTCGACCACAAAACCAACAGGGTCACCACAGAACCAACAAGGTTCACCACAGAACCAACAGGATGACCACAGAACCAACAGGGTTCACCACAGAACCAACAGGGTTGACCACAAAACCAACAGGGTCACCACAGAACCAACAAGGTTCACCACAGAACCAACAGGATGACCACAGAACCAACAGGGTTCACCACAGAACCAACAGGGTCACCACAGAACCAACAGGGTTACCACAGAACCAACAGGGTCACCACAGAACCAACAAGGTTGATCACAGAACCAACAGGGTCACCACAGAACCAACAAGGTTCACCACAGTTCAACTATTATGATTAATTGTTATTATTATATCAATGATTAACATGATTAATTAACCACTTTCATTAATAATTAAGTCAAATGTTAAAGTCAGCGTCACAGTCAGGATTTATCTTGAAGGACTTTTGTCTTGAACTTGTCCTGGAGGATTTATGGACTGCATGTTCAGACAGGGACAGGCAAACCGGCAACCAGTGTTGGGAGGTGAGGGGAGCTGAGGTGTGTTGCTGTGGGCGTGTCTGTACCTGCTGAATGTAACCGCTGTGATACAATCAGGAAATAACTTTTTATTTGTCTGATTAATGACAGCTTTATCCATGCCGGTGCTCGCGTTACTCTCTCTCTCTCTAATCATTGGACACAAATCTAATTTCTAACTTCTTGTCTGTTATTTTGCAGCGTAAGACTCAGATTTAGAAGCGGGTACATAAAAAATAAAGAATGTGAGAACACACAAACTTCCTGAGGTTTCTTCCACATGTTTTCCCTGTTAAAGGTTTTTGTGGGCAAGTTTTTCCTCACTGGAACCGAGGGTCTAAGGACAGAGGGTGTCACTCCCTGTACAGACTGTGAAGCCTCTGAGGATAAATGTGTCTGTGACTTTGGACTGTACAAATAACATCTGATTTGATTTGCAGTCTTGGGTCTAGGAGACAAACGGTGTGCCATTATTGCAAAATTGCATGGAGACTGTATGGCCCCATTGTTACAACGGAAATCTGCCGGAAATCTGATTACACCGTGAGTGTAGCCAGAGTAAGAGCAGCCTTTACGGATATCTGGAAACTATAATAAATGCATCTCTAACCTGGTGGGAAAAGAACATTGATGATCTGAGTCAAGATATCATGTAAGATCTACTCCATTTCTGAAATACTGACTCCGTCATAAACAGTTATGATTATTCTGTCATAGTGCGACTGTAGTGGCACATTGAGAATGTAACTACAGTATGTGCATGTGCGCACGTTTGATCAAAGTGTCAATATGAGTGCATTTTATTTACAGTAATCTTTGATCATTGATGCCAACAGGCCCACCGTGGACGCAGTGGGCGGGCCTTAAACATGTCATCTGTGTGTTGTCAGGAAGTCCGAGCAGAGTGTCTCACAGCTCCAGTGAGAGTCTCAGCATCTCGTCCAGGTTTCTCTCCCAGAATTCAGCTGGAAGGTAAACATCACATCACTGAACATGTTTCAGAACCAGCTCAGAACTGATCGCCTCTCTTCCCTCTCCTCATCAGTCGAACCGTGGCTCCTCTCCCATCTCGTGGAGGAGGTGCGGAAGTGAAGGCCCGTCCTCTGGTCTCAGAGGTACGACCTCTGATGGAGCAGAACCAGAATCAGACCCAGGACAGGAGGGTGTCATGGAACCATGACCCAACACAGAAACAGAATCAGGACCACTTCCAGTCCCAGAACAGGTTGGACCAGGACCAAACTCAGCCTCCACAGCAAGGTACAGGTGAGCTGGAGGAGGAGGAGACCTCCTCAGCCCAGCAGGCTCACAGGCCCTCCCCCCTGAAGAAGGTCCAAACTGGGACAGAATCCAGGAGGAATCTGGGTCCGACAGCACGGGCAGCCGCCACCCATCTGAACTCCTCCTCTGGACTTAGGAAGGCTCAGTCAGTCCAAAGCCTGCTGACTGACACAGGTACACAGGTAACACAGGTAACTCCAAACAGGTGACTCAGAACTCAGACTAAAATATTCTCCTCTCGCCCGTCAGGTGACTCCTCTCATCCAACCAGAGACGTCCCCCCTCAGATGCTCCTCCCTCAGATGCCCCTCCCCCTGCAGCGTCCCACCACCCTCCCCTCCTCGCCCAGACGCCCTCCATCTACAGCCCCGCCCCTTCAGAGACCAAGCCCCGCCTCCCCCAGGTCCCCCCAGCAGGAAGCTGTCACTCCACGGAAGTCTTCCTCGTCCTCTTCCTCCACGGCGTCGGCGCCGCGCTCGTACATGAGCCCCACTGCCAGCTCCATGGCCAAGATGTCACGCTCCGTCTCTGTGGGCGACGGCCTCAACATCTCCGAACCCTCCGAGGGCCCCTCAGTGACATCATCATCATCGATGGCGGCGACAATAACCGCCTCCTCTCAGGTCAAAGAAACTCCGCCTCCTCCAGTTGCTGTGGTGTCCTCCAATGCTGTTTTGGCCACGCCCCCTCATGCCGCCGTTGTCCCTGTCGTCGCCTCCTCCTCCTCATCACCTTCTTTTTTGGGTAACCATGGTAACCAGGCAGGGCCTCCTCCTCCTCCTCGCGGTCTCCAGGCTCGGGTCCCCGGCAGCAGTAGACCACTCCCCGACAAGCCCTCCCTCGCTGCCTTCTCACCGTCACCTTCCTCGTCTTCATCCTCACGGCCTCCTCCAGTGTCCGTCTCTCCCCTGACTCCACCCCCACAGGAGGAGGAGCCTCAGAGAGATGACGCAGGTTTGGACTCCCATCATCCTCCTCTTCTTCCTCCTCCTCTTCTTCATCCCTTCATCCTGTCATCTCTCTGTCGGAGCTCTGTGCTGACGGGTGAGACGCTCACTTCTTCTTCTTCACTCCCTCCATCATGTCAGTCTTAAGACTACTAGTCTTAAGACCTCTAAGACTAGTCTTAAGTCTTAAGACTAGTCTTAGAGGACTTCAGTTTAGGACTGTATATCTGATGTTAAAGTTTTGGAGTCAAACAGCTGTCAGTATTTATTATTGCTTCTCTCGCCCTGTGCAGACCAGCCAATCAGTGTGGAGACTTGCAGAGCTCTGACCAATGAGCTGCAGAGCTGCTTCAAGAGAGCAACACACCTGTACAGGAAGGTGAGTGTGTCATGTGACGCTGTCCGAGGTTACTGAGGTCCATCCACCACATGACATCATCATCAGTGACATCATCATCAGAGGCTCTCAGGTGTCTGACCTGTGTCACTCTCTCTCCTGTCCAGGTGAGTGGCTCCTCCCCTGATGACTCCGCCCCTGACCAGCGTCAGATGGCTGTCGTCCTATCAGACGCCTTCCGGGCCATGAGGGCGGAGCTCGACTGTTTGCCGCTCAGTACGCCAAGCATTCTGGGAGTGGAGGGGGGGCTGGGAGGAGTGGGGGAGGTGAAAACGGCTGCTCTCCTGGAGGAGTACTCCTTGCTGCTGCTGCAGGCTGTGCACCGGAGGGTCAGTGAACGCAACATGGAGTAGACGCCACGCTCACCATCACCTCCTCCTCTTCACAACCTCCTCCTCTTCACAACCTCCTCCTCTTCATGCTTTCGGCTCCTTCAGTCTTCAGTCTTCTTGCCCTAGCTCGTTAACATTAGACCAATACCACCACCACCTCCTCCTCCTCCTCCTCCTCCACTTCCTCCCCCTCCTCCTCCTCCTCCTCCTCCTCACAGAAGAAGGATCTGCAGCCATGTTTGATTTTGGATTTTTTCTTCTTAAACGTTTTTTAGAAACTTTTTATCACGTCGTTTTTTAAAGAGACTCGTGGAACTTTTTCCATTTTCATTCCCTGAAGTTCCGTCATCATCGTTTATTATTGATCTCTGATTATTGATCTCTGATTATTGATCTTTGATTATTGTAGAAATGTTAGTGTTAGCCTGTAGAGGTGTTTTAAAGGAGCAATACGCAATAGAAGACATTTGAGTTTGATGTAAACTTGAAGCGTCACGATGAGTTCAAGTGTCGTGTTTGTATTTATTTCCAGCTGAACTACTGACCGCCTGTTTTTCTGATGGACATTTTTATAACTGTTGTTGGAGGAACTCTTTGAGGAGCTCCGCTTGTTTCTAACAGTTTCCTGTGACACTGACTTTGTCATAAAGTTCAGTTTTTCGTTTTCATGTTTTCTGGTCAAAATTTAATAAAACTCGTTTTGAGTTTTTAACAGTTTCTCAGAAGCTGATTGGTTGGCTGGTTGATCTTCATCGTGGACGTCCTGATCACTGAAATGAGTTTCTCATCAGACGGTCTGTGTTCACTGATTGGTTGTCTGCTCTGATTGGACCAGAGCAAACAGATTGATTATATGTAATGATCATAACTCTGCAGACGTGTTGTCACTGTTTTTATGAACGAATGACTCTAATTTGATGTTTTCACTTTAAATATTTAAATTAATTCATGTTTATTAACGTTTGTTAGCTTCAGAGAAACATGCTTATTTTCCAAACAGGAAGTCACTCTCCCTACCAAAACAAAAGTCCACTTGTTGTTCCAGTCTGACAACTAAAAGTTTAGTTTATTGTCTCAATCTGTGTCGGTCTGGTCAGAGGGGGAACAGCAGGAAACCAGAGAAAACAGTGAAGTTTCGAGAGTCGTCGTAGAGTCGGTAGCTGGCCGGCAGACTGAGGCGGACTCTGTCACCCTCCTCCAGCTGCAGAGCCACACCATTGGACGTGGAGGTGTAGCCACCGTGGTTGTTCAGGTCCAGGTTGAAGACGATTGGCCGGTTGTTCCTGTACAGGTAGACACCCATGTAACCTTTGAGGTAGTCTGCAGCCGTGAAGCTGAAGAAGTAAAGTCCTCTGACGGGAGCTGTGAACACACCTGACAAAGAGCAGGCCAAGGTGAGCACACTGGAGGATCTGTCATACTGCGTTCAGGGACGTCTGGTTTTTACCTGACATCGGGTCATAGGCTCGGCCGATGTTTGTGATGGTTTTAGAGAAGATCAGAGTCGTCTCCTCGTCAAACGGTCCAACTGATCCTGAATCAGTCAGACCAGCTGAGAACGCCACCTTCAGCTCACCTGTAGGAGAAACGTTAAATTAACGTTCAAGTTTTACATCCTGAGAACGTTTCAATGACGTTGTCCAAACAAACCAGGTAAAGGGTCCAAATGTGAT
Organism: Nibea coibor; assembly: GCA_023373845.1. NCBI lineage: Eukaryota > Metazoa > Chordata > Actinopteri > Sciaenidae > Nibea > Nibea coibor. The sequence continues at coordinate 26,137,105 of CM041722.1, forward strand.
GACTGACCTCAGGTCTGTCTGTTATGATAAGTCAGTTTATAAGCTTCAGAGGGTCACCTGTGTTTCCTGTCTGCACGTCTTCCAGCTGTTTCTCGCTGATTCTCAGTCTGAACTCCAGATCTGAAAAGGAAATGACTCGTTTAATGTTTCATCAATAATTCATAATGAAGTCATTGTGAAGGTGTTACCTGCAGTGTGATTCTCCAGCTGTTCCAGGTGCGTCTCTGTAGATCTCAGTCTGACCTCCAGAGCTGCTCAACAAACACATTTTTATCTGTTTGTACGTTTACTGAGTCAAACTCTTCAATAAAAATCAATCAGACCAATAAATGATCAATAAATAAAAATTAAATAACCTGAAGTATGATAGTAGCTCTGACTGTACCTGTAGTGTTGTTGTGTCTGTCTGTCAGTCTGGACTCCATCGAGGAAAGTTGAACAGACTGAACTGAAAACACAGAATCAGCTAACATCAGTGTTTACTAACTCCTCCTCCTCTCCACCCTCTGCACACCTTCATGAAGAAATGTACACGTCCAAACAAACTGCTATAAAATCATCACATCAACATTTAATTCATAAATCTCTGGATCAACTTCAGACCGGCTCCAAACTACCAAACACTGAATAACCGTCCTGACTGTGAGCCTTTAAATGATCCATTATTCCTCACATAGAAAGGTGGATGGTGCTGATTACAGTCTTGGATCTGTCAGACATTAACACACACTGATCTGACTGCAGATTCTCCCTCTGAACACCATCATGACCAAAAATGTCTCATTGACTTCCATCAAACCCCTTTTATTAATCTGACTGTCACATGACTAAACCATCTGTGACGTCATGTTTCACTGCTGGAATCCACCAGATTCAACCACTTTCACACTGTGTGTGTGTGTGTGTGTGTGCGTGCGCATGTGCTGAGTTTAAAGACATGAGAGAGGAAAAAACATTTAAAAAGTTACTGAAGAGTAAAAATCCTGAGAACGTTTCAATGACGTTGTCCAAACAAACCAGGTAAAGGGTCCAAATGTGATGACTGACCTCAGGTCTGTCTGTTATGATAAGTCAGTTTATAACCTGACTTATCATAAAAAAGGTGAGAAAAATGTCAGAGGGTTAAATCTGTTAGGTTAGCTTCAGCAGCTAGCCTCAGCCTTTATTTGGAAATGAAACCTTTTAACATGTTGATGACAGACACACACACACACACACACACACAAACAAACAGGCACTTTTCATGTTTAATGCATATAATTTGCATATATGAATAAATAATGAGACATGAATATGAATGTACAGTCAGTTTATAACCTTCAGAGGTCACCTGTGTTTCCTGTCTGCACGTCTTCCAGCTGTTTCTCGCTGATTCTCAGTCTGAACTCCACATCTGAACAGGAAATGACTCGTTTAATAATTATTAATGATTCATAATGAATGAATAACATTTATTTTTTCATTAATAATGCATAATTAATGACTCATGTTTAATTTTTCATCAATAATTCATAATGAAGTCACTGTGAAGGTGTTACCTGCAGTGTGATTCTCCAGCTGTTCCAGATGTATCTCTGTAGATCTCAGTCTGACCTCCAGAGCTACAGTGGCAACATGACAAGTTTCCAGATGGACAGTGCATTAAACTGCTGTCAACTGTAGCTGCTGTTAGCTCAGTCTGTTGGCTGCTGTTAGCTGCTGTTAGCTCAGTCTGCTAGCTCAGTTTGTTTCTTTTGTTCACCTGAGTTTTGTTTGTGCAGCTCATCCAGTTGACGTTCATCAACCTGCAGTCTGTCGGTCAGAGCTGAAACAAAAATTTAAATATTAATTTATATTATATTTACATTGATCTCGATTTAAGTCTCTGACTGTAGATCCTCATCATAAACACAGACTCACGTTTACATATTATACGTATACTTATAGATATAAACACAATGATGTTTTTGTGCATGTCACCTGAGTTTTCAGTCTCCAGCTCGTCCAATCGTCTCTCTGCAGACGTCAGTCGACCCGTTTGATCTGAAATATTAAAGACACATTAAAACTGCTTTGCTGACATCATCACACCATCATGTGACCGACGTGTCATGTGACCGACCTGCAGAGTCTTTCTTGAGCTCATCCAGGTGAAGCTGACTTAAGTTCAATCTGCTGCTTATCTCTGAGAGCTGATCTGAAACAACAAGGAACAACCAATGAATGACTGAACTCTAAACTGTCTAAATAAACAGAGTGTGTGTGACACATTATTACTGACCCTGCAGCAGCACAGACTTCAACAAAGTCAGTCAAAGGCAGGCTTGAGGTTGCCAAGCAACCAGGGTCAGCTGCAGGTCAGAGTAATGAACTGCAGCTGTGCTCTGTCTGTGTGTGAGTGACTGCTGAGAGACACAGAAAGTCTCTAAATGAACCCCCTCCAACTCGTGGACACTAATGCCAAACGGTAGGTGGTATCAAAAAGCCCAAATGACCGTGAGCATCCTCATCTTGTCGACCATGTGAACGCCCAATTTCAGTGTGTGAAGTTAAAACATGTGACCTGGGGAGAGAGAGAAAGAACAGGTGCCCCGTGCTCCTCTCCAGGTTACATGGAAGTAGATGGGGCTGTCGGTGGGTGATCCTGGTGCATCAGTGCGTCTCCCGCCAAAACTAGAAGTCTGACAGCTTCAGCAGTGATATCGCTGCGTAGCCCACCAATTCTCCTACGTTTCTATGTAGAAATTATTTCTGTAGAGTGACATTTGTGGCCACGAGAGCCGTTTGCAAATGTATTTTCTGACAAATGTTTCTCTCCCTCTCCACTCGAGCTCTGGAACATTCTACCAATACACACCCATTGGTGAAACTGGTTGTGGAAACAGTCGATCGATTATTGGTTGCAGCTTCAGTTTCTGAATTGTGAGGTCACATTGGACAGTTACTGATCAACCTCTCATTTATTTTTGACACTGGTGACATCACCTCAAGATCTCATATGATGATTGATTGTTGATTGTTTTGGTCACCTGGTGTTCCTGCGCTGAGCTCGTCCAGATGACGTTCAGACGAAGATGAACTGTTGGAGGCGGAGAGCGCTGAAGATAAAACATAGGTGTGTATTCATGCCTCTGATCAATGATCAATAATCAGTGTTGGTATGTTCATGTGTTCATAGAGACTGATCAGCTGACAGCTGCTTGATCATCTGACCTGAGCTCTGCTTCATCAGTTCCTCCATCACACTCTCAGCGTGACACAGTCGGAGTGCAAGCACTAAAAACACAACAACTAATTCAATGTTTGAATATGCAAATGAGGCATTATATAATGCTAATGCTAACTTTAAAAACAAGTTATTGAACAAACAGACGTTCCATCTGTTGTTAAATAAACCAGTCAACACATCTACACTGTTGACTAATGATGCTGCTGCTGCTGCTGCTGCTGCTGATGATGATGATGATGATGATGACCTGCACTCTTCCTCCTCAGCTGCTCTACCATACTCTCGCTTGCCCTCAGTCTCGTCTGCAGGAACGGGAGCTCTGCTGCCAGCGCTATGGAGACACCAGCACTGGATTACCATGGCAACCAGAGGCACAGCAGTGTCCATATTTGGTGTTAATCCATCAGACATCAGTACTTTTATACTGAAAGTCAACTTCCTGTACTTACATATGCATATAAGATAAGATGACCAAAGCTTACTCAACTGTGATTGGAGCACATAGTAAAAATGAGCTCTCAGTTAAAATGTTTCTTGTAAACAGGTGAACGGATTCTAACCTGCGTACTTCTCCTTCAGGTCATCCATCGAGCGTTTGCTGGTATTCAGTCTGAACTGAAGCGTCAACATTTCAGCTGAAAACTCAGTGGCAAGACCTGAGTTTAAAAAGGAAGACGTTCACACGTTCATGTTCTCCTCAGGATGAACCGTAACGATGAATCCTCTGACTTTCAGCAACACACTAATGTGTCTGTTACAACATGAGACTTTTTATTTTAAAGTTTACATTAGCTTTTATAAGCTATGAACTATAGTATATAAGCTTTTATTATATTGTTTCACTTTCTATTTTTCACAGTGTACCTTTGCTCTGGTCCTCCAGCTCCTCCACCCTCCTCCTCAGGTCTGAGTTCAGCTCCATCAGCAGCTTCCCCTCGGTGTCCGTCCTCATCTTCGTGTCCTTCACCGTCTCCTCCAGTCCGTCCAGGCGTCGCCTCCGCCGCTCAGCCTCCACCTCTCCATCCCTGAGCCGGCTCTCCATGCTCCGCAGGGCCTGACGCTGATCCACCTCCACAGCCTTCAGGCTCAGCACCAGCTCCTTTAAACCCCACAGCTCGTCCCAGAGGACAGGGACCTGAGGAAGGACACCGGCCCCCATCTTGACGTCGTCCTCCTGGGGGACAGACGCCTCAACCTGACCCCAACTGATGGATGGAGACAAACAGAACAACAGAAGGAGAAACAAAGCCAAGGAGTTCATTGTGCAACCAAAACCTGCTGAACTAAAGTCCAACAGCTTATATACACACACACACACACACACACACACACACACACACACACACTAATCTGGTTAGCCAGCAGGATGAAGAAATCAGAAACATTCAGGGCTGAACAGAAATAAGAACGGCCCCTCAGACTGTCTAATACTGGGACGTAGCCTCTCTCTCTCTCATAGTCTCCTCTGTCCTCTCCTCTGTCTCCTGTCCTCTGTGCTCTGTCCTCCCCTCTGTCCTCTCCTCTGTCTCCTGTCCTCTGTGCTCTGTCCTCCCCTCTGTCCTCTCCTCTGTCTCCTGTCCTCTGTCCTCTGTCCTAAGTTGTTACTTACATACCAAACATAGCTAACATGCTAAGACACTAATCTGCAGCTGAGCTCAGAGGATCTGAACTTCCACATGCACGGCTAGTAAAATGTACCATACATATATGCCAACATATATGTAACATACATGAAACATATATGTAACATACATGAAACATATATGTAACATACATGAAACATATATGTAACATACATGTACCATAGCTTATCTCCATCTTCATGTCCATCCAAACACAGCTCTTTCCATCTTTTGAACATTTAATACGTTTATACCTCATTCTGTATAGTCCATATGTATATACATATAAATATAAATCTATGTGTATATGTATACACATACATATACATACATATACAGTTGTATATGTATGTATAGGTATGTGTATACTCACACAGCAGGTGGCGGCAGTGAGCGCTGTTTGTTTGAAACCCGCCAAGAAGCAGAAGAAGAAGCAGCAGAAGAAGCAGCAGAAGAAGCAGCAGAAGAAGAAGAGAGTAGCCGTGTCCGTTTTTCTCTCGTTGATGAAACTTTTTAAAACTTTATTAAACTTTCAGGAAACGTCTGATAAAACACCGGAAGAAGCTGAAGATTCAGCGGGCTGTCATCTGCGGCACAACCCGGACTGTACGGCGGGAAACGGTGAGTCCTCCAGCTAACAGTGTGTGTGTGTGTGTGTGTGTGTGTGTGAGGAAACATGAAGTGAATATTTAAATAAATGAACGCCATTCACGTTATGATGACGTCACTCGGCACAGCCCTGTCAATCGAACACTGAACCACAGAATCATAGCGCACAGTCTGACGACACACGCTGACGTGATGGCACGCGACACGCGGGGGCCGACCTGGGCCGACCTGCGCTGCTCACTGCTTCTGTTTGGAAAACACGAACAAAACGAGAAAATTTTGTCTGTAAACCGAGGCGTCATCCATTTCCTGTGTCTGAATGAACGGACACAAGGGAAGGAAACAAGGAGATGAGGAAGGACTGTACCTGCTGCTCTGTGATTGGTCGACTGCGTGCAGGTCAGTAATGCTTTGTTTGTTTTCTCAGATCAAAATGTGTCCTCTGACTCGACCTGCAGCTCTGCAGCTCCTCCGACTGTTCTCTACCAAAACTTTACCTACTCTCACTCTGTTCACCAAGGTAACAAGGCAACCACATAACAACACACCAACCACATAACAACACGGCAACCACATAACAACACGGCAACACACCAACCACATAACAACAAGGCAACCACATAACAACACAGCAACACACCAACCACATAACAACACAGCAACCACATAACAACAAGGCAACCACATAACAACACGGCAACACACCAACCACATAACAACAAGGCAACCACATAACAACACAGCAACACACCAACCACATAACAACACAGCAACCACATAACAACAAGGCAACCACATAACAACACGGCAACCACATAACAACACGGCAACCACATAACAACAAGGCAACCACATAACAACAAGGCAACCACATAACAACACGGCAACCAAATAACAACAAGGCAACCACATAACAACACGGCAACCACATAACAACACGGCAACCAAATAACAACAAGGCAACCACATAACAACACGGCAACCAAATAACAACACGGCAACACACCAACCACATAACAACAAGGCAACCACATAACAACACGGCAACCACATAACAACAAGGCAACCACATAACAACAAGGCAACCACATAACAACACGGCAACCACATAACAACACGGCAACACACCAACCACATAACAACACGGCAACCAAATAACAACACGGCAACCACATAACAACACGGCACCCACATAACAACAAGGCAACCACATAACAACACGGCAACCAAATAACAACAAGGCAACCACATAACAACAAGGCAACCACATAACAACACGGCAACCACATAACAACACGGCAACCACATAACAACACGGCAACACACCAACCACATAACAACACGGCAACCAAATAACAACACGGCAACCACATAACAACACGGCACCCACATAACAACAAGGCAACCACATAACAACACGGCAACCAAATAACAACAAGGCAACCACATAACAACAAGGCAACCACATAACAACACGGCAACCAAATAACAACACGGCAACACGGCAACCACATAACAACACGGCAACCACATAACAACACGGCAACACACCAACCACATAACAACACGGCAACCACATAACAACACGGCAACCACATAACAACACGGCAACCACATAACAACAAGGCAACCACATAACAACACGGCAACCAAATAACAACAAGGCAACCACATAACAACACGGCAACCAAATAACAACACGGCAACACACCAACCACATAACAACAAGGCAACCACATAACAACACGGCAACCACATAACAACAAGGCAACCACATAACAACACGGCAACCACATAACAACACGGCAACCACATAACAACACGGCAACCACATAACAACACGGCAACCAAATAACAACAAGGCAACCACATAACAACACGGCAACCAAATAACAACACGGCAACACACCAACCACATAACAACAAGGCAACCACATAACAACACGGCAACCACATAACAACACGGCAACACACCAACCACATAACAACACGGCAACCACATAACAACACGGCAACCACATAACAACACGGCAACACACCAACCACATAACAACAAGGCAACCACATAACAACACGGCAACCACATAACAACAAGGCAACCACATAACAACACGGCAACCAAATAACAACACGGCAACACACCAACCACATAACAACAAGGCAACCACATAACAACACGGCAACCACATAACAACACGGCAACCAAATAACAACAAGGCAACCACATAACAACAAGGCAACCACATAACAACACGGCAACCACATACAACACAGCAACCACATAACAACAAGGCAACCACATAACAACACGGCAACCAAATAACAACACGGCAACACGGCAACCACATAACACGGCAACCACATAACAACAAGGCAACCACATAACAATACGGCAACCACATAACAACACGGCAACACACCAACCACATAACAACACGGCAACCACATAACAACACGGCAACACACCAACCACATAACAACAAGGCAACCACATAACAACAAGGCAACCACATAACAACACGGCAACCACATAACAACAAGGCAACCACATAACAACAAGGCAACCACATAACAACACGGCAACCAAATAACAACACGGCAACCACATAACAACACGGCAACACACCAACCACATAACAACACGGCAACCACATAACAACACGGCAACCACATAACAACACGGCAACCACATAACAGCACGGCAACCACATAACAACACGGCAACCACATAACAACACGGCAACACACCAACCACATAACAACACGGCAACCACATAACAACACGGCAACCAAATAACAACAAGGCAACCACATAACAACAAGGCAACCACATAACAACACGGCAACCACGTAGCAACAAGGCAGCCACGTAACAACACGACAAGAACGTAACTACATGGCAACCACGTCAACATTCTCTGTCTGTCTTTGATTTCATGCTTTTATTTTGATGTTTTTGTCATAAAGTTTAGTTTGATTGTTTTTAATGAAAAGACGGCACTTATCACAACAGGTAGATGATGAGGTTTATGATGATAATAACAACAAACTGAATAATATGATGATGATCAGAGGCAGTCAGTCATTGCTCTCTGCACTAGATCCTCCACACTCGAGCTTTCATAATATTAACTGCTGTAAATGTTGACGTGTTCTAATGTGATGTGTCCGTGTGCAGGATCCGTGTTCTCTGTGTGATGAAGCCAAAGAAGTCCTGGAACCATTCAAACACAGAGTGAGACACACAGAGAACCTGTCTGTCTTTGACCTGTCTGTCTGTCTTTGTCTGACCTGTCTGCCTGATCTGTCTGTCTTTCTCTCAGTTTGTGTTGCAGCAGGTGGACATCAGTCTTCCAGAGAACAAGGTGTGGTTTGACAGGTACAGGTGGGACATACCTGTGTTCCACCTGAACGGACACTTTGTGATGAAACATCGAGTGGACATCGTCCTGTTGGACAAACTGCTGCAGGATGGAATAAACAATAACAGCGAGAAACCATGACAACGGCTAATTTATTCACAGCAATAATTAATAAACACAAATGATCACTAAACATGTATTCGGATTTATTATTGAAAACCAAATGTTAGACAGACACATGATGCAGCAACATGTTTAAAACATGCCATGTTTCAGGTCACATCATGCCATGTGCTCTAACGCTGTCTGTTGATGGATGGTGTCTCTCCTCTTTAGCCAGGAGGACACGGTGTCCATGATGTGGACGCCTCAGACCACAGAACACTTCTCCACTTCAACTGAGTCCACCTTAAATGAGCTCACTTGGTACATTTTTTTGCATTTTTCAAATGAAAACTCAATAATTAAATAATAAATGATAATTAGATTATAAAGAATTAAATTATAAATTATATTTAAATTATAAAGAATTAAATTCTAAATAACATTTTCTGTTTTTTTTTTTGTTTTTTTTTGATCAGATTTTAAATTCCAGCCTCAGATCTAATAATATGTCTGTAACTGCAGAAAACAAACTTCACCTGTTTCCCTTCAGACATTTTGGCGCCATTGACTCTCATTATGACATGACGTTTGATCTACTCTAATGTTAGCAGAAAACATGTTGAACATACATATGACGAACTTTTCAATCAAAGCTTTTGACTTGAAAGAAATTTATTTCCCATCATATGACTGAGGGCTCCATTCCATACTGTTTCACTGAGGCCTGTTTCTGTTACATTTCCAACTACTGCTACAGAATACGTGATAACAACTAAGATGGTCTGCGTGTGTTGGTGTTGAATGTAAAAGCGTGTATGAATGTGTATCGTCTAAAACCTGGAGGTAGTCTCTGTGACGTCCTCGCAGACTGTCTAAAACCTGGACGTAGTCTCTGTGAAAGTACAAAATGTTCCTTCAATATTCTTCAAATGTTTCAACTGTGAAACCCAAACCTGTCTCGCCTGTCTTGGCTGTCTCTCCAGTCTTACCTGATGCTATCAGCTCATCAATATTTTACCTGTTCGTGTTTCAGAGATTCTGGCTGTCAGCCAATCACAGCCTGTTGCTGTCTGTGTGACCTCAAGTGCTGAGAGGCAGTGTATGTTGTGCTGGTTGCCATGGAGACGTCAGGTGTGTTTGTGTGAGGTGAAGGTGGCGTTGGTATTGATGGCGTTCAGCAGCAGAGCTGATGTTCATTTTGCTCTGCAGAGAGCGAAGAAGAAGATCAGCAACCTGCAGTGGCAACTGAGCAACAGGTCAGAGCAACAGGGATGTAAGGGTTAACTCAGGTTCTGACGGTCTACATGTAGGTTCAGAGGAATGCTGGGTAACGGGTTACAGTGTGGTACAGATTAAACAGCCAATAAGCTTCAGGATCATGTGACCCAGTGGTCATGTGATCACAGGCTGACTGGAGATTAACCAGTCTAACCGGATCAGCTGATCGGGACCAGTTCTGGACCTTCAGTGGAATTCACACAGCGCTGACATCTGATCTGGATCACGGTTCTGAAGTGAAGTGTGTTTGTGTTCCAGAGAGACCGGTTCAGAGAGTCCAGCAGAGACCAGTGTGTCCACATGGACGCCCAGCAAGGAGCTCCGAGACTCTCTGGTGGACATGTACACAGGTCAGTACTACTACTACTGCTGCTGTACACAGGTCAGTACTACTACTACTACTGCTGTACACAGGTCAAGTACTCCTGCTGCTGCCGTACACACGGTACAAGTACTTCCTCTTCATCAGTGTGTAGCTGTAATGAGTCAGTCTGTCCACTGGGTGGCGCTGTGGTTCTTCATACAGCTGATCATCAACACTGAATGACATTCAGAGGTCAAAGGTCACAGCACACTCAAGAATACCACTACTGATACTACGATAGTACTGATACTACTCATACTACTGATACTACTGATAGTACTGAGTATAATAATCCTTGAATAATCCTTGATTCCTTTGTAATCAATAAAGTATCTATCTATCTAATCAGTACCATTAGTACTAATAGTACCATTAGTACTAATAGTACTATTAGTACACACTATTTTCTGACAGGTGAATATTTTTTTTAGTTTATTAAAGTCAGTTTAAAATTAAAACAGGCACATGTTTATAATTACATATCATTGGTGTGTGTGTGTGTGTGTGTGTGTGGTAATCTCCTGTGTAAATCTGTGTCGAGGACGTGGGTATATTTGGAGTGTGACTTTCTGCTTCATCAAACATGTTTGCAGTGAAACGTCTGAGAGGTTTGATGTTAACACAGAGGATAAAACCTGTCGGAGATCAATGACAGCCCTGATTATTAGTTACTACAGCAACAATCTTTTTGTCTTCTGCCCCGCAGTCAACAGCAGATCTCTGTTCTCTGTGTTCGTTTGAGTTCATACACGTCTGATTGGCCAACAGTGTTTTAGTCATCAAACATTCTCCATGTGAGTGACGTTCACAAACTGAAGGACTCCTTTCTATGGAAACCGGTCACAGAGTTTCAACATGTTCAGACATGACACAGATAGACGTGACAGAGACAGACATGTTCACACATGACGGACAGATGTGAGACAGTCAAAAATGAGACAGACAGGTGTGACACAGACGTGACACAGACAGACACATTCAAAGCGAACATTAAGACAGGAAATGGCACCAACAGAGCGCCGACTGGAGGCTGGAGAGCAAACAGTCTTCAGACTTCGTGTAGTCAAGCTGTGGACAGATGACAAAGACGTATCAGACTTCAGCTCAGACCGTGTTTGAAACTGTTTCTGTCTCCCTCAGTGATAATCATCCGTCGGTGTCTTCTGCCCAGATCAGAAACAGTATACAGTTCTTCAGCCAGATTCGGATCACCTCCCATATGTGGCGTTCTGTCTCTTCTTCTGTGATGGCGTTCTGTCTCTTCTTCTGTGGTGGCGTTCTGTCTCTTCTTCTGTGGTGGCGTTCTGTCTCTTCTTCTGTGGTGGCAGCGTTGTTTAGTCCTGTTTCCTGTTTCTATGTGTCCTGTTGCCTTGTTTGACGTTGTCGTCAATTAAGTGAATAGAAAAATAAAGTGATCAGCAAACACAAGGAGTTAAACAGGGTTCATGGTCCAGTTCCTTCAGTTAAACAGAACAGAGAACATCTGCTCAAATGTGAACGTGTTCTCCTGACGACGTGTGAACGTGTTCTCCTGACGACGTGTGAACGTGTTCTCCTGAGGACGTGAACATGTTCTGACAATGTGTGAACGTGTTCTCCTGACGACGTGTGAACGTGTTCTCCTGACGACGTGTGAACGTGTTCTCCTGACGACGTGAACGTGTTCTCCTGATGACGCGTGAACGTGTTCTCCTGACGACGTGTGAACGTGTTCTCCTGACGTCGTGTGAACGTGTTCTCCTGACGATGTGAACGTGTTCTCCTGACGATGTGAACGTGTTCTCCTGATGACGCGTGAACGTGTTCTCCTGACGACGTGAACGCGTTCTCCTGATGACGCGTGAACGTGTTCTCCTGACGACGTGAACGTGTTCTCCTGACGACGTGTGAACGTGTTCTCCTGACGACGTGTGAACGTGTTCTGACGACGTGAACGTGTTCTCCTGACAACGTGAACGTGTTCTCCTGACGACGTGAACGTGTTCTCCTGATGACGCGTGAACGTGTTCTCCTGACAACGTGTGAACGTGTTCTCCTGACAACGTGTGAACGTGTTCTCCTGACGATGTGAACGTTTTCTCCTGACGATGTGAACGTGTTCTCCTGACGACGTGTGAACGTGTTCTCCTGACGACGTGTGAACGTGTTCTCCTGACGATCTGAACGTGTTCTCCTGACGATGTGAACGTGTTCTCCTGATGACGCGTGAACGTGTTCTCCTGATGACGCGTGAACGTGTTCTCCTGATGACGCGTGAACGTGTTCTCCTGACGATGTGAACGTGTTCTCCTGACAACGTGTGAACGTGTTCTCCTGACGATGTGAACGTGTTCTCCTGACGACGTGTGAACGTGTTCTCCTGACGACGTGTGAACGTGTTCTCCTGACGATCTGAACGTTTTCTCCTGACGATCTGAACGTGTTCTCCTGACGACGTGTGAACGTGTTCTCCTGACGACGTGTGAACGCGTTCTCCTGACGATGTGAACGTGTTCTCCTGACGACGTGTGAACGTGTTCTCCTGACGACGTGTGAACGTGTTCTCCTGACGATCTGAACGTGTTCTCCTGACGATGTGAACGTGTTCTCCTGACGTCGTGTGAACGTGTTCTCCTGACGACGTGTGAACATGTTCTCCTGACGATCTGAACGTGTTCTCCTGACGATGTGAACGTGAACGTGTTCTTCTGAAGACGTGCATGTGAGTGCATTCTCCAAACGATGTGAACGTGTTCTCCTGAAGATGTGAGCGTGTTCTCCTGAAGATGTGAGCGTGTTCTCCTGACGACATGAGCGTGTTCTCCTGACGACATGAGCGTGTTCTCCTGACGACATGAATGTGAGCACGTTCTCCTGACGAAGTGAACGTGAGTGTGTTCTAGGTCCAACAGGAGGTCTGTGATGTAATTAAACTTTAGAGGAACTGAAGTCTGTGATTCCCCATCGTCAGATCAGAACCTGATTACACACACAGACTCACACACACTTGAATAGCAGCTACTTCAGTCTGTTCAAACAAATCAGCCTGCAGCCCACCCTCATCTAACAATACTGTGTGTGTGTGTGTGTGTGTGTGTGTGTGTGTGCGTGTGCGTGTGCGTGTGCGTGTATGTGTGTGTGTGTGTGTGGGGGGACCACCCACTCAGCAGATTAAACACAGTTCACACGCCTGTCTCCTCCCTCTCTCTCTTCATTCACACTGAGCCTCACTCTGCCTTTTGTCTTCTTCTTCTGTCGTTATATTAATCTACTGACCGCTGTGTGTGTGTGTGTGTGTGTGTGTGTGTGTGTGTGGATAAAATAGTTCAAACTGATTGAGTTCAGTCAGTAGTTGTCTCAGTTCTGTTAGTACTCTTCTGTGTACTCTGTAGTACTCTGTGTGCTTCCTGGTGTAGTGTTGTCTCAGTTGGAGTACAGACGTTGTGATCACAGTTGTAGCTGTGCGTAGCGTCGGCTCCACCAGCTGACCTCCATATTAAATATAAGTCACATGTTCGGCTGATGTTTGTATGTGGAGGTGTTCGCCTCCACCTCTGCTTCATCAGCTGCCATTTTATCAACGCTGGCCGCACCCCTTCAGCTACAGAGACAAAATGGCGTCCATTCAGGACAAGAAGTGTCCAGAGTTCATTACTCATCATTTGTGTCCTCACAGAGACAGACTGAGACACTGAGACTGATAGTCCATCTGCCTTCAAGACTAAAGTCAGGGCTCAGCAGGTATCAGTCACATGACAGACTGCAACATGATTGGCTGAAGTTTTTGTCTGTAAGATACAAACCTGTGGATATTTGTAGTAAATCACTCTGTGTACATTGTGTGTACTTTTGGGTTCAGTATGTTGGACACAGTCAAGACATCATGGTGTCCTGGTGGACTGGAGATGTTGGGGATCGAACCTGTGATCAGCTCATTGATTGATCAGCTGATGAGTTGAAGTGTGCTGTAAAGGTCACGTGTTTACTGTATGTTTGTCTCTCTTCGTGTGCGTGTGGCTCCGGGGCTTAATGTCCGTATCTAAATTCATGTGTGCTGGCGTGGCGGCGGCGTGGCGGCGGCGGCAGGCGGATCACAGACGGATTGTGTTGGATTTGAGCTGAAGCCTCTTTAATCATTGTAACACCGTCATTAATATTCATGCAGTCAGCTGGAACAGCCGACACTCACTGCAGCAAAGTTTCTGCACAAAATGTATTAAATCCAGCTTAAAAAATTAATGGACTTTAGTTTATATTACATGAAGGAGGAGAGGGGGGAGGGCAGGCAGGCCTACCCCCTCCTCTCCTCATTGGTTCATGCAGATTGGTCCTCTGATTGGCCTTTGAATTTTCCCTTTTTTCTGCAGATTTTCTGTCTTTGACGAGACTTCAAAGCTGGCTGAGGCATGAACGGTCATTTAGAAGGATTTAAGACGTTATCACATCTGTAATTGTACATGAATAATAAGAAGAGCCGCCGCGCTCAATTAGCTCTGAGTCCACAACCAGATCACCACGGGTGGGGGTGGGGGTGGGGGGGGGGGGGGGCAGAGGACGGCAGGAAATGAGAAAAGTTTCAAAGAGAAAATAATTCAATGACTGTAATTCAACAGAACCAGGACCAGACATCGTCAAGATTTATTAGTTTGTCGATGATCGTTCATTCTCAGGTGAACCATCAGCTGCTCGTTTCATTATAACAAAGCTGTGACGCGTTAACGACAGGAAAGGTGACAAACCTAGACGTGACATCATCATCATACAGGCCACCACAGACTGCTACAGACCGCTACAGGCCACCACAGACCGCTACAGGCCACCACAGACCGCTGCAGGCCACCACAGACCGCTACAGGCCACCACAGACTGCTACAGGCTGCTACAGGCCACCACAGACCGCTACAGGCCACCACAGACTGCTACAGACCGCTACAGGCCACCACAGACTGCTACAGACTGCCACAGGCCACCACAGACCGCTACAGGCCACCACAGACTGCCACAGACCGCTACAGGCCACCACAGACTGCTACAGGCTGCTACAGGCCACCACAGACCGCTACAGGTCACCACAGACTGCTACAGACCGCTACAGGCCACCACAGACTGCTACAGACTGCTACAGGCCACCACAGACCGCTACAGGCCACCACAGACTGCTACAGACTGCTACAGGCCACCACAGACTGCTACAGACTGCTACAGGCCACCACAGACCGCTACAGGCCACCACAGACTGCTACAGACTGCTACAGGCCACCACAGACTGCTACAGGCCACCACAGACTGCTACAGACCGCTACAGGCCACCACAGACTGCTACAGACCGCTACAGGCCACCACAGACTGCTACAGACTGCTACAGGCCACCACAGACTGCTGCAGGCCACCACAGACCGCCACAGGCCACCACAGACCGCTACAGGCCACCACAGACCGCTACAGGCCACCACAGACTGCTACAGGCTGCTACAGGCCACCACAGACCGCTACAGGCCACCACAGACTGCTACAGACCGCTACAGGCCACCACAGACTGCTACAGACCGCCACAGGCCACCACAGACCGCTACAGGCCACCACAGACTGCCACAGACCGCTACAGGCCACCACAGACTGCTACAGGCTGCTACAGGCCACCACAGACCGCTACAGGTCACCACAGACTGCTACAGACCGCTACAGGCCACCACAGACTGCTACAGACTGCTACAGGCCACCACAGACCGCTACAGGCCACCACAGACTGCTACAGACTGCTACAGGCCACCACAGACTGCTACAGACTGCTACAGGCCACCACAGACCGCTACAGGCCACCACAGACTGCTACAGACTGCTACAGGCCACCACAGACTGCTACAGGCCACCACAGACTGCTACAGACCGCTACAGGCCACCACAGACTGCTACAGACCGCTACAGGCCACCACAGACTGCTACAGACTGCTACAGGCCACCACAGACTGCTACAGGCCACCACAGACTGCTACAGGCCACCACAGACCGCTACAGACCGCTACAGGCCACCACAGACCGCTACAGGCCACCACAGAGTGCTGCAGACCACTACAGGCCACCACAGACTGCTACAGGCCACCACAGACCGCTACAGACCGCTACAGGCCGCCACAGACCGCTACAGGCCACCACAGACTGCTACAGGCCACCACAGACCGCTACAGGCCACCACAGACTGCTACAGACCACTACAGGCCACCACAGACTGCTGCAGACCACTACAGGCCACCACAGACTGCTGCAGACCACTACAGGCCACCACAGACTGCTACAGGCCACCACAGACTGCTACAGGCCACCACAGACCGCTACAGGCCACCACAGACCGCTACAGGCCACCACAGACTGCTACAGGCCACCACAGACTGCTACAGGCCACCACAGACTGCTACAGGCCACCACAGACTGCTACAGACTGCTACAGGCCACCACAGACTGCTACAGACTGCTACAGGCCACCACAGACTGCTACAGGCCACCACAGACTGCTACAGGCCACCACAGACCGCTACAGGCCACCACAGACCGCTACAGGCCACCACAGACTGCTACAGACCACTACAGGCCACCACAGACTGCTGCAGACCACTACAGGCCACCACAGACTGCTGCAGACCACTACAGGCCACCACAGACTGCTACAGGCCACCACAGACTGCTACAGGCCACCACAGACCGCTACAGGCCACCACAGACTGCTACAGACCACTACAGGCCACCGCAGACCACTACAGGCCACCACAGACTGCTGCAGACCACTACAGGCCACCACAGACTGCTACAGGCCACCACAGACCGCTACAGGCCACCACAGACCGCTACAGGCCACCACAGACTGCTACAGGCCACCACAGACTGCTACAGGCCACCACAGACTGCTACAGACTGCTACAGGCCACCACAGACTGCTACAGACTGCTACAGGCCACCACAGACTGCTACAGGCCACCACAGACTGCTACAGGCCACCACAGACTGCTACAGGCCACCACAGACCGCTACAGGCCACCACAGACTGCTACAGACCGCTACAGGCCACCACAGACTGCTACAGACTGCTACAGGCCACCACAGACTGCTACAGACTCCCACAGACTGCTTCCGTCCTTCCTTCCTTCCCTCTGGGCTGGTTTCAGCAGATCATCCTCATTATTTTGTTTGTTCTGAACAGACCAATCAGAACGGGTTTCCTGTTTTCAGTTTAAAACTTGTGTGGTGGACAAAGTGTTTCCTGTTTTATTTTGAAAATATCTTTTACTGCTGCATCAATAAACTTTACGAATGTGATTGAACCTGCAGAGTCAAAGGTCATTGGCTCACTCACTGTGCGACACACACACACACACACACACACACACAGTGTTAAGTGTCTGTGTGTTTTGTTACTTACTTTTGACTTAATGAGTGTTTAACGTGATCCCTGCCTCCATTTTAATTACACCTGAAGAGCTCTGCTCTGATTGATGCTTTCCTTAACCACCGTCCTTAACAAGGCCTTAACGAGATATTAAAGCTGTTTGTTCTGCTGAAGAGCTGCAAGTGTTTAAAAGATGACAGGATTACTGCTCGCTAATGAGACAGACAGGCAGACAGACAGACAGACAGACAGGCAGACAGACAGACAGGTGTTGTGATGTAAACACTTTCTGTTCCTGATTCTGTTGCAGCTAATCCCAGAGTGAATGTGGAGCTGCGACAGCGTCTGCCTTCACCCGCAACACAGCAACTCAGCAACTCAACGCAGCAACTCGACCATACTGACTGGCCTCACAGTAAGATCCTCCTCAATATGTACATATGTAACATATATATATTTGTGTGTGTGTCTGTTTCACTTCAAAATCCATATTCGTTTGTCTGTCTTCAGCCCCTCAGCACCTTCAGGAGCATCCATCCTCCTCTGCCTCCCCTGTAACACACAGGAGGTCTGTCTCTCCTGTCTCACCCCTCTTCCATAGGAGGTCTGTCTCTCCTGTCTCTCTGCTGTCCTCCAGGCCTCCAGGAGGTGCAGGGGAGACGGAGATGGACCTTTCCCCCAGCCAAGGCCCTTCTCCTTGGGCAGAGAGCTGCAAAGAAGGCCCTGATGGAGGAAGAACATCCAGAGGTGCTGGTAGTCCTGCAATCAGAAGACACCTGGTCAGCACTGACGACAGGTCAGATTTACTGCTACTGCTATTAGTGACCCTAATAATAATAACAATGACTGGAAGTGTGAGCTCATGTTGAGATAAACAAAGGTGAAGTCGAAGTGATGAAAGGAGTCTCCAGAGGCGGGAACACTGAAAGGAGTTGAAGTGGATCTGGAGGTCTAGTGTTCTGGAGCTCTACTCTTGGCATTTCCACACTGTGTCTGTGGCGTGTCTGTGTCCACTTTGATGCCTACACAGAAAGAACCTATATAAACATATGTTTATATAGGTTCTATAGGTTCTATAGGTATACACATATGTTTATATAGGTACAACATATGCTATGCGCATAAAATTGGCTGTTTTCATATATTATATGTAAATATATTCACATATAGGTAAGTATATATGTACCCATATATGTACTTTTATGTTCATCTATATATATGCACCTTTTTAATCAAACCGCCAGCCGTTGGTTCATTGGACGACCCGCTCTGCCACTGAGCCATGGCTGCATCTATATGTTCACCTATATAAGTACCTAGGTAGCACTTTACAATACCCATCATTTATATAGGAGACATACCTTTTATGTACATATAGGGCTTGTATGTGGATATAAAGAAGCAATATAGGAGACCTATGTGCCCTGTATATTCACATGTATGCACCTGAATTTGGCCTATATGCAGCATATATGCACATATATGCTGCATTTAGGTTTCATATATGTACATACATCCTCATAGAGGTTATTTCCATGTGGGTGTTCATCGCTGCTTGCAACTTCAATTTGTATCAGTGGCCAGTATAAGGATAAATGAAAACTAATCAGCACAGTGACAGCATTAAACCACTTCCTGTTTGTTGATTATAAAACTTTCAAAATAAAAGAAAATAGATGCGATGTTTCAGATCTATAGATTATTAAAAGGTTATTATAGATATTGTACATTTCTTGACATTCTTTAAGCTTCTTCAGATGATGAAGTGTTCAGAGCCGCTCTGCAGAGATGAGATTTATTAAAAGTTTATTGCTTTTCATTAAACTTCGACCTTCTTTAGATTCTGTAATTCTTGTTTTTTTTGTGTCTTTTGTGTCTTTTTGATGCGTTCAAATGAAATTTGTGGAGCAGTTTGAGTTGCATCACTGTATGAAATGTGACCTATTAAATTTAGATCTGATTTGATTAGTGGAAGCGTCAGAGAGGCAGACAGAAATAGAAAGATAGTAAAGCAATCGAGGCGGGAAGAGAGGAAAGTTGATTAGAAGCAGCTGATATTATAAAGTCAGAAACAGTCAATTACAGAAGACAGTGTCAGCCACATTTCAGTGTCTTATTTACTCGCTTTATTACGCTAAGAAGCAGTCTGACCTTTAAGGTAATATGAGAGAATTACAGGCGAACATCAGTCGCTGCTTATTAAAGCGACGCCTCATAACCTGCCGCCTTCATCTCTCTGCATCACATCTGATAATGTGAGGTTAAAACACCTGACCCGACTACACACAGGTGAACCTCTAATCAAACACTCACCGAGATGATGTCACAAATCCTGACCAATCACAGGCTGACTGACCAGCAGCTGCCCAGCTTCACATCTTCATTCATTCAGTGTTTTCTGCAGACAGACGTCCATCCACAATCACTCCAAATGTCTTAATAAATGTGTTGGTGCCTCCTGCTGATCAGGATCTTTGTTCCGTAACATGAACTCTCGCTGATATTTTAAACTTGTCTCCATCCAGCTCTCATCCAGACGCCATGTTTGGTCCAATCACAGCGCCCACTCGAGTTCAGAGTTTTGATCGAGACAAAAATATCTCGTTTTTACTGAAGGAGCTTGACGCTCTGAGAGACGTCAACAAGAAGGTAAATATATACGAACTACCATATATACATATGATACACATTACTGTATAGACACACTACTGTGTTTTCTTTATATGCATATTCTTTACATGCATGTTCCTTACGTACATGTACTGACTGTGTTTCAGCTGCTGGATCAACTGGTCCAGAAGGAGAAAGAGTTGCAGAGGAGGGAGGTGGAGGAGGAGATGAGGGAGCAGCAGAGGGAGGCCCAAGACTGGGAGAGACCTGCAGGTGAGGAGAGGAGGAGGTATATGTTTCTCCTTTGATCCATCATCTGATCCGTCCTGACTTCTTAAATAACAAACACACACAGTTTAACTAAAGGAACAGCAGGTTAACCAACACACACACACAGAGTATCTGCACTAATAAAGTGATCTTTGATTAGAGAATGGAAGAGAGAGAGAAACATAACACGCAGGCCGAGTCCTTACTGCATCAGGTCTGGCTCGGGTCGGTCTGGTCGGGATTGGTCTGGCTCGGGTTGGTGTTGTCCTCTCTGTCAGATAAAAGAAAACATAAACTTGAAACTGATGTTTCCTTGTGTCCTCTCCTTGTCTCCTCACCTCCTCGGCTTGTCTCCTCAGCGTTGTTGGAGGAGGTGTTAGTGGCACAGAAGGTCCGAGATCAGGCTCTGATGTCACGACTCCTGCTGGCCAATGAGGAGAGAGATGAGGCTGTACTTCGTGCACGCCAACTGCAGCAGACCTTGGAGTATGCAACATGCACACACACACACACACACACACACACACCTTGCTGTGGGAGTTCAGTATCTAAGGTAGTCCAGGTTCCTCTCCTCCTCCTCCTCTTCATTATTCACCTCCTCAGTCTCGTTAAGAGCTGTGAAACGAGCTCACTTCCTCCTCGAGGAGCTCCAAATAGACCAGAAAAAAATCTAATTACAGATAATACCCCTCCCCCTCCTCCTCTGTCACCCCCCCAGATGAGAGGGTAATTGATATTGGACGCCTCAATCCTTTTTATGAGGGGCCGAATATGGAGGAGCATGTTCCATCTGTCATCTGATTTCAGACGGAGAGAGGAGGCCTGAAACCGCCTGTGTGTTTCTGGACGATTCATTCACTAGTCATTAATCCATCCATCCATCAATCAGTCAATCATCCATCCATCCATCCTTTTGTCCATAAAACATCACACAATGGTTTACAATCAGTTTTGTACATATGTATATATTGATGAATCATCTTGTGATTCAGATTAAAGTGGCGTCTGATTGGACGGATGGTTTCACGTTCCATGTGTTTCGTGTGTTTGTGCAGATAAAGCTCAAATCTGAGTTCACCCTAAAATCTAAGTGACGAGTTTGTTTGAATTTACAAAGTTTGTCACGTGTGAAGTCTGATCGATGAAGGTTTGATTCTCTCTGGAATGCTGTGATCCGTCGATGGCTGCCGCCTCTGTGTTTCTACTGAGTGAAGTGTGTGTGGGAGCGTTAATGACGGCTGTGGAGCGAGCCGAGCCGAGCCGGGCTGAGCCGGGCTGGATGGGCTGTAAGCAGGGTGTTAGAGGAGCTTTATTGGAGGCGGCTGGTCTTTCATTACCTGCTGTTCCCTGCAGAGCGGAGCCGCCTCGGCCACCTTATTACAGTTTATTACAGAAAAACAGCAGCCGGCTAAATGAAAAGAGCTTCCCAGGAGGAGAGGCAGGAGATCAGCTAGTTACCAGCTCCACGTCCACCATCATGACTGCTGTCAGAGGGAGAAATAAAGTCTTGAACAGCAGAGGAGTTCGCTTGGCCGACGGCCTCGCAGCTTTACACTGATTTTAAAATGATGGAGAGTTTCAGGTGGACTTCAGGGAACGCAGAACAAAATTACTACACAGCTGCTTCAGCCACTCAGGTCATCGAACAGGCTGCTGCAAAGTCCAGCTTTAATTTGGTCAGCGCCGCCAACGCTGGAGAGGGGGCAGGCAGGGCTGGATTAAACCACCAGAGGGCAAAAATCACCCCATCTTAGCCAATTATACATGCAAATGACATCCGAACATGAACCCAGAGTCAGAAAGAACAAAGCAGAAAGGGTTTGTGTTGAAACGCCTTCAAGTGTTTGAATTCAATGAATTAATTCAGTCAACAATAGTTTGACTCATAAACAGAACGCATGATTATACAGGCTATTGCTACCATCTCCACTACAGCTTAGTTGGTTAATGACTTATTGCTGCTGTGCATCTGTGTCTCTCTATCACAGGTTCCACTGCTACTGCAATCACCTTACCATTCATTGTAATTCATTGTAATAATTGACATGTTTGTGTTGATTGTTCTGTACATGTGACATCCATTGCACGTCTGTCCGTCCTGGGAGAGGGATCCCTCCTCTGTGGCTCTTCCTGAGGTTTCTTCCACATGTTTTCCCTGTTAAAGGTTTTTGTGGGCAAGTTTTTCCTCACTGGAACCGAGGGTCTAAGGACAGAGGGTGTCACTCCCTGTACAGACTGTGAAGCCTCTGAGGATAAATGTGTCTGTGACTTTGGGCTATAGAAATAAAATTTGATTTGATTTGATTTGATGATCAGGTCAGAACTAGGTTGTTTATGTTGTGGTCAAAGGTAGATTTCAGTGGTCATAGGTGATCTTCAGTCATGGTCGTGGGTAGTTTTTTGTGGTTTTAGTGTAGGTCATCTGGTTATGATCTTTTCATGGAGTTTATTCATTGGACAGAAGCACTGATATAAAAGCAAATTTACAGACAGATCCTGGATCTGATGATCACTGAAACTTTGTGTGTTTCTTTTCAGGTTGGAGAAAGTTCAACTTGAGGACTCAGACATGGTAAAAACTCTCAGATTCAAATAACACGTTGTGGGTTTAGAGGTCTCTGTGGTTTGTCGATCTGATCAGGTCCATTCTTATTGTTCAGGACGTTGACGAGCTCCTTCAGTGTGTTTGTGATGCCAACTCAGTACAGGAGGTGGAACAGTTTGGTTCAGTTCTGGTTCAGCGTCTGCAACTGGCAAGGCAGCGAAGAAAAGACATCACTACTCAGGAAATGAAGGCTGTGATGGAGGAGAGAGACGGCTCTGTCACTAAGGTGAGTCTACTTACCTTTTTTTTCATCTGTCTATCTGTTTGTCTGAGTGCAGTCAGTGTGGTGGATCATTAATACTCTGACAAAATAATCTTATGAAATGTATTATTTGTTGACTGTTTATTATTTATTGATTATAAGGTCAGATGTCAACGACAACATTAAATTCATTTTTACCTACAGGAGATCACTGAAGGTTATAGAGCATTACAGAATATAACGGTTGCAGGGGTTTTGTAGCATTATAGACGGTCACAAAATGTTACAGATGGCCACAAATAGTTATAAACATCATTATACACCCATGGTGGGTTATGGATGGTCATGGTGGGCCATGGTGGGTCATTGACAGTCATGGTGGGTCTTTGACGGTCTTGATCGGTCATGGTGGGTCATTGATGGTCCTGGTGGGTCATACAAGGCCATGCACGGTCATGGACAGTCCTGGTGGGTCATAGACGGTCATGGTGGGTCATGCACAGTCATGCACGGTCATGGACAGTCCTGGTGGGTCATAGACAGTCATGCATGGTCATGTGGATCATGGACAGTCATGCACGGTCATGGACAGTCCTGGTGGGTCATAGACAGTCATGCATGGTCATGTGGATCATGGACAGTCATGCATGGTCATGGACAGTCCTGGTGGGTCATGGACAGTCATGGTGTGTCATTGACGATCATGGTTGGTCATGCACAATCACGGGAGGTCATGCACAGGCATGGGGGGTCATGGATGGTAGGGCTCAGCAATATGGACCAAAAGTCATATCTCGATATTTTTTAGCTGAATGGCATATTTTTCCATGGCCAGATAATTTCATACGTCTGTTATTAATGGCCCACTGGTATCGCACTCCCACCACTCATAGTACAAATCCCACAATGCACTGCAGCAGCTAACACATGGGTTAAGACCTGTGCATCACCTTTAACCCTGCTGCTTTGGTTGTTTACACTCTAATCAGTGGTCCTATCATTTGTTGTCATTCATTGTCCTTTTATCATTCATTGTAATTGTACGACATGTTTGTGTTGATTGTTCTGTACATGTGACATCCATTGCACGTCTGTCCGTCCTGGGAGAGGGATCCCTCCTCTGTGGCTCTTCCTGAGGTTTCTTCCACGTTTTCCCTGTTAAAGGTTTTTGTGGGCAAGTTTTTCCTCACTGGAACCGAGGGTCTAAGGACAGAGGGTGTCACTCCCTGTACAGATTGTAAAGCCCTCTGAGGATAAATGTGTTTTAAGTAGAACCTGGACTAGTTTTTCTGCATCCACTTGAGACATGATGCATCTGATTTTGTCGATGTTGCATAAGTGGAAGAATGCAGTCCTTGAAATTTGTTTTATGTGGACATTAAAGGAAAAATCCTGATCAAAAACAAGATTCTTTA
Source organism: Nibea coibor (assembly GCA_023373845.1). Classification (NCBI taxonomy): domain Eukaryota; kingdom Metazoa; phylum Chordata; class Actinopteri; family Sciaenidae; genus Nibea; species Nibea coibor. Next base: position 26,162,112 of record CM041722.1, read on the forward strand.
CTGTGGAACTAGACGGTGATCCCTTCTAAGGTAACTAAGTCTCTAGAAAGAGTCCCATTACAAGAACTTCATGCTTGGAGTTTCGTTAACTGATTTCTGGTTTCATCAGACTTGATCGATAAATATAATTTGGTGTCGTCGGTATAACAATGACAATTAATGGTTATTCCTAATAATGATCTCTAGAGGAAGCATATATAAACTGAATAGAAGTGGTTCTAGTACAGAACCTTGTGTGACAAACTCTGGTAACCACGGAGGATTCATCATTAACGTAAACAAACTGAGATCAATCTAAGAAATACGACTTCATGGTCATGGTCATGGTTGGTCACAGAGGTTACCAGGGTTACAGAGACCCAAGCAGCTCAAATCTCAAAGGTTTATGTTTTGAATGTGAAGGATAGTTTTTGAACAGTGAGGAGATAAATATTGATCGAGCTGACAAAGCTGATGTTTGCTGAACACTGTTTACTAACCTGTCTGCTCAGGTGTGTGTGTGTTTGAATGTAATGTATTTGCTTTTGGAGACAGAGGAGCTACTGATGATCTCTCTCACCTGGATGACATCATGAAACAGACTTGATAAATATGACTGTGTGAATCGCACCTTCATTGTCTGAATATCTAATCAGACCAACAAACACATCTGGACTTTGTAAGCTCTTTCTGATGAGTCAGAATCTGACAGTCCTGGTTCAGACCGCCATGAGACTGACTGAAAGTTTATTCTGACTTTAAGATCATTTCATATAAACGATTTGCTGTTTTAATGTTCTGATGGGTTATTTTCCTTCGTCTGTTTCTTCAGATTTTTGATAAAATCAGTCAATAATCAATAATTGAAGATTTCAAAGTTTGAAGAACAAATTTTCGTCTTCCTGTCACTCCTCTGATTATTATCGAGTTCTCTTCACACAGTTTATTACCAAAACCTGCAGAGTCCTGGATTTATTACCACAATTCATCTGGATTCATATACCGCTCTCTGTGGGAGGATGGAGGGGGGGTAGATATGAAAAAAGATGGGAGATCTGAGTGGGGGGGGGGGGGGGGGGGGGGGGGCTCAGAAGCTCCGCCTCCGCCTGATAGATCAGAAACTTTCATCTGTTCCCTCACTGTGACTGACTTCTGTCACTATGGTAACTGATCTGCACTGGAAACCATGGCAAACAGTCTCCATGGGAGACCAGAAGAGGGAAGGGCGAGGGAGCAGGGTAAACAACAGGAAGTGGTACTTTTAAACAGGAAGTGGAAGTGTGGCTTCATCTACACATGCAGGACGAGGGACAGAGATGATAGATCATATAGAGATGAAGCGGTACTCATAGAGGTGAAGCGGGACTCATAGAGGTGAAGCGGGTACTCAGAGAGGTGAAGCGGGACTCATAGAGGTGAAGCGGTACTCAGAGAGGTGAAGCGGGGGACTCATAGAGGTGAAGCGGTACTCAGAGAGGTGAAGCGGGACTCATAGATGTTGAAGCGGGACTCATAGATGTTGAAGCGGGACTCATAGAGGTGAAGCGGGACTCATAGATGTTTGAAGCGGGACTCATAGATGTTGAAGCGGGACTCATAGAGGTGAAGCAGGACTCATAGATGTTGAAGCGGTGTATATAGATGTGAAGCGGTACTCAGAGAGGTGAAGCGGTACTCATAGATGTTGAAGCGGTGTATATAGATGTGAAGCGGTACTCAGAGAGGTGAAGCGGTGTATATAGATGTGAAGCGGTACTCAGAGAGGTGAAGCGGTACTCATAGATGTTGAAGCGGTACTCATAGATGTTGAAGCGGTACTCATAGATGTTGAAGCGGGACTCATAGATGTTGAAGCGGGACTCATAGATGTTGAAGCGGGGACTCATAGATGTTGAAGCGGGACTCATAGAGGTGAAGCGGGACTCATAGATGTTGAAGCGGTGTATATAGATGTGAAGCGGTACTCATAGAGGTGAAGCGGGTACTCATAGATGTTGAAGCGGTGTATATAGAGGTGAAGCGGGTACTCATAGATGTTGAAGCGGTGTATATAGATGTGAAGCGGTACTCATAGAGGTGAAGCGGGACTCATAGATGTTGAAGCGGTGTATATAGAGGTGAAGCGGTACTCATAGATGTTGAAGCGGTACTCATAGAGCTTAAGCAGTACTCTTATGCAGTAAACCTTTAAACATCTTTTACAACACACCTCCATCATTACTTTTCTTGGCTCCACCTCCTCTGGCCTCACACCTTAACACCCCCCTCTTGACCCCCCACCGTTGTTGCCATAACACCCTGCCCGCCTCCATTAACCTCACAAACTCACTTCAGTTTGAGCGTACTGCCACTAACCCTCGCCAATATCACCGCTCCGCCATCTTTTAACACCCCGCCCCTTTGCGTTAACACCACCCCTCCATGGTAACACCTTAATCCCGCCCTCGCTCCGCCGCTGCGGCGTGCTGAAATATGTTTCAAATGCTGCTATAATCCTCGGAGGAGAAGAAGAAGAGAGAGAACACTCCATGTTGGAGGATTCCTCTCCTCCCCCACTGCTCGCCAATCCCTCGCTCCCTCTCCTAATCTCTCAGGGATTATCTCCCCGCTGCAGCCAGGACTTCTGGGAAATATTAGAAAAGTGGGGGGAGCGTCTCCCTGAGCGTGCTCAGTCTGTCTCAACCTGTCTGTCTCTACCTGTCAGTCTCTACCTGTCTCTATCTTGTTTTTTCTTAAATATTTTGAGTGTTTGAGTTCCTCTCACTGTGAATGGAAGCAAACGTCTCTTTGGATTATAATGATCATAATGATTAATAATTAATGATGGAGGAGGAGGACTCAGATATCAGACGTGATTCATTGATCTCTGTTCATGTTGAGTGTTCCTGTTGATAATTAGCTGATCAGATTAATTAATCCAGATTGTCTTTCCACAGTGTAAAACGACTTGAACAGGAAGTGATTCAGGAAAGAGAGCAGAGGGAGAGCAAGGTAAACAAACACTCTCTCTCTCTGGTGATAATGGGATGTCTGCTCTGTCGTCATGACGAACGTGCCATGGAGACGGCAGCTTGTTTGCCAACAACTTGTTATTCAAACTGTGTGTGTGTGTAAATGAGTGTTCTCACAAGTATAGAGAGACAAATGTGAATAAAAGATTTTGTGATAAATGTTGGTAAACTCCAGTTTAAACAGGTTAATTGACACATTGATTGACAGGTTGATTGGTGTACAGTCGCATCAATCATTGATGATGATTGGACGGATTTATGTTCTTCATTTTGTTAACAGGTCTGATGGATTCCTGTATTTATTGTCATTAACTGAAGACAGTCTGATTGGTAATCAATGACTGATAAATTGTTGTCGTGATCAGATCTTTGGTAGAATCTGCAGTTTTCTCTTCGTCCTCCTGCGGCTCCGTCTGTTGATTAAATTTTGTTATTAATGTAGCGCTCCTCTTTTTTCTGCATCTAGTCTGTTAATTAGTCTGAGAGCTCCGCGGGGATTAGAGCCAGAAACACCAACAGCTGCTGTTCAATGAGCCAACAGACTGTGAGAGAACACTGAGACCGCACACCAGGACTAAACCAGAGCTTTAAACCACGATAAACCAAGACTAAACCAGAGATTTAAACCAGGACTAAATCAAGACTAAACCAAGACTAAACCAGAGCTTTAAACCAGAACTAAACCAAGTCTAAACCAGAATTTTAAACCATGACTAAACCAAGACTAAACCAGAGCTTTAAACCATGACTAAACCAGGACTTAAACCAGAGATTTAAACCATGACTAAACCAGGACTAAACCAGAGCTTTAAACCATGACTAAACCAGGACTAAACCAGAGCTTTAAACCAGGACTAAACCAGGACTAAACCAGAGCTTAAACCATGACTAAACCAAGACTGTCGATTCTTTCTCAGTCTGGAGACAAATCACAGCAAACTGGCTTAACAAGACGACAGGTTAAATTTGTTAAATCATGGAGAGAATAAACGTCAGGAAGTCACAAGAAATGACAGGAAGTGACGTCATGAGTCTAAAGTGATTTGTGCTGCTTCCTGATCAAACACGGCAAACTTCAATCAGCTGACGGGGGCTGATTCACCGCCAACTGCTCCTTTAATTCCTCACGATAAAGGTCAGAGCAAGCCTCTTCCCTCTTCACCCCTCTGTCCTCCTCTGTCCTCCTCTGTCCTCCACTTCACCCCTCTGTCCTCCTCTGTCCTCCTCTGTCCTCCTCTTCACTCCTCTTCACTCCTCTTCATCCCCCCTGTCCTCCTCACCCCTTGGTCTTCCTCACTCCACTTCACCCCTCTGTTCTCCTCTGTCCTCCTCACTCCTCTTCACCCCTCTGTCCTCCTCACCCCCCTGTCCTCCTCACTCCTCCTCACCCCTCTGTCCTACTCACTCTTCATCCTTCTGTTTCCTCTGTCTTCCTCTGTCCTCCTCTTCTCTCTTCACCCCTGTCCTCCTCCCCTCTGCCTTCACTCGTCCTGTTAACGGTGCAGACGGGTTAGTTTGGTTACCTCCTCCTCCCCCATCCTCCCCTCCTTCGTTGACCTTCACTCGTCATGTTTAAAGGTCAGCCTGGCGTCGCTCTGTTTCCTGATCTCCTCATTTGGAAGCGGTTTCTGATTAATAAGTCGTCGGTTCTTTTGAAGCGGCTCGGTCCGGCCCGGCTGGAGAAGTCACATATTGACTCTCCGGGTTCAGGTTCTTTTCATGTCTCACTTTAATTAACACGAGGAGGAGGAGGAGGAGGAGGAGGAGGAGAGGGAGGAGAGAAGAGGAGGAGGAGGAGGTCACGATCATGTCTGTAATCCCTGCTGGAGTTCACCGTCCTGTCACTGTTGGGCCACAGGTTCAATCCCTGGTGACCACCTCCTCCTCCTCCTCCTCTTCCTCCTCCTCTCCTCCTTTCTCCTCCTCCTCTTGCTCCTCCTTGTCCTTTCATGTTTACAGAAAGATTTAAATGTTTTGTAATTAAGTTCATTAATATTCATATTAAATGATGAATTAATAATTAGCCAGCCTGGTGATGGTGATGTGTTCCTGCTAGCCCACAATGGACCTGGAGGTGCTGATGTGTGTTGTCGTAGTGAACGAGGAGCTGAACATTAAATCCTCGTTATGAAGTGCGTTGACACTCACAATGGTTAATTAATTAATTAGTCGATTAGTTAATGAATCCTATATTTAAACAGACATTCGCACTGAGATCAGGATGAACAAACAGAGGATTAGACCAGTGTAAGACAGTCTACCCTGTCTTACACTATCGTGTGTTCTGCTGTGGATTTTAAATGAGCTGACTCTAAGGTAAATGTGATTGACAGGTGTGTTATTGTCCAATCAGGAGAGCATGCTGAGGCTTCAGAGAGAGAGAAGCGGAGCTATGGAGGACAAGCAGTGGCTGGAGACGGACCTACAGGTGCTACAAGCCAATCACAGGTGAGGCCTTTTGAAACGCAGGAAGCCTCAGCTCAAATCACTCGTCGTCACGGCGCCCTGAAAGCCAATCAGAGCAGAGAACCAATCAATACGACAGGAAGCACTCACACACACACTTCATGGTGTTTCTTTTGGGCTGCGCCTGGCAGGTCGTGACCCCTGACGTGCTGTCGTCATCGTCCAGCAGGTCAAAAGTTAAAGTGGGCGTTGTTCAGCGGCTCTGACATCATTGTCATGTTTTCATCAACTCACTTTGTTTGTTTGTGTTAGAGAACAAACCCGCTCAGACTTCACCAAAACGCCGACGCAGTGTGAAGACAAAGATTTAAATCTGGACGGCGGTGCTGTTTGTCCACGCCGTCTGAACTGTGAGCGTCCATTCATCATCAGGATTGATGCTGGACGCCTGCGGAGGAGCAGGAGGGGGATCAGCCAGCAGGGGGGCGCTTTTAGATTTTAGATCCATTTCAGGGTTTTTTTTGGAAAAAATACAAACGAATTCCTCCTGTTGATATTTGTGAGAGAAGCTTTGTTTGATTTCACTTAGAAAATATTGTTATAACGATGTTATAACATCATTATAACGTTTAAATTTTGTTAACGTTGCAGTCTGAGCTCTTCATTCTTTGAATTCATTCTAAAGTTAAAACTCCAGGAAGACCAGTCCTGGACCGATCCAGAATCTGACGGTATCCATGGAAACCTGTCATCATAAGAGGTGAAAAACAAACAAGAGTTGGACCATGTCGACCCGTCTGCTCTGTTTACTCTTAATTAACACTAACAGTCAGAGTCAGCTGATCGCATGTCATATCAGGTTTTGGGGTGTGTCCATTACCCGATAGTCCTGAGTTCTGGTTAAACGGGTCGATGTCCTGGTGTGAACAGTTCCTGGATGACATGGCGTTTTTGAGTCTCTGAAAGAGACCAGAGAGAGACCAGCTGTTTCCTCCACGACTGCACTTTATTTAAACGTCAGCCTCTACATTAGCATAGCATTAGCTTTGTGGCTCAAAGGTTCTGTGAGCTGAAAGGACTACAAATATGTCTGCATGTCAGCTCGTACCAGGATGATGTTATTAATAATTTGTCTAGCTGTTCATTACACTCAACCAAAACTCCTCCTCCTCGTCTCCCCTTTTCAGCTTTCATGACCTCCTCACTGCTCCACCCTCGTTGCCTGGTGATGATGTCTCTCAGCCACCTCAGGCCCCACCCCTGCTGGTCCAGGTGCAGCAGCTGTCAAAGGAGAAGCAGAGCGTGGAGGCGGAGCTTCAGCGCTGTCAGGAGCGGAGCGAGAGGCCAGCGAGAGAGTCCGCAGGTGAGACTTGTACCACACCTGTACCCATTATGTTTCTGTCAGGCGTCCTCTGGATCAATAATGAGTCATTCAAAAAAAAAAAACGCAACTTCAACCGCTGACACTGAGTTACTGACGAGTCAATGACAGTGATGAGTCAGCTTTGGAGTTTGAGCATGGAGCATCAGGATGGTTTCTTTCAACAGTCGTCATGACAACACATATCTCAATAACAGCTGAGAGCAAAGTTGAAACGTCAAATCAGAAATCAGACAAGTCAAACAGCTGACAGAAAGTTAGAAAGGCCAGTGTGTGTGTGTGTGTGTGTGTGTAAACTAATATGTCAACAGGCTTGTTGGTATGTATCAAAGGTCACTTGATGTATGTACACACACAAACACACACACACACAGCACAATGGTGTCTGATTGGCTGATGAACTTCTCGTTTAAAGGTTCTTAGTGACACACTGTGACATCAGAGAGTCTGATCCTCTGTGATCAAACTCACCTGACAGACAGGTAGAAGAAGTTCTCTGAAGGTGGACCTGAATGTTTAGAGAGAGACCAGAGAGAGAGACCAGGAGAGAGAGGGACCAGAGAGAGACAGAGAGAGAGAGAGAGAGACCAGAGAGAGAGAGACCAGAGAGAGAGAGACCAGAGAGAAGACCAGAGAGAGAGAGAGAGACCAGAGAGAGAGAGACCAGAGAGAGACCAGAGAGAGAGAGAGAGAGACCAGAGAGAGAGAGACCAGAGAGAGAGAGGACCAGAGAGAGACCAGAGAGAGAGAGACCAGAGAGAGAGAGACCAGAGAGAGAGAGAGAGAGACCAGAGAGAGAGAGACCAGAGAGGAGAGAGACCAGAGAGAGACCAGAGAGAGAGAGAGAGACCAGAGAGAGAGAGACCAGAGAGAGAGGGACCAGAGAGAGAGACCAGAGAGAGAGAGAGAGACCAGAGAGAGAGAGACCAGAGAGAGAGAGACCAGAGAGAGACCAGAGAGAGAGAGACCAGAGAGAGAGAGAGAGACCAGAGAGAGAGAGACCAGAGAGAGAGAGACCAGAGAGAGACCAGAGAGAGAGAGAGAGACCAGAGAGAGAGAGACCAGAGAGAGAGAGAGACCAGAGAGAGAGAGACCAGAGAGAGACCAGAGAGAGAGAGACCAGAGAGAGAGACCAGAGAGAGAGAGAGACCAGAGAGAGAGAGACCAGAGAGAGAGAGAGAGAGACCAGAGAGAGAGAGACCAGAGAGAGAGAGACCAGAGAGAGAGAGAGAGAGAGACCAGAGAGAGAGAGACCAGAGAGAGAGAGACCAGTGAGAGAGAGAGACCAAGAGAGAGAGACCAGTGAGAGAGACCAGAGAGAGAGAGAGGAGGAGACCAGAGAGAGAGAGACCAAGAGAGAGAGAGAGACCAGAGAGAGAGAGAGACCAGAGAGAGAGAGACCAGAGAGAGAGAGAGACCAGAGAGAGAGACCAGAGAGAGAGACCAGAGAGAGAGAGAGAGAGAGACCAGAGAGAGAGAGAGAGACCAGAGAGAGAGAGAGACCAGAGAGAGAGACCAGAGAGAGAGACCAGAGAGAGAGAGAGAGAGACCAGAGAGAGAGAGACCAGAGAGAGAGAGAGACCAGAGAGAGAGACCAGAGAGAGAGACCAGAGAGAGAGAGAGACCAGAGAGAGAGACCAGAGAGAGAGAGAGAGAGACCAGAGAGAGAGAGAGACCAGGTCACTTGATGTATGTACACACACAAACACACACACACCCAGCACAATGGTGTCTGATTGGCTGATGAACTTCTCGTTTAAAGGTTCTTAGTGACACACTGTGACATCAGAGAGTCTGATCCTCTGTGATCAAACTCACCTGACAGACAGGTAGAAGAAGTTCTCTGAAGATGGACCTGAATGTTTAGAGAGAGACCAGAGAGAGAGACCAGAGAGAGACCAGAGAGAGACCAGAGAGAGACCAGAGAGAGAGAGAGAGAGAGAGAGACCAGAGAGAGAGGGACCAGAGAGAGAGAGAGACCAGAGTGAGGAGAGAGACCAGAGAGAGAGACCAGTGAGGTGAGACCAGTGAGAGAGAGACCAGAGTGAGAGAGAGACCAGAGAGAGAGAGAGAGAGACCAGTGAGTGAGAGACCAGAGAGAGAGACCAGAGTGAGAGAGAGACCAGAGAGAGAGAGAGAGAGACCAGTGAGTGAGAGACCAGAGAGAGAGAGAGACCAGAGAGAGAGACCAGAGTGAGAGAGAGACCAGTGAGAGAGACCAGAGTGAGAGAGAGACCAGTGAGTGAGACCAGAGTGAGAGAGAGACCAGTGAGTGAGACCAGAGAGAGAGAGAGACAGAAGAGAGACCAGAGAGAGAGACCAGTGAGTGAGAGACCAGAGAGAGAGAGAGACCAGAGGAGAGAGAGCAGAGTGAGAGAGACCAGTGAGAGAGAGAGACCAGAGAGAGAGAGACCAGTGAGAGAGAGAGAGAGAGAGACCAGTGAGAGAGAGAGAGACCAGAGAGAGAGAGAGAGAGAGAGAGACCAGTGAGAGAGACCAGAGAGAGAGAGAGACCAGGTCACTTGATGTATGTACACACACAAACACACACACACACAGCACAATGGTGTCTGATTGGCTGATGAACTTCTCGTTTAAAGGTTCTTAGTGACACACTGTGACATCAGAGAGTCTGATCCTCTGTGATCAAACTCACCTGACAGACAGGTAGAAGAAGTTCTCTGAAGATGGACCTGAATGTTTAGAGAGAGACCAGAGAGAGAAACCAGAGAGAGAGAGACCAGAGAGAGAGAGACCAGAGAGAGAGAGAGAGAGAGAGAGACCAGAGAGAGAGAGACCAGAGAGAGAGACCAGAGAGAGAGAGAGACCAGAGAGAGAGAGACCAGAGAGAGAGAGAGAGAGAGAGAGACCAGAGAGAGAGAGACCAGAGAGAGAGACCAGAGAGAGAGAGAGACCAGAGAGAGAGACCAGAGAGAGAGAGACCAGAGAGAGAGAGAGACCAGAGAGAGAGACCAGAGAGAGAGAGACCAGAGAGAGAGAGACCAGAGAGAGAGACCAGAGAGAGAGAGACCAGAGAGAGAGAGACCAGAGAGAGAGAGAGAGAGAGAGAGACCAGAGAGAGAGAGACCAGAGAGAGAGACCAGAGAGAGAGAGAGACCAGAGAGAGAGACCAGAGAGAGAGAGACCAGAGAGAGAGAGAGACCAGAGAGAGAGACCAGAGAGAGAGAGACCAGAGAGAGAGAGAGACCAGAGAGAGAGACCAGAGAGAGAGAGAGACCAGAGAGAGAGACCAGAGAGAGAGAGACCAGAGAGAGAGAGACCAGAGAGAGAGAGAGAGAGACCAGAGAGAGAGAGAGACCAGAGAGAGAGAGAGACCAGAGAGAGAGAGACCAGAGAGAGAGAGAGAGAGACCAGAGAGAGAGAGAGAGAGACCAGAGAGAGAGACCAGAGAGAGAGAGACCAGAGAGAGAGAGACCAGAGAGAGAGAGAGAGAGACCAGAGAGAGAGAGAGACCAGAGAGAGAGAGAGACCAGAGAGAGAGAGAGACCAGAGAGAGAGAGAGAGAGACCAGAGAGAGAGAGAGAGAGACCAGAGAGAGAGAGAGACCAGAGAGAGAGACCAGAGAGAGAGAGACCAGAGAGAGAGAGAGACCAGAGAGAGAGACCAGAGAGAGAGAGACCAGAGAGAGAGAGAGACCAGAGAGAGAGAGACCAGTGAGAGAGAGAGAGACCAGTGAGAGAGAGAGAGAGAGACCAGAGAGAGAGAGAGAGAGACCAGTGAGAGAGAGACCAGAGAGAGAGACCAGAGAGAGAGAGACCAGAGAGAGAGACCAGAGAGAGAGAGAGACCAGTGAGAGAGAGAGAGAGAGACCAGAGAGAGAGAGAGAGAGAGACCAGAGAGAGAGAGAGACCAGTGAGAGTGAGACCAGAGAGAGAGACTAGAGAGAGAGACAAGTGAGGGAGAGACCAGAGAGAGAGAGAGACCAGAGAGAGAGACTAGAGAGAGAGACAAGTGAGTGAGACCAGAGAGAGAGAGAGACCAGAGAGAGAGACTAGAGAGAGAGACAAGTGAGGGAGACCAGTGAGTGAGACCAGAGAGAGAGAGAGACCAGACAGAGAGACCAGAGAGAGAGACAAGTGAGAGAGAGACCAGTGAGTGAGACCAGTGAGAGAGAGACCAGTGAGAGAGAGACCAGTGAGAGAGACAGAGAGAGAGAGAGACCAGTGAGTGAGAGACCAGAGAGAGAGAGACCAGTGAGTGAGACCAGTGAGTGAGAGACCAGAGAGAGAGAGACCAGAGTGAGAGAGACCAGAGAGAGAGAGACCAGAGAGAGAGAGACCAGAGAGAGAGAGACCAGAGTGAGAGAGACCAGAGAGAGAGAGACCAGTGAGTGAGACCAGAGTGAGAGAGAGACCAGAGAAAGAGAGAGACCAGAAAAAGAGAGAGAGAGACCAGTGAGTGAGAGACCAGTGAGTGAGACCAGTGAGAGAGACCAGAGAGAGAGAGAGACCAGAGTGAGAGAGACCAGTGAGTGAGACCAGAGTGAGAGAGAGACCAGAGTGAGAGAGAGACCAGAGAGAGAGAGAGAGAGACCAGTGAGTGAGACCAGTGAGAGAGAGACCAGAGTGAGAGAGAGACCAGTGAGAGAGAGAGAGACCAGAGAGAGAGAGACCAGAGAGAGAGACCAGAGTGAGAGAGAGACCAGTGAGTGAGACCAGAGAGAGAGAGAGACCAGAGAGAGAGACCAGAGAGAGAGACCAGTGAGTGAGAGACCAGAGAGAGAGAGAGACCAGAGAGAGAGAGAGACCAGAGGAGAGAGAGCAGAGTGAGAGAGACCAGTGAGAGAGAGACCAGAAAGAGAGAGACCAGAGAGAGAGAGAGAGAGACCAGTGAGAGAGAGAGAGAGACCAGTGAGTGAGAGACCAGTGAGTGAGACCAGTGAGAGAGACCAGTGAGAGAGAGACCAGAGAGAGAGAGAGACCAGAGTGAGAGAGACCAGAGAGAGAGAGAGACCAGAGTGAGAGAGAGACCAGAGAGAGAGAGAGAGAGACCAGTGAGTGAGACCAGTGAGAGAGAGACCAGAGTGAGAGAGAGACCAGAGAGAGAGAGAGAGAGACCAGTGAGTGAGACCAGTGAGAGAGAGACCAGAGAGAGAGACCAGAGAGAGAGACCAGAGTGAGAGAGAGACCAGTGAGAGAGAGAGAGACCAGAGAGAGAGAGACCAGAGAGAGAGACCAGAGTGAGAGAGAGACCAGTGAGTGAGACCAGAGAGAGAGAGAGACCAGTGAGTGAGACCAGAGAGAGAGAGAGACCAGAGAGAGAGACCAGAGAGAGAGACCAGTGAGTGAGAGACCAGAGAGAGAGAGAGACCAGAGGAGAGAGAGCAGAGTGAGAGAGACCAGTGAGAGAGAGACCAGAAAGAGAGAGACCAGAGAGAGAGAGAGAGAGAGAGAGACCAGTGAGAGAGAGAGAGAGAGAGAGAGACCAGTGAGAGACCAGAGAGAGAGAGAGACTCCAGGACATCCTCAGAAACTTGTTGCAGCTGCCATCAGAGAGTTTTAGATGTGTTCAAAGACTGGTTAAGCGTGTGGGACTTTAGAGATTTGGTGTGATGATTTATATTCAGCGGTGTGAGCCGATCAGAAGAATTAATCCTTCAGATTTCGACTCAGGACAGTGCTCGATGCTGAATAACGTGACTTCTTCTGCTGCTGCTTCTCATCTCATCAGTGTGAAGATGAAGGGATGAGATTCATGATGAAAACAGCTTAAGTCGTCCGCCTGCGTCCCGCGCCGTCCTCCTGGGCTCAAACCCGCGGCTCTAATTTGGCTGCCAGCAGGGGGGAGGCCGGCTCTGAAGAGCCTCCCAAGTTTGTGAACAGAGGACAGAATATTTACTCTGTGGAGGAGGGTGATCAAAATGTACTGAAATGTACTGCTTATTCCTGAGGTACTTTAATTTAGTCTGTACAGAGAGACAGACAGAGAGACAGACAGAGAGACAGTCTTCATGTTTTAAGTCCCTGTCGTTCTCTTTGTGTCCTCAGGTTGGAGCGTCTTGTCGAGGTTTTGAGGAAGAAAGTTGGGACAGGAAGTCTCCGAGCCGTCATCTGATCCACAGCTCTGTGACTCTGACATGTTGATGATGTCATCAACAAATGAAGTGTCATCAGCTGAAATTTGATTGTTTTGTACTTTAATCATGTTTTTGTTTGAATTTCTGCTTTATGTGGTCTCATCTCAAAATAAAATGTGATTAATAAAAAAAAATCATGTCTCTAAATCTGTTCTGTCAAACTTTTTTCAAATGTTTTTAATGAATGCGTCCTCGTCTTCTCCTTCCTCTTCCTCTTCTTTCTCCTCCTTTCCTTCCTCCTCCTCACTAATTGAAGATCAGTCTTTTGGTTCTTCTGTTGATTTAAGGTTTTCTTTTTTAAATTCTTTGTTTTATACTGAAACTCGTCTCAAATTAATTTTCGAGGATCGCGGTGACAAACGAAGCCGCTCTGACTTCATGTTCTCTAAAAACTTCAAATTAAAATTGAACTTTAACAACTTTCAACGACTCTGCCAAACTGTCACCTTAACGTTGAAGCTTGATTTCAGCTCGGAAATAAAACACCGTCCAGACTGATGAAAATGAGTTCATCCTCTTCGTCACAGGAACAACAGTGAGAGTAAGCTGTCGTTTCAAAGTCCTAATTAAAGTCTTGATTAAAATCTTAATTTGAGCCTTAAGTCTTACGATGTTCAAACATTATGAATAAAAAGAAAAACAAACTAAAAAAAATAAGGAATTAGTTAAATTTAGATAATAATTTAACATAAATAAACACCATCTGAGGCAGCTCTACAAGAAAGACGATTTATGGAGAGGAAAGAAAAGTTCAGTGTTTTTTTGGTGTCAGGTTTAGGCGGAGCGAGTCCTGCAGTGCCTCCCAGAGGGAAGGAGGCCAGACGATCCACAAGGTCTGGACTGCTCGATGGTGGGCTGATGATGGACCTTTTTCATTCTCTGCTGAGACGTCTTGACTGGCTCAAAGTGTTCATGGTCCTGCAGAGGTCCTCAGAGCTATGGAAATATGTTTTCCTGGCCTTGCTGGCCCCGCCCACGTGTTCCTGCTCCACCCACAGACTTATGATGGCATCACGATGACATCACAGATTTTTAAAGTTTGACAAACATTAATGCATCCTTTTGGGATGAACTTCTTCAGCAGATTGAACTACAGCAGCTCGTCTGAGATCGGACCACACAGGCCAGCCTCCCCTCCACACGTCCACACATCCATCAGTGAAGTGTCTCCAGTCCTTGAACCTCTTTTGATCGGTACTGGCCACTGCACAAGATGTTCTGACCTGGCTGTTTGTCCATGAGAGTTTGGTTCTGGCCCTGACTGTGAGGACAAATCTGCTGCCTGATAGACCCGCCCACTGACAGGAGCCATGATGAGGTCATCAGGGTTCACCTGAGTGTGTCACAGGTGAGCAGACATATTTGTCAGTCATTAAAATGTAAAAATATGTTTGATGAACTTTGATTTAAAATCTTAATCAAAAAAATATTAAATTAAATTAGAAACACTGCAGTGAAATAAACTTCTCAGTGCACTACTGAAGTACTCGAGTAAATGTACTTCTGAGTATTTGTGAGTATTTGACTGAACAAACTGCTGAAGCAGCAAAAGTCACTTTATATTCACACACATATTAAACACACACTCTCTGCTCTGCATACTAACATTGTCCAAACATGAGGAGAAGCTCACTGATTGGTCGACCTGTGCTGCAGCCCACACACACACACACACACACACATAAACAACAAACAAACAAAGGCATTGTGAGTTCTTTCCTGATGAACACATGATATTCAGCCTGTCAGACAAACCTGAGGGCACAAACCAACCCAGAGTGGACAGGTTCCAAACCTGTGGCTCACTGACCTCGAAGAGGTCAAATATTTGATGAGTCAGTTCACAGCTCAACTCAGCAACTAATAAATATTTAAATGTGTAGATACATATTTAAAACAATGTTTAAATATGTGAATTTAAATATGTAAAGTTTTATTTTAATATTTAAATAACTGTATTATTTTAAACCTGCAAATTATTTCATGAGTGATGTGAAAAGAAAAATGAAGATGATTGTCTAAGAGAGAGAGTGCGTGTGTGTCCACTGACTGGTTGCTATGGTGATTGTGGACCACTCCGACTGTGGTCGACTTGGGTGTCCTGATTTTAATCCTGCAGCCGTTAATCTGCTGAAAGACCAACGCCACCTGTGTGTGTGAGTGTGTGTGTGAGTGTGTGTGTGAGTGTTTGATAATGATGATGACCAATCAGATTGTTTAAATATAATCTAACAAATATATAGGTCTTTCGTGGTCTGTGATGGTCTTTGGTGTTCTCTGGTGGTCTTTCATGGACTGTGGTGGTCTGTGGTGGTCTTTGGTGGTCTGTGGTGGTCTTTAATGGTCTGAGCAGGTCTGTGGTGGTCTGAGCAGGTCTGTGATGGTCTGTGGTGGTCTTTCATTGTCTGTGATGGTCTGTGGTGGTCTTTCATGGTCTGTGCGGGTCTATGGAGGTCTGTGATGATCTGTGGAGGTCTGTGCAGGTCTGTGGTGGTACGTGAAAGTCTGTGGTGGTCTTTGGTAGTCTGTGGTGGTCTGTGGAGGCCTGTGGTGGTCTTTGGTAGTCTACGGCGGTCTGTGGTGGTCTGTGAAAGTCTGTGGTGGTTTGTGGCGGTCTTTGGTAGTCTATGGTGGTCTTTGGTAGTCTGTGGCGGTCTGTGGTGGTCTGTAAAAGTCTGTGGTGGTCTTTGGTAGTCTGTGGCGGTCTGTGGTGGTCTGTAAAAGTCTGTGGTGGTACATGAAAGTCTGTGGTGGTACGTGAAAGTCTGTGGTGGTCTTTGGTAGTCTATGGTGGTCTTTGGTAGTCTGTGGTGGTCTGTGGTGGTCTGTGAAAGTCTGTGGTGGTCTGTGGCGGTCTGTGGTGGTACGTGAAAGTCTGTGGTGGTCTTTGGTAGTCTGTGGTGGTCTGTGGAGGTCTGTGGCGGTCTGTAGAGGCCTGTGGTGGTCTTTGGTAGTCTACGGCGGTCTGTGGTGGTCTGTGAAAGTCTGTGGTGGTTTGTGGTGGTCTGTGGAGGTCTGTGGCGGTCTTTGGTAGTCTATGGTGGTCTTTGGTAGTCTGTGGCGGTCTGTGGTGGTCTGTAAAAGTCTGTGGCGGTCTGTGGTGGTACGTGAAAGTCTGTGGTGGTCTGTGGTGGTCTGTGGTGCTCTGTAAAAGTCTGTGGTGGTCTGTGGCAGTCTGTGGTGGTCTGTGGCAGTCTGTAAAAGTCTGTGACATTGCTGCCACTTACTGCATGAGCACCTCAAAGAGCTCTAATAAACTTCCTCTGGATCATTTTAATACTTCTTCTTCATCTTCTCCTTCTGTTTCCTCTCCTTCTCCTCCTTCTCCTTCTCCTCCTTCTCCTTCTCCTCAGGGAATTTCTTTGCTCTTTTCGTTGCTTGGGCACAATTGTGTTATTGGAGATAATTAATTCAATCCCCATCAAAAGGCATTAGTGGCCCCGGGGCCCCTGTTCGAGGCTTTCTAGTGGAGGGAATGAAAGGCGAGGGGAAGAAAGGGGCCGAGGGCCGCCGTATTGTGGACGTCATTTTCCTCCATACGGCGCGAGCAGAGAGAAAAGAGGCCGAGGCTTTGCTCAAATGATGCTGGGGGCCCCGTGGCCCCCGGAGGGCCCCGAGTACTCCTGCTCTGCCCCGGAGGGAACATATGGCTCATATTACAGCAGACAGGGTGGCAGAGGTTCAGGTTGATCTCAAAAAGACAGACCATATTTTATTTTAAATGAGATCTAAAAATATGAAACATAAATCTAAAAGTAAAAATATTAAATGATCTAATCCATAAATATCTCATGAAAACTCTCTCTGAGTCTGTACGGCCTCTGGTTGGAATGCTTTTAATTTGGTGGTGTTGGAGGAAGTACTCACTGAAGTAAATATTTCACTGAAGTAAAAGTTCTGAACCTTACTGTAAAAGCACCAGGAAGTTTTTGTTTATTATTATTATTCTTTGACCTTTGAATCGAGCTGTAAAGGAACAAAAAGTAAAAATTAAAACTCAAACAAAATTTCAAACACAAAAGACAGATTTTAAAACCTGAAGATCAAAAATCACCTAATTAATCATCAATGAATCAAAGAGAACTTAAAAATATCAATCAAGAATTCAATAAAACAAAGTTCAGAATATTATATATTAAAGAATCATGTCCAATAATAATAATAATAATCACTCATTAATTATTAATTAAATTAAATAGTGATAATGAAGTCACTTCATCTGAACACAAAGAAGAATTCAGGCAGAACAAAGTATACAAATACAAATCCAGACCAGCAGACAGTATATAAACTACAATACCAGCATACCAGCAGTATATAAACTGCAGTACCAAAACAAACATTTTATATATTTTGATAGATTAACATATTTTTAAATTCACTTTGTTTTCCACGTACCTCCAGTGGTCCTCATACCACAGTTTGAGAAACAGTGAGCTGAGACATTTGTTCAAGGTTCCTGGTTTGTGTAATATTTATATTTTATTTGTGTGATGTCGTTGAGAGCTTGACTGATTTCATCATCACATCTGGTTCAAACTAATTATTATTATCAAGTTTAATCAAGATGAAATAAACATAACGAGAATTAATAATAATTAATGATAATTATTTATTGTCACATATTTATCTGTACATCACATATATGTCGCATTATTATCTCATTTAAAATATTAAAATCTTGAATTCACTGAAATTATTTTCATGTTTGAACTTTAATCATTTTTTATTTCACGTTTTAATTTTCTGTTTATTTGGTCGACCTGGACACGTGACCTCCGCGGAGATACGAGGTTTTAACTGTGGACGTGAGAGAAGGTGTTTTATTATTGTTGTTGTTATAATAATAATAATAATAATAATAATAATAATGTTATTGATGGTTTGTTCTCGGCCTGACAGCTGTGACCCCTCCACAATAAAAGACTCTCTATTTGTTTAAATGATGAAGGTCACCGACACAAAGCAGCTGATCCTCAAATCAGATGTCACGTGACACATTTCACACATACGACACATTATTAACAGCTGTCAGTGAATGCATCACCAGAAATAAAAACTCTGTTTTAATAAAAATATAAATGTTTTATGACAAACATGTTGCCGTCACATTTCATCTAATCACTCTAATTATCGCCTCCCAATTAACTGTTTAATCTTTGCTTTAATTAATTTTATATAAATTATCTGTCATCAAATAAAATCTGATGAAGTTTCGGTGTCACGTGATCAAGTTTATTTATTTAAAACGGAAACTGTTTTTTTTATTCATTTCAAAATTATTATATTTCATACAGCAATGATTTTATTTTGAAGCTGTGGTGCCGTTTTAAATTTTAGATTTACAGATTTCATTTAAATGTTTCTTTTATAGATTTCACGTGAATCTTCGGCCGCTCCTCTCGGCTCCTGTCGGCTCCTGTCGGCTCCGTGCCGCCGCTTCGGGGATCATGTTGGCGGATAATTAGCGGATAATTACAGGCTCATTAGAGACATTTCGCGGTCAAAAAGCTTCAGATCAAAGTGAAATCTGTCGGGATGTGTTCAGGTTCACGCAGCGGCGGCGGAGGTTACAGCCCACAAAGAGGCTCCAAATCCGGCGACAGCGGCGGCACTTTGAGGCGCTTTGAGGCCGCAGGAGGTTCACCGTGTTCGGCTTGATCACCAGCATGTCGGAGGAGGGAGAGCCGAGGACTGCCGGCCGAGCCCGAGCCCGAGCCCGAGCCCGAGCTCCGAAGAAAGACAAGAAGAAAATATAAAAAAACAAAGCAAGAAAAAAAGAGCCACAAGAAAAAAAATGAAGACGGACAAACAGAAAATGACAATAATAATTAATAACACTAATTTTAGTTTGAAATCAGAACCAGAGAAGCTCGGTCCACCAGAACCCGCACAGACCCGCACAGACTGACAGCGGAGAGTTTTTTATTCTTTGTTTTTTTTTTAAACATAAAAAATATTTCAAATGTTTTTCAGTTCTGACCATCTAATTATGAGGAAACAGCTGATAGTGAAGTACCCATTAATTATTAATTAATAATTAATGAAAATGAAAGATCAGCCCAGACAGAACTACACATACAAAATACAACTGCAGTACCAGCAGTATAAATTGTAGTATTTCTAATAAAACACATTTATTGTTAAATAGTTTTTATGAACAGGTTTGAGAAACTTGATGAGTAATCAGCTGATCAGCAGTGACGATCAACATTAGATAATTGATTGACCAGTGAAAACCACGTAACTCTAAATATATGTGCTGACAAACTTTCCTCACACGTCAGGAAGCTTCTCTGAACATTGAACCAGAAGTTTTGTTGTTTTTCAGAAGTGATCAATATGAAGATCAAACAAACTGAACACACGTGATCAATCAGAACAAAACGATCAATGTTTCCATGTTTTATTTGAAAATGACAGAATAAGTTACGAACCTGAAGAAGAAGAAGAAGAAGAAGAAGAACATGCAGCAGAGTCGAAAACCCACAAGACACAAACACAATGAGGGGGGTTCTTTAAATCCTCCTTCCTTCCTTCCTTCCTTCCTTCCTTCCTTCCTTCCTTCCTCCTGCAGGTGCAGGATGATGAAGAGGAAGAAAAGAAGATCAGTGTTCCATTTTTTTCCACAAAAGAGAAGAAGAAGACCTCCCACGTCATCCATGCACATGGTAATAATAATCAATAATAATAATCAATAATTGATGATCAAGAGTGGATGTTACCATCAGACGCATCAACAGTCAGACAGACAGGAAGTGTTTTCTCCTTTTACAGACAGAGTGAGAGTCACCAAACAAAGATCCTTTATGTCAATCAATACTTTGATCGAATATCGATCAGAACTGACTGATCATTATTTTCCTCATCAATACTGCAGTTGTCATTTTAGTCATCATTTCACGTCATAAATTTTCCTCATTTAATAACTGAATAAATACTGAAACATCACTGATTAATCAATAAATAATTGTTTCATTTACTTTCAATAATCATCAATATGTCTGATCTGATCAACTTTAAATTATTACTCTGATAATATCTGACGGAGGACGAGCCGCATTTATTCGTCACTAATCAATCGATCATCAACATTCTCTGTTTGCTTGTTTTTTGCACTGTTTTAAATCAGTAATCAATAAATCAGTCAGATTGATGACACAGCAGACAGACTAATCAGAAATCTCCCTGGATACAGACAACAAACAGAAAGGCGGGAAAATGTGAAATGACCCTTTAATCTGTGTGAGTTTCCCATTCTAAGGGTCGTGACCCCTCCAGAGGTCAGCAGAGACGCAGACGAGGTCGTGGGAGAAAAAAACACTCCTTGAGTTTTATGATCAAAATACAGCAATTATAATAAATTAATCTGTTACCCTGACAACCACCTCATCAGCATCACCAGGTGACCTTTGACCTTTAAATCATCAGAAGAGACAGAAACTCAGACTCTGAGGGTCTGCAGGATTTAAGGAGGTCTAAGGAGGCTTCAGGTTCACGTCTCTGACTTGGTCCACTGAGTTCTGGTTG
The DNA here is from genome assembly GCA_023373845.1 of Nibea coibor. Classification (NCBI taxonomy): domain Eukaryota; kingdom Metazoa; phylum Chordata; class Actinopteri; family Sciaenidae; genus Nibea; species Nibea coibor. The sequence goes on from CM041722.1 coordinate 26,182,516, forward strand.
ACAATTTTCTGTGCAGCTTGTTATTTTTAACATCATTGTGCTTTTAATTTGAAAGGTTTTAATTTTTGAGGCCTGAATACTGGATCTGATCTGATATAAAAAACAGACAGACAGAACGTACTCTAGACTAACTGATGGTACTGGTCTGGTTTTTCGGAACCTTGTTTGGACTCTGTGTGTAAAAGGAGACCACAGACCTGGGATCAGTTTAAACAGCTGAGTGTTAACAGGTCTCTTTGTGTCCTGGTCTGGTCACAGTGCAGAGTTCAGTTCAGAGACCAGCAGCAGCAGGGTCGATCCCATTCATCACAGTCAGACAGGAAGTCCAGGACGGCTGCATGCAGAGAGCAAGAGTCCAAACAGGAAGTTCAGTGGGTACTATGAGGTGTTGAGGAGTGGTCTGGGGTACACTCCCTGGTAGTAGGAGGCCTCCAGAGGCTCCATGGTTCTCCCCCCAAGGCCAGACCCCGCCCCAGCACTGTAGGAGGAGTACTGCAGCGCCTCGTAGGCCTTCAGGTCCAGTTTGTGCTGCTGCTCTGAAGACGACATTAAATTATTGATGGAGAACGGGTGGTTGAAGGAGTAATGGGGGTCTCCTTTCAGGTGCAGCTGGGACTCATGCGCCATGGAGTGGGGGGGTAATGACAGAGAGGACAGGAGCTGGGAGCCAGACACCTTCAGGTCCGACGCCACGCCAACGCCTCCCCGCAGGTCCAGACTGGGAGGCGAGGCCGCCTGGCTGGAAGACGGCAGGGAAGAAGAGTCCAGGAGTCCTGGAGGTTTGATGGAGTCCCCAGAGGGTGACGCTCCTCCACCTCCTCCACCCTGCTCCTTCCTGCCATCAGATTTGGGTGACATCTTCTTCTCACACTTGAACCTCTTCTGGCGACGCAGGTAGCAGCCGTTCTCGAACATGTTCCCAGAGTCCGGGTGCAGGGTCCAGTATGAGCCCTTCCCCGGTTTGTCCGGTGAGCGTGACACCTTGACAAAGCAGTCGTTGAAGGACAGCGAGTGCCGGATGGAGTTCTGCCAGCGCTGCTGGTTCTGTCGGTAGTACGGGAACAGATCCATGATCCACTGGTAGATCTCGCTGAGTGTCAGCATCTTGCTTGGTGCCTGCTGGATCGCCATGGTGATCAGTGAGATGTAGGAGTAAGGCGGTTTGGCATGTGGGTAGCTCCGTCTGAACGCCTTGTTGTCACGGCCACGATTCAGGCCCCCTCCACCGTAAGCCATGCCAGGGCTCATGGTGGGACTCATGCCCCCGTATGGGTTCAGACCCATTGAGGCCTGCTGGGCTGACACAGAGCTCATATTAGACGGGCTCAGAGCACCACCCATTGAGGCCACGCCCCCGCCCAGACCTGACATGGCTGCCGGAGCTGAGCCACCCATCCCCCCGACCGGGGTGGGGCTCAAACCGGTCCCGCTGTATGACATGTTGAAGGAGCCCGAAGTGGTCCCACTGCTCGACATGTAGCCCGACATGGAGCCCATCCCAAGACCAGAACCCATCCCACTGCCTGCCATTGGAGAATACATCTGCAGAGAGACCAGAGACCAGTTACACCTCAACCAGTTGCACCAGACTGGAACCAGTTCAATAACAGGCAGACTAGAGCCAGTTGGACCAGTACCAATTATACCTGGTATTTTATACTGGAGGAATCTAACTGGTTACTTAAACCAGTGGGTCCAGATTTTAGACTGGACAGTTAGTCCAGAACCGCCAATCATCCGATTAGTCACCAACATGCTCTACCTCCTGAACCACAGCCGGCCTGCTGTGTTCAAGTCCATGTCGGACAGAATCAGTGAGGCCTCCATTGATTTGAAGAGAAAAGCTTCATAAACAAATGTTTTTATATTTATATTTATTATGCAGAGGAATATTTTCTGTCAGAAACAAACAGATAAATTCCATTTCAAACAATCAGTTTGAGATTTGAGATAAATGAAATCAGATTGAAAGTTTAATATCAGATTGAATCAATGATCAAATTATTGGCGCCATGTTATTGACCAAAACATTTCTGTTGTTGAAATAAAGTCTGAATGATGTCAGTGCTGTAGATAATTATTATTATTAAAGATACTAAATATTATTTTATGATTATATGTTGATTATACTGTATATCTAATAATAATCGTATTATTGTATAATATAATATTATTGCTGATGTTATTGGTCATTGATCAGAATATTAAAAATGAACATTTTCTTCTGTACGTGTGATAAAAAGAAAAATGTAATTTTCTCACATTTTAAACATTTTAAACATCTAAACATTTAATGAAAGAACATTTAAAAAAATAAAAACAATAATTTTTTTTTTCATAATTTAAAATGTCAAACTTTAACAGCTGATAGTTTATTGATATTTAAAGAATATTTGTTTGTTTGTCATAAAGAAAATTTTTAACTTTGTCGTTTTCTTTATTTCATCACTTATAAATTTAATATTAAAATCACGTTTTTATTTGGAGCCTCTTTTCTGCATAAAGATAAATAAACATAAATTAAAATATAATAAAACATATAATTTAAAATTTAATATAAACTTGAATCATATTAATGATTTTAAAAATAATCTTTAAACCAGTTTAAATTAAATTCAGTTTTTGTTTATCAATAAAAACAGAAATTTTACATTTTTATTAAACATCATATAAATAATGAATCCGCTCATGACTTTGATCAATCAGCTGATTATCCATGCACTTATTATTTTATCACCGGCGCAGAGAGAAAACAAGGATCCAGATATTATTATTATTATTATTATTATTATTATTGAGTCTCTCCGTCATTTTAAACATGTTTGACAAAAACAAAACAATTAAAGATAAAAAAATTAACCTGATCTTTTGTGCCAAAATTGACTGAAACTGATTCAATTATTAGAAACAATGTCATATTTATAATGTATAATATGTGTTATCTATAATCTACGTATCTACCTATATCCGACAGTAATATAATAACAATAACAACAACAACAATAATAATAATAATAATTTCGTTACATCCCATGTTATCATGTGCTGGAATGATAATAAAAACTCCTTGAATCCTAATATAATAATAATAATAATAATAATAATAATAATAATAATAATAATACTTGAAGTTTGCTGCTCAGGAACTTTCTGTTTAAATTTGGATCTTTCTCAGGACCTGCTTCTGATCTGGTTCTGACCCGATCCGGAAAAAGGTAGGTCCGGTAAAGCGGGCAGAGTGTGACCGACCTCCTCGCTGTAGTATCCGCTCCAGTCCGGAGCCTCGTGCCCTTCCATCTTCACCGCACCCAGCATGACGGGAGCCTGCGGCCGGAACACGGATCATGCAGGTCCCGGTCCTGTTCTCCCCTGGTCCTGTCCCCGCTCTGAGTGTGTCCAGGTCCAGGTGAAAGCGTGCCGAGCCGAGCGGATCCGGGCCAAGAGTGGAAAGACACAGAGGAAGAGTGAGGAGGAGGAGGACGAGGAGGAGGTGATGGTGACCTGCGGACTGACGAGATCCTCCTCCTGCTGCAGGTCCAACCCTCCAGGTCCACACACACACACACACCATACACACACACACACACACACACAATACACACACACCACACACACACACACGCAATACACACACAATACACACACACACACACACACCACACACACACACACACACACACACACCACACACACACACACCACACACACGCAATACACACACACAATACACACACACACACACACACACACACACACACACACACACACACCACACACACACACACACACACCACACACACACACACACGCAATACACACACACACACACACACACACACACACACACACACACCACACACACACACACACACACCACACACACACAATACACACACACAATACACACACACACACACACACACACACACACACACACCACACACACACACACACACACACACACACCACACACACACACACACACACACCACACACACACACACACGCAATACACACACACAATACACACACACACACACACACACACACACACACAAACTACCTTTCTGGGTTCAGGAGGCAGACACGGTCACCACCTTCAAGACTAGACTTAAGACTTTCCTTTTTGATAGCGCTCATAGTTAGGGCTGGCTCAGGCCTTCCCTTAGTTATGCTGCCATAGTTATGCCCCCCCCCCCCCCCCCCCCACTAACTAAACTTCTTCCCCGGAGTTTCTGTGCTTTCTCGTCCAGCAGGTTCTCATGGATCGTGACTGCTGCTGTGGTCTGCTGCTGACGTCCACGCCTTACTGTAAACCTCTCTCTCTCTCTCTCTCTCTCTCTCTCTCTCTCTCTCTCTCTCAATGTAAAGCAGTTCGATAACCCTTAGAGTCCGCATAAACGGGGCCTGAGGTCTTATTGTTCTGTCAATCATTATCTCTCTTACACTCCCTCTCTCCCTCTCTCTCTCTCAACTGCTACTGCAATCACCTCACCATTCATTGTAATTCATTGTAATTGTACGACATGTTTGTGTTGATTGTTCTGTACATGTGACATCCATTGCACGTCTGTCCGTCCTGGGAGAGGGATCCCTCCTCTGTGGCTCTTCCTGAGGTTTCTTCCACATGTTTTCCCTGTTAAAGGTTTTTGTGGGCAAGTTTTTCCTCACTGGAACCGAGGGTCTAAGGACAGAGGGTGTCACTCCCTGTACAGACTGTGAAGCCTCTGAGGATAAATGTGTCTGTGACTTTGGGCTGTACAAATAAAATCTGATTTGATTTGATTTGATTTGATTATAATTGATTATCATGAGAGTCAAGAGACTCAAGAGTTTCTCCAGAACTCAAAACTCTTGTTGCAGGTTGGTCCTTTTGGACCGGGAACAATAGCTTGCAGAATACAGAACCAGTTGGTCCTGGGTGAGGGTTAGAGCCCCTGTGGAATTTTGGGCTCTGAGCTTCAGTGTGGAGTTCTGGACTTTCTGGACCTAGTGGACCGACCTGAAGGTTCCTGTTAGTCTGTAAGTGATCCAAGAACTGAGACCTGTGCTGACATCATCTGTGGGCTGAGGGTTCCTGTTTGTGAGTCAGATCCAGAACAGGAGGCGGGTCAGAGTTTCAATAAATCCTGCAGCCATCACACTAAAAGCTCCTCAGTGATAATTATCCTGTTACTGACTCACCTGTCACCTGTCCATGACCTCCACGCACAGACTGACAGACTCCAGCACACAGGAAGTCTCTGACACTGACAGCCAGAGACTGAACCTGGACCTGAAAGAAGTTACTTTGCTTCAGTCTCTCTCTGACCCGTTCAGTGCCACCCACCAGCAGGCCGGCTCCTGAACAAAGTCCAGTTCCAGTGTAACCACAGGACCGGTCTCTCCAGCCTCCGCCTTCAGTGTGTGTGTGTGTGTTACAGCCTCTTTTTAAAGTCTTGTTGATGTCTTTGTTTCTCCTCTGAACTCTTCAACTCTGTTTTATCAGTTCAACTATCTACACACACACACACACACACACACACACACACACACACACACACACACACACGTTGGTGTCAGTTCTGGGTGAATGCTGCCACCTGCTGGTTCTGATCACAGCTCAGCTCTGACGCCTCCTTAAGGAGACATTGAACAATTAAAAAGAAGTCAATCTAATTCATCTGTGCTGTGTCATGGGTTCAACTCTTTTTGAGTTCATACAAAATAAATCAATAAATCTGTCACACGTTCTAAATTATTTATTTTGTTTATTCATTTTTAATTTGGACTCTGCTACAAGATGGAGCCAGAACCCACAGAGTCCCAGACCAGGTCCCTTTCAGATACTTTATTACTCATTACTTTAAAGAAATAGATTACTTTTCAATGACAATGAAGACAACGATGACGACAATGTTGACGGCAATGATGACATTGACGACGATGACAATGACGATGATGATGCTGATGATGACGTTAGTGCCGCTGTTGACGAGAACAATGTCCTGATGACGATGATTGCGAAGATGATGAAGGTGAAGAAGATGATGAAGTGATGAAGAAGATGATGAAGTGATGAAGAAGATGATGTGATGAATTTCAGTCTTTGTATGTGAAAACCTGCAAAATAAAAATTATTCAAGAAATACATGAAAATTTGATAGTTATGATTAGGGCTGAAGTCGGTCAAAACATTTAATGCATTGAAAGTGAAAGAAAATATTCACATATCATATTTTTATACCACTTTTTAGAAAAAAAAACATTTTTTGCAGGGTGATTGGCACACATTTGTGTGATTCAAATTTTGTGGATGTAGACCACCAGGAAGTGCCCCAAAATTGATAGTAAGCTTCAGGAGGTGGTCTGATTTGCATATATTAACGTGGAGGATGGAAAATTTCCCACCTCTGCATTTTCATATAAGCATAGCAATCATAGATGAGAATATTATTAGTCTAAATGTTATATGAAGGAGGACACTTGGGGTTTTGTCAAGTTCATATGGCCGAGGTCTTTCAGAATATCCATGTCTCCTTCTTCTGTCTCTTTGGATTCAAGACTTTTCTCCAGAACAGTGCCACCTGTGTGGTGGAGCTCTTTGAGAGCTTTCCAAACATTGTTCCACCAACTGCTTCCATTAAGGAGATAGAGCACTTTAATTATTTAAAAATTTGCCCATCCTCCAACCTGGCTATGAGAGGTTATAGAAAACCTCAGGAGCCAGGAGTTGTCCAGAGGCCACTTTTGACCATCACCTGATCTGTCAAGGACCAGACTAAGACACAGGACTCAGGCGCAGAGATGGTGTGGAAAAACAGCAGACTTTATTAAGTGGCAACTTCTAACAAAGTGATAAACAAAAGGGGTTATGAAACCTCCTAATGCTAAGACCAGGGCTATAAAAACTACAACTCTTAGGAGAGCACATAAACCGGCTATGAAAGGAATCAAAAATAATAATTGCTCCCATAGGAGGAAGTACCACTCAAACTATCAATGACCGTGAAAACTCAGACTCAAAAAAAAGACACTCCAGCCGGAGGATGACCTAACTCAGTACAGAAAATACTAAACAAGAAAAAAAAAATCCCACCTGAAACTGGAGGCACACTAATCTGAGAAACAAAAAAATCACTCCAGAGGAGGAAAAATAAAAGGCTGAACTGAAAACTAGAAAAACTATAACTAGAAAACACTAAACTCACTAAACTCATCCATCTTCAATCCTGAGGCCACCGAACCGTAGCCCCTCAACGCCCTGACTGCGCCTAGAAATTCTGTCCATAAAGATTATGAACAGAATCGGTGACAAAGGGCAGCCCTGGCAGAGTCCAACTCTCACAGGAAACAAGTCCGACTTACTGCCGGCGATGCAGACCAAGCTCTGGCACCGAGTGTACAGGGACCGGACAGCCCATATTAACGGGTCCAGGACCGTTAAAACACTAAACTGAGCTATGAAAACTACAAAGCAAAATCATTCTTTTACAGGAAGTGCAAAGGCGAAAACGAGCTTGAAGATGAGAACTTTGGCTGTGGACTTGGGACGAGGGCTGTTGTGGACGCACGAGACGAAACACAGTGGCAACAAGACAAGGGCAGACGCAGACTATATATATATAGACTATATAACACATGGAGGTAATGGGGAATGGTTGGACACAATTGGGAATCAGGGAAGACAATCGGACCGGTGACACATGAGGAAGGGCAGGTGACCTGAAACGAGAGGAGAGTTACTTTTCAAAATAAAACAGAAAATGGCAAGACATGGAGACCGAACAAAAAACCCAGCTTGACTTTACTGCGGTAAAGGGCCGACTCCTGATGGCCCAGGTTGATCAGGGTGATCTCTGTAAAAGTCATCTATGAGTCTGTGGTCAACAATGTGCCGTGAAGGGACCCATTGTCATTGCTCTAGACCATACCCCACCCAGTCTCCCCCGGTTGCATACTGCCAGTAGCTGTTTCATCTTGTACACAGGACCACCATCCAATACTTCTGGGGGCGGAGGAGGTGTGAGTGTTGGGACCAGGATGATGTCCTTCACTGGTTTAACTTGGCTTGGACTGCAGCAGGACTGATGTCCCGTGAGATGGGGAAGGGACCCACGAACCGAGGTGCTAGTTTCTTGGATGGGACCTTTAGGTTGAGATTTTTGGTTAGAGAGCCACACACTCTGGCCTGGCTGGTAGTTGCTGGTAGTAGTAGTGGGCCTTCTCTTGCGATCGGCCGCTCTCTTCACTCGATCTCCCTGACGGATGAGTACCTGATGGGCAACTGCCCAGATGCGATGGCAGTGGCAGATCTGAGCCTGGACAGAGGGCACCGATGTCTCTGGTTCGTTGTCTGTGAAGACAGGTGGTTGATAGCCATAGACACACATGAAAGGGGAAAAGCCAGTAGCTGAGGTGGGCAGGGAATTTTTGTGCATACTCTACCCAGACCAGGTGCTTGCTCCATATGGCTGGGTTCTGTGACACTAGACACCGGACGCTGGTTTCCAGCTGTTGGTTCAGGCACTCGGTCTGGCCGTTTGCCTCCGGGTGGTATCCTGAGGTCAGGCTGGCCTTGGCACCATGAGCCAGCAGAATTCCCTCCAGAATCGGGACACAAACTGGGCCCCCGGTCTAAAACAATGTCTCTGGGAAAACCATGAACTCTAAAGACGTGGTTGATCATGATTTCTGCTGTCTCTTTGGTCGAGGGTAGCTCGGGCAGAGCAATAAACCTAGCCATCTTTGAGAACCTGTCCACCACAGTGAGGACAGTAGTGTTACCTCGAGATGTTGGGAGCCCCGTGACGAAGTCCAAGGAGTTGTCTGCCCACGGTCTGGAGGGGATGGGGAGTGGGTGCAAAAGTCCCATGCGAGAACTGGTGGAAGTCTTATTGTGGGCGCAGACCGAGCAAGCCTCCACGTACTCCCGAACCTCCGGCTCCATGGACGGCCACCTCCAGGACATGGCAAACATGGTCCGCCGAACTGTAGGATGACAGGAAAGCAGTGAGGTGTGAGCCCAGGGGATCACCTGTGGCCGTAACTCAACTGGGACAAACCCGATTCTCTGGGCACTCACTAGGTGGCTGAGCCTCACCATTGGCCTGCTTAACCTCCTTTTCTATCTGCCAGGAGACCGCTCCAGCCACACAGGACTGTGGAATGATGGGCTCAGGCTCCTTAGCAACAGGCTCAGGGTTGAAGAGTCATGACAGGGCGTCAGGCTTGATGTTCCAGGCCTGTAAGAGAGGGAAAATGAAAATCTGTTAAAGAAAAGCGCCCACCTGGCCTGGCGAAAATTTACCTTAACAATGGCAGGTGAATCTGCCCGTCCGGTGCTTGAGTGCATTGGTATCTCTCTGTAGCCGGCGACCTACTTCCGCCGCTGGTTGAGCTCCCGGAGTTGATTGTCTGTCCGAATGGTGAGTGTAATGAGTGAGTCCAAGTCTGAGGGCAGGTCCAAAGGAACCAGAAGTTCCTGAATGGCTGCTGACAACCCAAGAACATATCGTATAACACTGTGGAGTTCATCCGCTCTCCGCAGCCAGGGTGCGTAAGCAGATGGCATAATCACACTGAGTCGCTGCCTTGTCTCACCCCGCTCAACTATCGAGCCTTTTCCCAATCGTTAGAGACAGGATCAAAAGTCCGCAGCAGAGCAGCCTTGAAGTCTGCCAGCGAGCTGCATAACGGGGAGTCCCAGGCCCACTTGGCTATGGCCCATGCTCGCGCTGCCAGACAAGTGAGAGATTATGAAAGCGACCTTAGATCTGTCCGTGAGAAATGCATGAGAGTCCATTCTGGCCAGTGTGTACTGTCAAGGACCAGACTAGGACACAGGACTCAGGTGCAGAGATGGTGTGGAAAAACAGCAGGCTTTATTAAGTGGCAGCAATGTTCACCTCTAACAAAGTGATAAACAAAAGGAGCTATGAAACCTCCTAACGCTAAGATCAGGGCTACATAACTGAAGTCAAAAAACACAGACAGACAAACACAGAGGATGTGTGACTATGAGTTGTGTGTGTGTGTGTTTCTATGGCAACACATAAAGACAAACCAATGACACACCAGAGTGTCAGTGAGAAGAAAGTTTCTTTAAAAACAAAGATTGTGTGGCAACAATCCCAAACACACACACAGAGCTTATGTGTATTCTGGGTGTGGTGTGTGTGCGTGTGTGTGTTGGTGGGTGTGGTCTGGATGTGGGAACAGGGCGAGGTTCAGGCATTTAAAAGTCTCTCATGTTTCATATTGTGTCAGTTTGTGAGCAGCTCGTCTCTCTCAGGTGAACTGAGGTATGTTCTCCCTTCCTGTTTTCTCTGCTTGTTTTTGTCTGTGTTAATTTTTGTTTCCTGAATCGAGTTCGATGAAGTCAAAGTAGGACAAGAAACAGGAAGTCAGTCTGAAACTGAGCGTTCAGTGTTGGTCAGCTTCCTGATTGAACCGAGTCTATGAGTACTTTATATTTTCCTTCAGAGTGTTTCACAATAACAGTTAATAGAGTCATTTATGAATGTATGCTGTTGAACTGGCAAACTATAATTAATAATAACCTAAACTATGAGTTGGATAGGCTCCACCCCTCGTGACCATGATGGGAAGAGGTTATGGATGGATTATATTTATACATACTCATCATTAGTTTGTCATAAAGTACACCAGAATCAGGTTTCATCAAGCTGAGGAACTGTCAGTTGTTCTCATGTTTTTGAATAGGTCACCTGATGTGTCAGAATGACTTAAATTCATCAGTAATAATTATGATTTAACTGATCTATTATTAAGTATTAATAAATAAATAAATAAATTAAGCTGAAGACAAATCTGACAGATCTCCATAATTCAATATCCAAAACAGAAAACACAAAAGAAGTTCTAGAAATATTAAAAACTAAAAAATACTAGAAAAATACTAATAACTAAAAAATATTTAGAACATAATCAGAACATTATTTAGAACAGTGTTCTACATGTGTGTCTCAGTCCTGTCTGTGTGTTTTTTCTGGCTGTTGGTGTAAGTAGTCGTGTCATGACTTGTCCACCACACCCTCACACATGGTTTACTTCTTGTTCTGTTTCAGATCTCAGGTGACATGATGAACGTGAGTCTGTTTGTTCATTCACATTTCATTGTCTGATCAGATGTTTATATCTATAAAGGTCTTTGATTGAAACATTCAGACTGAAGCTTACTTATATTTAACTTAAATTTAATAAATGAGTTTCCATCTTCCTGGTTTAATGTTCAGGCGTTACAGAGTGAGACCTTGTGGAGTGGACTTTCTGTTAAAGTAGTTAAAGTTTCATCTGGATGAAACCCGATTAGAGACAAGCGATGCTATTATCCTGAATGTATCACATGAACCTCAGATCATCTCACGTGGACTTACTGAGTGTTTGCAGTGTGAATGTCAACAAGGTGGCATTCATCTCTAAAACCAACAACTTGATGCAGAACATTCCTGCAAAATCTGTCACCAACACGCCCTGAACTCAGTCAACCACAGAGGACTGTGCTGCGTTCAGGAACAGCTCTGACACTCTGATTTACTGATCTACATTTGATAGACTCAAACTATGCTGTCATTATTTACTGTGTGCAGATGTGTTTGTCGTCTTATTGCAGATGACAAACCTGTACTGATGTGAAACACCATATTTCTAAATAAAACATTGGTATAAATATTGTCCTTTCTCCTTTATCCTGGTATCTGGACAGACACTAACAAAAAGTCACGTTTGAGGTAGTTTCAGGTGTTTTCAGGCATCATATTTTAGGACTTCTTGATAAACCATTAAAAGTTGTTAATGACTCATCCTGAACTCAGGGATGTGAACTAATGTTGGATGTAAACATTGCTAAGTAGTGAAGCGCTAACTGATAGCTAACTGAACTGACTTAGCCCGGGATGCCAGGAGCCAAACCCGGCAAGAAAACCACCTTGATAGGCTGCTGTGTTCACTGTTAGACTGGACACTGCCGGTTCAGAGGTTCTGTTTGGTCCAGCCGTGTTCATTGGAAGGTAGACTCCAATGAGAAGGTAGATACTCTCTTGTAATGCTAGCTGTAATGCATGGTGGTGGGGTCTAACTCGTTATTGGCTACTGTAAGTGCCAATCAATATCTGCGACAGGTCTCTCCCTATCTATGCATTTTTACAAGAAATCAATAAAAATGAAAAAGTGAAGAGAACTCTACTTCCTTAACTAACTCTTAATTAACTCTAGTTTCATGAGTTCTACTTCCTGTTTCAATGCCATTTTCCCAAATCTTTAATAGATAATGCAATAATCATAATTAGTGCTGAACACATGCATAGCTAACAGTGGACAGTCGGGTCATCAGTAAGAACTTGGCTTGGGACCTGAGGTGACTGATTCATGTCCAGCACAGACCAATATGGTATGGATTGAGTGTGGCCTGGTAGCTGGAGAGGCCAGTTACCTCCTTGGCACTGCCAATGTACCTTTGAGCAAGACAGCAAAAACCCCTAACTGATCCCAGAGCACTGCAATGTGGCTGCCCATTACTCCACTACCTCATTACTCCACATTTACATCTGTAGTCCACCTGACCAACTTCTGCAGTTCCTCTAACAGCCACTACAGTTCCCGTCTTGTGTTTGTAGTGTATTTAAAGCCATTGTTCTCTTCCCACTGTGCCGGGGTTAATGTCCATCGTGTAGTCATGGTTACTTATTTTTGTATCTTGCCTTTGCCTCAGCCCTTTTGGATTGTTTGCCTGATTACCTGTCAAGTTTTTCATGTACTAAACCTCTGCCTGTCATTATAGACTGCTTACCTCTTGTACCTGCATCCTGAGTGCTACATTTGAGTCCTGTTCCTGTGCTGCGTAACACAGAGTTTCATCCTTTCTGTATCTTGTTTTGCAGCTGGAGGATGCTCTTGGAAGCGACCAATCGGGAGGGGGCAACGTCTGGCCAGGTATCATCTTCATTATCAGTTTCATGTGATTACATCATCTTTCATATTCTTCTATCAGTTTTTATTTGTAAATACTTCTGATGGTCTTGTGGTAGATTGTGCAGTTTAGAGGTGTTCTTGAGTCCAAAGTCTGGATCCAGAACCTGACATATGAAGTAATTTGACTATGCTTCGATAAAAATGACCACGTGTGTGTGTGAAAAGGTCAGGCCCCCACTAACCCCGCCTGGCCTGGAGGTCAGCCCACTAACCCTGCCTGGCCTGGAGGTCAGCCCACAAACCCTGCCTGGCCTGGAGGTCAGCCCACTAACCCTGCCTGGCCTGGAGGTCAGCCCACTAACCCCACCTGGCCTGGAGGTCAGGCTGGAGCTGGAGGTATCTGGCCTGGAGGTCAGGCTGGAGGTGGAGGAGTCTGGCCTGGAGGTCAGGCTGGAGGTGGAGGACCCTCTGCACCTGGAGGATGGCCCAGTCCTACAGTAGGACCTGGACCTACAATCCCTGTTGCAGCCCAAACAAATCTGGTGAGGCAAAGGGATGGATGGATGGTTGGATTGATGGATGGGTGGATGGAGTTAATAGTTGTTTCCTCGTCAACAGGCAATTCCATTTGGTACGAGTCTTCCTAATGGAGTTTATGACAAACTGCTTATCACCATCGTTGGAACCATTAAACCCAATGCTGACAAGTCAGTATGAACAGTTCAATAAGGACCGGCTGGCTGAAAGGATGGATGGATGGTGGAAGGGTGGATGGATGACTGGCTGGCTGGCTGGCTGGATGACTGGATGGAATTAAGTGACTGTTAAAAGTCATAAATTGTATACATACTGTATGTGTCCCAAAGTGTTGTCTTACAGATGCAGCTCTGAATGTCACATATGTATATGTAATAATCACTGAACCATGAATATGATGACTGTGTATTCAACTCCTCCAAAGACTATGTGTAGTACAGGACATGGACCTAGTGGATCTAGCTGATCAGTGCTTGTCTGTGGTGTTTTCAGGATCACTGTGGATATAGCCGCATCACGTGATCTGGCCTTCCACTTCAACCCTCGTTTCAATGAGGAAGGCAAGAAGGTGATCGTCAGGAACAGCCGTATCAATGATAAGTGGGGGAAAGAGGAGAGAGAGCTGCAGCGCTTCCCCTTCGTTCAAGGACAGCCGTTCGAGGTTGAATATTTGATTCCTACCACTCAGAAGATTTCAGTGCTCATTTGAATGTAGAGTATCAGACTAACCCAAACCCTCTGGGAGAGTCCCTAAATTCCAACTGATGGCAGTTTGTGGTTTTCTTGTTGCAGATGAAGATTCTCTGCACCAACAGAGAGTATAAGGTAGCTGTCAACAACTCTCACCTGCTGACATACCAACACCGGATCAGCAACCTACGCTCCATCAACAGCATCCACATCTTCAACGACCTCACCCTGTCCAAGTTCAACATGGAGACTTTACCCTGAAGAAAACTACCAGAAATCTACTGGGGATCCACAAGACATCTACTCGGAATCATCTGTTGATCTAATGAAGATCCACAATAGATTAATTCTTGAGCACTAGAACCTAAAAAACATAAAAAAAAAAAACATTCTCAGTGGATCCTTTTTTGTAATATGTCAGTATAACTGCTGTCAATAAAGAGTTCATCTTCATTGTGTTTGTGACTCAGATGTTTAATCATTTGTCTTCTGAAGACATAAAAACTCCTCACAGACTTTAAGATCATCTTTAATCAGAACAATCCTGGCTCTGTAAGATCCTTTTTAACTGGACTGATCCTGGTTCTGTTCTCCTATCGCCTCCTCCTGTCAGACTTGTGACAGACAGAAATGATTCTTTCTTGTTGAAGCCTACAAACTGCAGCTGGTGTCAGGTAGATGTTAGATGGGCATGAGCAACTCATGTAGCTAAAGGCTAATGGTTGTATCATGTTCAGTAGAAAATAAGCACGCAAAGCAACAATTTGAGGCAACAATTTCTCTTCAAACCTAACCAGAACCGAGCAGTTCTTGTCTGCTTTTTGAAGTTTCAGGAGAAGGAATTTAATCTAATTAAGATCCAACTTGTAGATATGTGATTGCACAAGGAAACATTATGTCACATAAAGTTAATTTAATTAATATTTATGGTCCTAATGAGGACATGCCGTCTTTTTTTGAAAAATTACTGACTGTGTCTACCTATACGTTGAACTGCTTATTAATGTCACAAACTCTGCTGGTATGACAGCATAGTGATTAGTGATCATGCAGCTGCCTCAATGGAAATATGCTTAGGCATATTTGCTCAACATTCTCAGAGATGGAGCTTCCAGGTATATTGGTTACAGGATCCATCCTTTCAAATTCATTGGATCCTACTAAACATGGATGAAACAACCGCCAGTGTAAGGTGGGAAGTATTCAAGGAATATACAAGCGGAGAAATGATTAAATATATGAGCTCAAAGACTAAACAGAACAAAAAGGAAATACAAACATTGGAAGGACAGATTAAAACACTAGAATTAGATCTTTATGAGAATAATAACAAGGACAAACAGCAGCAATTAACAGTAATGAGAGCTGAATACAATGAACTCACAACTGACAAGGTTACTAAAAAACGCTTATGGACCAATGATTAGGGTGAAAAGCCAAGCAAGCTACTGGCTTGGCGGGTTAAGAAAATGCAAGTCGAAAGAACAATTCATAGTATAAAGACAATGTCAGGTGATTTAACAACAGACCCAATTGAAATGAATGCTACCTTCAGAAACTTTTATGAATTATTGTACAAATCAGAATATACAGGAGCTACACAACAACAAGCATTTCTCAATCAGCTACAGTTCCAGAGCTTATGTGAAGATGAAAAGGAAGAATGGACAGTTTAATGGGATGCAATACAAAAATATTATGCAAAGCACTCTCTAAAAGATTAGAACAATATCTGCCTCAATTGGTTAGTAATGGACAGAATGGTTTTGTATTATAACAGCAATGCTTCCATAACATCGGGAGAATTTTAAATATAGTAATATAGTAATATAGTTTGAGGTTAGGTTAAAAAGGTTAAAACTGATTCAGTATAAGTGGCTAATGAGGGTTTATATAACCCCTGCAAAACGTCACCATACATCACAGATGTTTGTGTTAAATGTTTGACTGAAAAGGGAACTTTGATTCACTGCCTATGGGAATGCTCTAACATTTTGGCATTTTGGGAAAATGTAGTTAAATGTTTATCATGGATCGAAGCAATTGAAGATGTTTTTTTTAAGATTATTTTTTGGCCTTTTATGATAGTACAGCCGAAGATAGACAAGAAGGAGGGGGCACAGAGAGTGGGAGTAACACGCAGTAGATAGCCGTCCGATGCGAGAGTCGAGCCGGGGCCAGCTGCGGCGAGAACTGTGGCCTCCACACATGGGGCGGCCGCTTAACCCGCTACGCCACCGACTGCCCCAATTGAAGATGGTTGACTTTGGACTTCTCCATGCAAGGAGAGTGATTACACTATATTCGAAAAATGTAGAACCACCATCACTGGCAATATGGAAGAAGGAGTTGATGACTTGTCTTGGACAGGAGAAATTGGCATACATTGTTAAAGGTAAACAGGAGGAGTTTGCTTGTATTTTGGAATCATTTATGTCATTTCTGACCAATGAAACGCTGACTGAATAACAGGTTATGAGGTGATCCTACTACTAAAAAATATCACTGTCTTTATCACTGTCCATTTTATTTCTTTCTTTTTCTTTGTCTGTGTGAATGAATGGCTGTTCGAGGGGATATATAATTACTAACTACACCTCTTCCCCGGAGTTTCTGTGCTTTCTCGTCCAGCAGGTTCTCATGGATCGTGGCTGCCGCCGTGGTCTGCTGCTGACGTCCACCATATTTAGCATTACATGCCATATATAGTCATTATTGCTACCATCCCCACTACAGCTTTGTTGGTTAATGACTTACTGCTGCTGTGCATCTGTGTTCCACTGCTACTGCAATCACCTCACCATTTATTGTAATTCATTGTAATTGTACAATATGTTTGTGTTGATTGTTCTGTACATGTGACATCCATTGCACGTCTGTCCGTCCTGGAAGAGGGATCCCTCCTCTGTGGCTCTTCCTGAGGTTTCTTCCACATTTTTTTTTTCCCTGTTAAAAGGGTTTTTTGTGGGCAAGTTTTTCCTCACTCGAACCGAGGGTCTAAGGACAGAGGGTGTCACTCCCTGTACAGATTGTGAAGCCTCTGAGGCAAAATGTGTTTTGTGACTTTGGGCTATACAAATAAAATTTGATTTGATTTGATTTGATTTGAAAATGTCTTAAACTCTGATATGCACTTCAAACTTCAATGAAAAATATTGTTAAAAAAAGAAAGAGGATTTTGAAGTTTCTTTCTCGTGTCACAAACATGCTGCTGTATACAGAGAGTAACTGTAAATAATAACTAAATAAATAGGTTGTGATTCATATCCAGTCTATACAAGATACATACAATAATGAACAACCAGAAAAATCTACAAAACACAAATACAAAATGAGTGATGTCATACTACTACTACTACTGCAAATACTTCTACTGCTACTACTAATACTAGTAGTTGTGAAGAAGTTTGTTTATTGTGTTTTAACGTACACACGTTTGGCAGACGTCGTACGTCATGACGCACAGCTCAGCTGGACGTCGCTCCGCTCCGGAACAGGCTCAGTTGTGCTCTGTTCAAACCGCCGTTTAACACTTTAAAACAACATTCAACCGGCTGCTAACGGACCGAACCGACAATTGGAGTGTTCACGATTAACGGGGCGAACCGGGAAAACAGGAGATACGTGTTTGCCATCACTGCCAGCAGCGTTTTGTCTCCAGCGGACAGACGGAGAGGTTTCCTGCCTCAGGTTAGCCTGACCCTCGGCCTGTCTGCTAGCCTGTTAGCTCCTGCTGCTAACGGTGTCTGTTAGCAGCAGGAGCTAACGGTGTCTGTGGAAACAGACCGACAGAAACACTGACGTCTTTATTACAGGTGACTGTTGTCACGTGCACGCGCTGTTTACCTTCCACACAGCCCCGTGCTAGTTAGCACCAGAGGCTAGTCAGTTAGCCCGGCACATTATGGCTTCGGACAACCGCGGCTAGTAGCATGCTAGTTAGCGCTGCGGCTAGCAAAGTTGGCGACTTGTCTCGGAATTGTTTGTCAACAGACCGTCTGTGGATGCTAACAGACCGTCTGTGGGTGCTAACAGACCGTCTGTGGGTGCTAACAGACCGTCTGTGGATGCTAACAGACCGTCTGTGGATGCTAACAGACCGTCTGTGGGTGCTAACAGACCGTCTGTGGGTGCTAACAGCCCGTCTGTGGGTGCTAACAGCCCGTCTGTGGGTGCTAACAGACCGTCTGTGGATGCTAACAGACCGTCTGTGGGTGCTAACAGACCGTCTGTGGGTGCTAACAGACCGTCTGTGGGTGCTAACAGCCCGTCTGTGGGTGCTAACAGACCGTCTGTGGGTGCTAACAGCCCGTCTGTGGATGCTAACAGCCCGTCTGTGGGTGCTAACAGACCGTCTGTGGTCGCTCTTATACATACTATCTCACATTAGCTTTGATATGTTGCGCACAGCAGCTGTTTGTGAGCTAGCTCACCTGTTCTCTTTGCAGCTGGCCGGTCTCTCGGTACGTTTACCTGCAGACCGTTTACCTGCGGTACGTTTACCTGCAGACCGTTTACCTGCGGTACGTTTACCTGCAGACCGGATCACTGAGTACACACGCTGTTGATCAGATAACATGGCTGACTCCGTTACGCTAGGTGGCGCTGTAGCTCTCCACAAAGAGCCACTTTGGGTCGACCTCTACTTATCAGCAACAACAAACTGTCTGACGGAGTTCAAACAAAGATCACACACGAGGAGATGGACGATGCTGCAGCTGCGTACTTGTCCTGCATTATTTTTGTCCTAATAATAAATATAAAAAGAAGAACAGGTCTTTGGCTTCCAGGTGAAAGCCCCGGAGGAAAATGTTGCGCATGCTCTGAATACAAAATCTGCTTCAGATCTGACTGCTGAGTACACGTGGGGTTAAATATCCGACTACAAACGAATCATCTAGGTGTCTTCTCTGATTCTGAGATGTCCGATATGGTCGAAGTAGATCGGACGAAGGTGTTTACAAGCAGTCCAAGTCCAAACTAAGTCTGATACGATCAGAATTTCGAATTTCTGCTGCACGTAAACGTACTGAGTGACCTGCAGTACAGCTGGAGCTTACCTGTCTGATCCAGCTGATTGATTATTGTGTGTGTGTGTGTGTGTGTGTGTGTGTGTGTGTGCTTCCTGCAGTGTGTGTTACGTCCTGAGGGGGCGGAGCCAGAGGACACATACCTGTGGTTGGTTTCCTGTGTGGGAGGAGTCAGTCTGAGTCTGAGAGATGTGAAGCTGAAGGATCAGTGGAGCTGTCACTCAAACCAGGACCACACGCCCACCACCTCCAGCAGCCAATCAGCACACAGCGTGCAGGTAAAGGTGTATGTGTAGTGAAGTTTCGTGCTAACCTGTGTTAGCGTGCTAAACTTTGCCCTAACCTCTCTCTCAGGGCCGTCATGCACCTGACGTCGCATCCGAAGCTTGTGCGCTCAGAGTTGCGGTTGGACGTGGTCGGTGTTCAGACGTTTTCCCAGCAGGGGGCCCTGCTGAGGACCTGTGGCAGTAACCATGGCAACATGACCAACCGTATCCCACTGAGTGTCATCTCCACCAACATGCTGCGCTGCAGCAACGAGAGCAACAACAGCAGTGTTAGTGGCAGCGTGGCGGCGCTCCAGCTGAAGGTGCCACCCACCTCCACCTTGCAGCTCCTCCCTCTTCCAACAGGTTACGAGAGTGACACGCTCAGAATTTATCAGACCACCACTGAGGACACTGAGACAACCCTGGACATTTGGACCGTCATCAAGCCCGGACACGTCCGCGAGAAGATTGCCATGTTCGCTTCAGATGCGGGCCGGGCCGACGGCACCAGGGACAGTATGACAGCGGCACTGTGTTCGAACCACGCCACTATGTCGGGGCTGTTTCGGGCTGTGAAGGCGAAGGGCAGCTGGGAGGAAAACAGCAGTGCCAAACGACGCCGTAGGTCAGGAAACCACCAGAACCTCCAGCAGGACCAGAGGACCCAGCAACACACAAACAAACCATCTCCGCGGCGCCTGGACTGGACTCAGCAGCCAGGTGACAGGTGGCGTGGAGGCGAGGAGGACGAGCAGGAGCAGAAGGTGTCAGTGGTAGAAATGGTGGCATTTCTGGAGCAGAGAGTCAATGAGCAGCAGCTAGACTCCAAACCTCTGCTCGCCCTCCAGAGGAGCTCCACCACCATCACGCTGTCCAGAGCTCCACCCCTGGAGATCAAGGGGGAGGAGCCAGAGAGCATCAAGGTGTCTGACATGGTGGCGAGGCTGGAGTCGGAGTGCTTGCGGAGGAGGACAGAAGGAGATCTGTCGAGGAGTAACAGCCTGAGGAGGACGGTGGGACGAGTCCTGCTCACTGCCGGGGAACAAGGCTCCGCCTGCCAGCCTGCATCACAACAGTCAACCATGCCGTCAACGACATCACCATCACTGCCAGGAGCAGCAGGCAGGGAGCCAACCAGCTGCTCAGAGACACCTGCCCCGGCTCTGGCCACACCCCCTTCACCTGCCCCCTCCCCATCTGAAGACAAGTGTCAAGAGGACACGCCCCCTCCGTCTGAGGAGGTGGAGCCTCTGCCCGGCCTGTTGTTTCTGTCTCCGCCTCCTGCTGCTTCAGAGACCAGCGCTGACTCTGCCCCTCTCCCCAGAGAACCCCGCCCCCCTCCTGCTTGCTCTGGCTCTGGCAGCCAATCAGAGAAGAGGAGGAGAAGGAGAAAGGTTGACTGGGTTCAGGAGGAGGCCAGTGTGACTCCACCCCTCACCGTGGTGCCTCTGGGCCGTCGTGCGTCAGCATCTCAGGACTTCCTGGAGCTGCGTCAGCGCCTGCAACAGCTGTTGGAGCCTCAGCCATACCTGTCTGTGCTGCCGCACCACCTGTTGCTGAAGATCCTGCTGCTGCTGCCCACGCAGAGCCTTGCTGCGCTCAAATGCACCTGCCGCTACTTTAAGTTCATCATTGACAACTACGGCGTGCGACCCGCCGACTCACTGTGGGTGTCCGACCCCCGTTACCGTGACGACCCCTGCAAACAGTGCAAGAAGCGGTACGGCCGCGGCGATGTGTCACTGTGCCGCTGGCACCACAAGCCGTACTGCCAGGCGCTGCCGTACGGGCCTGGGTACTGGATGTGTTGCCACGGCGTCCACAGGGACTCGCCTGGCTGCAATGTGGGTCTCCATGACAACCGCTGGGTGCCGGCGTTCCACAGCATCAACGTGCCGATCTACCGGAGGAGCCGCAATGACGCCTGAGAGTGAGAGTGTGTGAGCGAGTGTGTGAGTGAGAGTGAGGGAGAGAGCAGGTGAGATTTTCCTTCAAACAAACATCTGGTTTTATTTTGAAGGGTAATCGTCACTTGAGTTGCTTCCTGTTGTCCTTCAGTGCCCCCTGCTGCTCAGACATCTCCTCAGCTGCCACCAGCCAACCAATCAGCATCGTTCATCTCATCAGCTCGTTTATGACGATCAGCTGAGGGAGGAAGTGTCCCGGGCAGGACTCTCTAACCTCATGTCCATATGATACATATATGTTACATACATGTTATATATTTAATGCTCACTGATCACATGGCGGCGTGTTTATGAACATCCTGTGACTGAGTATCTGAACAGCTGATTGATCAGCTCTGACACCATTTTGTTTTTTATTGGATGAGCTATGAGGAGGTGGAGCTTCAGAGGGCCCAATGAGTTAACTCTGCACCTTGTTTGTTTACATTTGTACATAGTCTGATCAGCTGAGAGATAATCACCTTTAACTCTGTCAAAGGGAATGGGACGTGGCCTTCAGTCGAGTCGATGCAATAAGAAAAAAAAAGACTTTGACCTTCAGATTTTTGTTTTTTAAGTTTCTGCAGCTGAAAAAAGTTTGTGGCTTTAATAAAAAAGTGCTTTCTGATTCAAACACCAAAGACCCTGTTTATTTATCTCACACACACACAAACACACAGTCGCTTCGTCGTAAATCTCCAACACGTCAAAGACCGTCTTTCACTGTATTTACCCACTAACGCAGTCACTCTGACCTCACACAGCTGCTGTGATGTCACGTGGACCCTCTGACCTCACACAGCTGCTGTGATGTCACGTGGACCCTCTGACCTCACACAGCTGCTGTGATGTCACGTGGACCCTCTGACCTCACACAGTGTCTCCAGCAGCTGGAAGTAGTTGTACTTGATGTCGTACTCCATGTCGTACCAGAAGTTTACTGCAACAGAGAAAAAAGATGCAGAAGCAAAACGTTACTTTAACATTATATTGATGTTCATCTGCTATTAGAAACTGATCACGATCAGCTGGTAATAAAAATGATAAGCCACTGTCAGTAATCAATACACAACCATTATCAGATCAATGACTGTAGCATTGTCAGAATGTTCCAAAGTAAACATATTCTCTGTTTGCGCTGTCCCTCATTACATGTCTATAACACCCTGACCAGAGAAATATCCGGACACGTTTGTACCTGCGATGCAGCCATGTGACTGCTGGACGTGGTGAAACCACAGTGACGGCAGGTACAGCATCTCTCCGGCCTTGACAGTGCATCGGAGGGGCCGAGCTCTCTGGTACTGCGGGTACCGGTCCAGGTCTGGGTCCAGAGGGTCCAGAGGGATCCACGGGACCTGAAAGGGGGGGTGTGTTATTGGGTGGCACAGGAACATTTAATACTGGCGGTATGTTTCCTAGCTGTCTCATCTGTATGTTTGTGTGTGTTTATTATATTCCATTTAAAAGTATATATGTGTCACTCAACTCGCACTACAGACTCTGCCAGATAAACTATGTGTGAAAGAGTCAGGCCCGGATCAACCTGACCACGATATCAGACCACATTAAATAATTACATAAATGTGTCATTAATTTAACCTCCGATTCATTTTGTGTGAAAAACAAACAAAACATTTATAATCATTTCACTATTTAATTCATTTACGTTTCATGGTCCTGTGTTGCAGTGCTTCATGAACTGTCTAACTCAGCCATCAGAGTCTGGTTGGGCTAACACTGATCTAGTCTGATCCATTGCTTTGGTCTGAAGTGGAGTGTGTGGCTAGAGAAAATGAAAGATCTTCATGAACTTTCTTGGGAGTTGGTGAGAGACGTTTTAGACTTAGCAGAGAATGTGGAGCAGAACCTGCTGACCCAGAGCATATAGCGAAAAAGCAGAGGAACTTATTGAAGTTCTTGTTGTTCTAGTTATTTTCACACTTTCTGACCAAATTTAGGAGAAGTAGTCCACTCCTTCTCTGGTACCAGGCTAAAGAAATTTAGGGAAGCTGATACTTAAAGTTTGAGTTTAACCACGTGAGATACATTTCTATATTATACATCCGTTATACAGCGTAAGACTTCAAATAAACATTTATTAATCTGTATAATTTGATGTTACTGTGTTATTGTTCTGACGGTATGCCTCTTCTGTTGCCTATTGACTACTAACAGCACAGTTTTATGTGCTCAACAGCTGATCACCTGTCACAGCTGATCATCTATGTGACAGATGATCTCCTGTCACATTGTGTGAGATAGATTATATATATATATTTTATTGGTATTTTTTTTATTTTTAAATGTTAGTATTGGCCCCCGGGCATCTTCACAGTGTTAAATCTGCCCTCTTTAAGTTTGGACACCGCTGATGTAGATCTATCTACAGCGTTCAGCTGACTGACAGTAACAGTGCGTGTACCCTCACATTTATCGATCGGGTTTTGCTATATGACCAGAGGCAAGTTATGTTGAGGTTTTAAAAAAAATAGGAATTAAATGGTAAAATTTAAATTTAAGTTCAGGATTCCTGCGTACACCCTGTCGTTATTTCACCTGCAGTTTGTGTTACATTGTATCAGAATGCTTTCTGAAACTGGCACAGCCCCACCTAGAATATTTTTCACCGGCCACCACTGCACCTGAACGCACCTTCTCAGAGCCACTCTGATCGACGACTTCGAACTCACCGTCGTCCCGCTGACGGTAAACAGCTGGTTGATACAGACCTGACAGACGAACAATGTTTGCATGGTTACAGAGCACAGTGTGACTCTTACTATGGTTACCATAGGGTTACACAAGGTGGTTGCTATGGTTACCGTAGGGGATAAAAGGTCGGTCTGTGGGCGGCAGCAGGATGAAGTTTTTCTCTCCAGAAATCACACAGTACAAATTCTCATAGTGATCTTTGTGCACTGAAACACACACACACAGACACACACTAACATTAAACACATGCTGCAGGCGTTCAGGTCGTGTTGCATTCAGGTCGTGTTGCGTTCAGGTCTTACTGGACGTTATGGCGCTCTCCTCTCCGAGCCAAAAGTTAACAGCATCTGGAGACTTTCCTAAAAAACAGGACAAAGTTTTTATTTATTATTATATTATTATTATTTATTATTAAAGTTTATGAAGAAAAAAAATCAGATTTAATAACAAAATCGTCAAAGTTTGAAACTCTCTTCTTTCATTTTAAAATACAAATTAAAAGATAATAAATATTTAAAATACAATATACTTAAATATCAATCATCCATATGAATATTAATCAGTCTGATTTAGACTTCAGTTCATCTCCCCCACAGCTGACGGACACACTCTCAGCTGGTTCTGGTGCTGTTCACTCACTCTGCTCCTGGTTCACCTCCAAACTTACAGATTACCTGCAGCAGTACAAGGACGTTTTCAGTATTACCTGGGCCACCTACTGCTCTCATCTCGTACACTCCTCAGATTCAACCCCAAAGATTCAGACAGGAAACAGACCAAGCTACAAACTGATTTTCAAAATAAAAGTTGATCGTGTCATCAAGTATCAAAGAACGGAGCTCAACATGTTTCCAGGTGTTTCAGGTGTTTCCAGGTGTCTGGGTGACGTGGTATGAACAGTCCAACAGTAAAAAGACACAGCAATGTTATCAGAACATTATTAGAACGTTTCAGGATGTGGTGGTGCTGGTCTCTGATCTGATTCGTCAGTTTAAATAATACCAACACATATCATGTGACTCATGTACAGGTGATTTGTGTTAGATTCAGGTGACAGGTTCTGAGCATGCTCAGTGGTGAACTCACCGAGTGCGGCACTCATCCAGGAAACATGCGGCTCGACATCGTCAGTGAGCTCCGGCAGCTCGTCGAGGAGATTCGAACACTGACGCTGAACGTACAGGACGCCACGCAGCTGCACCTGTACACACAGTACGCCTGAGTACACGCAGTACTAGTCCTATCATACTAGTTTATAGTACTTCAAGGTTGTATTGTAGTATTGGTAGTACTCACCTTCCCCTCAATGACGTCGAGCACTTCGTTGAAACTCATCCTGCGCTCCTCAGGCATCACGAAGCGATCGTCGCTGACAGCGTCTGCGTAGCCGTTGGGGGTCACTGCCACACTGATGATCTTTGACCCCACCTTCTCCCTGCAGACAGGAAGTGGAATCAGAGACATGTGACCACAGAAGAAGAGCATGGTGGGGCTGTCTCACCTGAGGTACTCCGGGGTCCACCTGGACAGAGCCGGCCAATGGTTGAAGGCGTTACGAATGATGCAGGGCTTGTTTGGACCAATCCAGTCGCGGTAGAACCGCAGCGGGTCAGGTGGCTCCTCCAGGTAAGGCATTGATTGGTTCAGGTACAGCTCTGCAAGGTAACCAACGACCAATCAGATCACTGATCACACAGTAATACTCTGTAGGATCTGCAGTCCACTCTGTGGTTTCTGTAGTACTCTGTGTACTAATACTCTGTGATTTATGTAGTATTCCTTGTAGTACCTGTTGTGGAGAAAACTTCCAGATGATGATATAACACAGAGACAGCTGCTTGCGATTCCGAGCGTAACTTTACTTTACATCTTCACTGTCAAATCACCAGATCTGGACCCAACCGTCCTGTACTTTCTTACAATCATGTGTCTATGTCATATTGTCTCTGTGTTTCCCATGAGCCTGCATGGTGTGTGTGTGTCTGTGTGTGTGTGTGTGCCCAACTCCCTAATCTTGGTCAGGCCGACCTGAAAACAGACTGGCTGAATGTTCTGGTGGCACAGAAACATTCAACACTGTCCTAGCTGTGTGACCCGAGTGTCTGCGTGTTTGTGCATTTTGCATATCTATGTGTGTGTGTCTTAATGTGTCTGTGTGTGTCTGTGTGTGTCTGTATGTGTCTGTGTGTGTGTCTTAATCATGTTCCCTTCAAAAGTCCATATGCGTCACTCAGAACACCACATACCCTGTGTAGTACTCTGTGTACTAGTACTCTGTGATTTATGTAGTATTCTTTGTAGTACCCTGTGTAGTAGTCTGTGTAGTACTCTGTGTACTACACTGTGTAGTAGTACTCTGTGTACTACACTGTGTAGTAGTACTCTGTGTACTCACCATGAGCCTCCAGAGAAAACTCGCTCAGTCGTTTCTTCACAAACTCCATTTTGTTTTGTTACGTCATCACACGGACGTTCTGCGTCGCAGAGATGACGTCACATGCCTGATCAGATATCAGCGGATATCGATGATCAGCTGATTTTATTAATTAAACGAGTGCCTTTCTCCTCACGCGGCCACGCTGCTCTGTTTACATCCGGTGCGCATGTGCAGAGCTCCGTTCCTGTAGTGTTTGAGGTGAGCAAGTCTCCGCCTGCTGGAGGGAGGGTGAACTTCAACCACTGACTGTGATCATCATCCTCATCATCATCATCAATTTTCTGATGTTGAACTCAGATAAAACTGAAGTTCTTGTAATTGGACCCAAACACCTCAGAAACTCTCTTTCCAGAGACTGGGCCACCTTAGACGGGATCACCCTGGCCTCCAGCTCCTCCGTAAAGAACCTTGTAGTTATTTTTGATCAGGATTTGTCCTTTAATGTCACATAAAACAAATTTCAAAGACTGCATTCTTCCACTTACGCAACATTACCAAAATCAGACGCATCCTGTCCCAAGCGGATGCAGAAAAACTAGTCCATGCATTTGTTCCTTCTAGGCTGGACTACTGTAACTCTCTATTATCAGGCTGCCCCAATAAGTCTCTGAGGACTTTGCAGCTAATTCAGAATGCTGCTGCACGTGTTCTGACAGGAACCAAGATCAGAGATCACATCTCACCCATTTTGGCTTCCTTGCACTGGCTACCTGTTAAATCCAGAATAGAATTTAAAATTCTTCTCCTTACATACAAAGCTCTTCATGGCCAGGCACCATCATATCTAAAAGAACTCATGGTACCTTACTACCCCTCTAGAACACTGCGCTCTCAGGATGCTGGGTTCCTTGTGGTTCCCATAGTTTCCATAAGTAGACTGGGAGCCAGAGCTTTCAGCTATCAAGCTCCTCTTCTGTGGAACAAACTACCTTTCTGGGTTCAGGAGGCAGACACGGTCACCACCTTCAAGAGTAGACTTAAGACTTTCCTTTTTGATAGCGCTTATAGTTAGGGCTGGCTCAGGCCTTCCCTTAGTTATCTGCCATAGGACTAGACTGCCGAGGGACCCCCCCCCTTTCTGGGCCTAGTCAGGCATGGTACTGGTTGAAGATGCAGTCACATCTCCCTTTACTGTAAACCCTCCCTCCCTCTCTCCAATCATCATTACCATTAATGCATGTTACTAACTACACTTCTTCCTCGGAGTTTCTGTGCTTTCTCGTCCAGCAGGTTCTCATGGATCGTGGCTGCCGCCGTGGTCTGCTGCTGACGTCCACCATATTTAGCATTACATGCCATATATAGTCATTATTGCTACCATCTCCACTACAGCTTTGTTGGTTAATGACTTACTGCTGCTGTGCATCTGTGTCTCTCTATCACAGGTTCCACTGCTGCTGTAATCATTCTATCATTCATTGTAATTGTACGACATGTTTGTGTTGATTGTTCTGTACATGTGACATCCATTGCACGTCTGTCCGTCCTGGGAGAGGGATCCCTCCTCTGTGGCTCTTCCTGAGGTTTCTTCCACATGTTTTCCCTGTTAAAGGTTTTTGTGGGCAAGTTTTTCCTCACTGGAACCGAGGGTCTAAGGACAGAGGGTGTCACTCCCTGTACAGACTGTGAAGCCTCTGAGGATAAATGTGTCTGTGACTTTGGGCTGTACAAATAAAATCTGATTTGATTTTTGATTTGATCATCATTATCATCATCATCCTCATCGTCCTCATCATCATCCTCATCCTCATCATCCTCATCATCATCATCATCCTCATCATCCTCATCGTCATCATCATCATCACCATCATCCTCATCGTCCTCATCATCATCCTCATCCTCATCATCCTCATCATCATCATCATCCTCATCATCCTCATCGTCATCATCATCATCACCATCATCATCATCGTCCTCATCATCATCGTCCTCATCATCATCATCCTCATCATCATCATCCTCATCATCCTCTTATTATTATTATTGTTGTTTTTCTTGTTGTTAAAGTCGCAGCCGTTTATAAAGTTATTAAAATATTAACCAGCTAATGTGCACATTGAATCTATTGATATATGATGTTTACTTTTACTTTTACTGGCAGAGTACTTCTATACTGTAGGACATGAAGGACGTGAAGGACGTAAAGGACCTGAAGGATGTGAAGGACATGAAGGACGTGAAGGAGGTGAAGGACATGAAGGAGGTGAAGTATGTGAAGGACATGAAGGATGTGAAAGACATGAAGGAGGTGAAGGCGGTGAAGGATGTGAAGGACATGAAGGAGGTGAAGGAGATGAAGGACATGAAGGAGGTGAAGGACATGAAGGAGGTGAAGGAGGTGAAGGACGTGAAGGACGTGAAGGACATGAAGGAGGTGAAGGACATGAAGGACGTGAAGGACATGAAGGAGGTGAAGGACATGAAGGACGTGAAGGAGGTGAAGGACATGAAGGATGTGAAGGACATGAAGGAGGTGAAGGACATGAAGGAGGTGAAGGACATGAAGGACGTGAAGGACGTGAAGGACATGAAGGACGTGAAGGACATGAAGGACGTGAAGGACATGAAGGATGTGAAGGACGTGAAGGACATGAAGGAGGTGAAGGACATGAAGGAGGTGAAGGACACGAAGGACACAGCAGCTGCCTCTGAGTATTTGATCAGGTCAGGATTGGAAGCAGCTGTGCAGCTCTGCCTGGAAACAGTTCCTGGAAGGTTCTGGATCAGGTCACTCATGGACGAGTCAGCCTTGGAGCGTTACTTTGATGACTCCATTGCAAACGTGAGTAGATGTGTGCATTTTCTTTAATTAGAAAAAACATGAATGTCTTCATTGTTCTTTTGATTGAACTTTTATTGTTCGACTTGACACATTTAAATTTGACCAAAAATGTTCAAATGTGAAGATATCTCAGAGACATCTGAATATTGTTGTTTCTAGAATATGTGTATGTATGTGTATGTTGTAATATGTGTATCTGCAGAGATGAAGTTTAGAGGAACTCCGATGAATTTATTTTATGTTGATGAGCTGAATCACATGAAGACGTAACTCAAAGAACCTCAGAGGAGTGTCGTCCATGGAAAAAAAAAATCACCTCACAGCAACAGTTTTCTGGGTTTGAGTCCTGGTCAGTCGACCTTTGAACTCCGATTCAACATCTTTTTTCTCACCTGCAGGACTCTGGCTTCATTTTGGGGGAGGGGCTTGGGCTCCAGCGCCCTTCCCACACCGCACATGACCCAGCCCTTTCTCAACAGGACCCTGCCTTCCTGTCAATGAAGGCGGGACCCAGCAGAGAACCGGGGGACGAGCTTGACCTCAGTTTCCTGCCTGATGAGCTCAGCACACAGGAAGAGCCCAGTCACCAACACAACACAGGTATGATGTGACTGTTGATCAACAGGAGTATACGAGGGAGAGAGAGAGAGAGACAGACAGAGACAGAGAGAGAGACAGAGACAGAGAGAGAGACAGAGACAGAGAGAGAGACAGAGAGAGAGAGAGAGACAGAGACAGAGACAGAGAGACAGAGACAGAGACAGAGAGAGAGACAGAGACAGAGAGAGAGACAGAGACAGAGACAGACAGAGACAGAGACAGAGACAGAGAGACAGAGAGACAGAGACAGAGAGAGAGAGACAGAGAGAGAGACAGAGAGAGTTTTTACATCAGGTAACCAAAAACACAACATCCATGTAGAAAACTTCATGTCTCATCCCGGTTCCTAAGACAAAACACCCCAGTGAGGCAGGTGACTTCAGAGCAGTTGCAATTACATCACACATCCTGAACGGGATGAGGGTGGAGTCACACCTGGTGAGATGGATTACAGGCTACCTCACAGAGACACCACAGTATGTCAGACTCAAGGACTGTGGTCAACAGCACCGAAGCACCACAGGGGACCGTGCTCTCTCCCGTCCTCTTCACTTTGTACACATCTGACTTCCCGTACAACTCTGGGCTCTGCCACATGCACAAATACTCAGATGACAGTGAAATAGTTTGCTGTATCGAGGATGGATGGGAGGGGGAGTACAGAAGTCTGGTTGAGGACTTTGTGAGGTGGTGCAGGTCCAACCATCTGTACCTGGACACCTCCAAGACCAAGAAGATGGAGGTGGATTTCAGAAGAAATAAACCACATCTCCAACCTGAGTAGGTCGATGTAGAGGTGGTCAAGACCTACAAATATCTGGAGCTGCAGCTGGATGACAGGTTGGACTGGGCAGCAAACATGGAAACATGGAAACAGGAAAGGACATAACCGTCTACCTTCTGAGAAGGCTGAGGTCCTTCAACATCTGCAACAAACTGCTGTAGATGTTTGACCGGTTTGTGGTGCCCAACGTCCTTTTCTATGCTGTGGTTTGAAGAAGGATGCTGCTCAACTGGACAGACTGGTCAGGAGGGCTGGCTCAGTGGTGGGCACAGAGAGAGGGACTGAGGGCAAACTGCTGTCCATACTGGACAACGCCCACCACCCTCTGCACAACCCCTTCATCAGAGTGTGTTCAGTGACAAACTGCTGTCAATGACCTGCTCCTCCAACAGACTGAAGAACTCTTCCATCTCTCCGGACATCAGACTGTACAGCAACTTTTGTTATGATATGGTGCTATATAAATAAAATTGACTTTTCTTGCAGATGAGAGTCAGGCCATAGCTCTGGATGTGTCTCAGGACAGTGGCATCTGTCTGGACTACAGCTCCCAGGATTCCACACCAGCAGTATCAGCTGACCCCCAGCAAAGTTCATCCATGTTGGTGCTGGGAACAGGTACCTCCCCCTTTTGTCCCATGACCCCCATGACCCCCATGACTCCCATGACCCCCGTGACTGAGAGGTCAGGAATCATCCCACAGTTACAGTAAGTTACTGATCTATAAATATACTTCATCTGTAGTACTGACACTTCATCTGTGGTACTGATCACAGTACGATGTCATCTGACGGCCACGTAGTTTTGTGTGTGTGCAGGAACATCGTCTCCACAGTGAACCTCGGCTGTCCTCTGGATCTGAAGTTTATCGCCCTCCAAGCCAGAAATGCTGAGTACAACCCAAAGGTAACCCAGTCTGACAATTTATCAGACATAAGGCAGATTTCAACTGAAGATACCATGCCTCTTCCACCACTAGTACACTAGTACTAAGCAGTACAGTACCTGAGTAAAAGGTAATATGTGTAAACATGGGCTGATGGTTGGTGGAATGTCTCAGGAGCTCCTTTGGTTCTCATGTTGTTTCAGCGTTTTGCTGCGGTAATCATGAGAATCCGTGAGCCAAGAACCACGGCACTGATCTTCAGCTCAGGGAAGATGGTCTGTACTGGAGCCAAGAGGTCTGTCTGTGGTTCTGTCTGTCTGTGGTTCTGTCTGTCTGTGGTTCTGTCTGTCTGTGGTTGTGTCTGTTGTTACATCCTCCTCCTCTGTGTGTTTGAGCGCGTGCAGTGAGGAGCAGTCACGGCTGGCTGCGAGGAAGTATGCTCGGGTGGTGCAGAAGCTTGGCTTCCCCGCCCGCTTCTTGGACTTTAAGATCCAAAACATGGTGGCGAGCTGCGACGTCTGCTTCCCCATCAGACTGGAAGGACTGGTCCTGACACACCAACAGTTCAGCAGGTAGCAATGCCTAGCTTAGCACACAAGACTCGCAAACCTTCTCTGTCTCTGTATCTCTCTCTCAATTCAATTCAATACAGCTTTACTGGGAAAC
Source organism: Nibea coibor (assembly GCA_023373845.1). NCBI lineage: Eukaryota > Metazoa > Chordata > Actinopteri > Sciaenidae > Nibea > Nibea coibor. The sequence goes on from CM041722.1 coordinate 26,214,771, forward strand.
ATATGTTAACAATGCCAAAGCAATGCTTAGATAGATGTCTTAACAGTAAATGCAGGAAAAAAAAAAAATTAAATTGGAAAATTGTGCTTTCACTGTACAAAGGCATTATAGATGTGCAATATTATAAATAAGGCAAATAATAGTTGTGAAATAAAGAGCCTGTTAAACGATAACTTTGTAAGCATAAGGAAATATATACAATGTAAATGATGTCCATCAGGAGGGGGCGGTCTCGGTCTGTCCTTCCTGTCCGCTGGATGTCCTTCTGTGGTCACAGCAGTTTGCAAATTTTGCTGCTATGTTTGCACATTGCTGTACTTCAGCAGGTATGGACGTTTTTGGATCTTCCTGAGGTCTCAAAGTCTTTCTGGGTGTTTGATCTGTGGGCAGTACATGTCTCTGATGTCTTTGTATAGAGGGCAGGTGGTCAGGAAGTGCAGCTCGGTCTCCACCTCTCTCTTCTCTGGGAAGCCATGTCTGTCTGTGACGGCCTTTTTCGATGCAAGGCTGTGCTCACTGAGTCTGTACATAGTCAAGGATTTCCTGAGCTTTGGATTGGTCACAGTGCTCAGGTATTCTGCTACAGTGTATTTTCTATTTATGGCCAAATAACATTCCACTTTGCTCTGGTTTTTGGTTGGTTCCTTCCAGTGTGTCAGGTAGTTTTCTTTTTGTTTTCTTATAATTTGGTTTAGTCTGATGGATTTCTTTTTGGTGGCTCGGCTCATGTTTGTGGAGTCCCAGAATCGGTTGGCTGAGGGGGCGTCTCTCTGTCTCTCTGTGGGTGAGGGCTGTTTTATGGAGCGTATCGTGGTCACTTTCTTTAAGGTGAGGCATTGTTTGGTGTTCTCCGTTGGACATGGAGGATGGATTTGGAGAATTCTGGTCTGAAATTATATCCTAATTATTATTAGGATTATTGAGGATAAAAAGCTTCATTTGAACACACAGACTCTTTTTGTATTTCCACAGTTATGAACCAGAACTGTTTCCAGGCCTCATCTATCGCATGGTGAAGCCTCGAATTGTCCTGCTCATCTTCGTGTCTGGAAAAGTGGTTCTGACCGGTAATGAAACCCAAATAATGAATCATGACATCAGCTTTGAGCTAAAACTCATTCAGAGTTGTAGTTAAATGCTAATAGATAGATTTCTGTGTTAAGTGTAATTGACAAGCAGTTTTTAGTTATTATGAGATACAAATATGGAATTATTTGCATTTTTCAATTAAAAATACTCAATAATTCAACTATAAATAATAATATTATAAATAAAATGTTGCCTGTGTTGAGGATTCCAGCCTCAGATCTGATAATATGTCTGTAACTCTGCGTAGAAAACAAACTTCACCTGTTTCCCTTCAGACATTTTGGCGCCATTGACTCTCCTTATAACATGAAGTTTGATCTACTGTAATGTTAGCAGAAAACATGTTGAACATACATATGACGAACTTTTCAACCTCACAGACACTCACACATAGACATCTTTGTTCATAATAAAGAGGTTTTGATGAGTGCAGTCTGTTTCCAGAGGCTCTCATAACGTTTATAACGTGTGTTGACTTCCAGGAGCTAAAGAGCGAGCTGAGATCTACGAAGCGTTCGAGAACATTTATCCGATCCTGAGAGGCTTCAGGAAACAGTGAGGGCGGCCTGTGATGTCACTTCCTGTTCATATGTTTAATTTGTGTTAATAAGAAACGCTCAAAATGTTTGTTCAGTACAAACTTTGACCTCTTTGTTTGTTTGAATCTTTGATTTGAATCATTTAGTGCTTTAATGTGACAAAATTAAACTAAAACCACAAAAACTCTGGACTGTTCTGATTTATGTCAGACTATTCTCAGTGTTTTGTTGTTTACAGTGATGACTCAAACTCATGTGCACACACAATGGCAGTTAGCAGTGCAGCTCTTTGGTCTGTACGAACATTATTATTATATTTATATTCTACATTTATAACAGAACTCAGTATAGTTGCTGCCCACCGCTGCCCACCGCTCAGGTGTGTGTCCTGACAGGTGGATGGGTTGAAAGCGGAGAAATAATTTCATGTGTGTAACACGATTAATAAAGTAAGCAAAGTAATAAATAATTTTATAACTGGAGGACTAAATGTACTGGACCTGACCTGGACTAGCTGCGCCTGGTTCAGTTCTGTCCTGACCCGGACCAACAGGACCGCTGACTGAGCTTAATTATTTATGTATTGAATCTTTGTTTGGCTGAGCTGGGCCTCCGTAACTATGACATAATCAACTGTTCCCTTGACCCCACCCACGACCCTACGTCATGACGTAAACAAGGCGTCTCATCGTGACGTGTTCAGAGGAAACCGGAAGTGGCGGACTCGTCGTCTGATCAAAACAAAAACATGTCGGTCGGTGAGCTCGTGCGGTTTTAGAGACTTGATGCGTCATTGCGGTAAATAACGTCAGAGGCACGCGTCATGACGTCACATTAGCTTGTTAGCATAGTTCGCTGTTAGCTCCATGGCGTCCTCAGCGGGACTCCCGCCGCTCGACCCGGACCGAGCTGCTTCATCCTCCGGCCTGTACTCCGGAGGGAGGCCGCCCCTCCGCTCCCATCACCCCCATCCGGCTCACTCTGCCCCGGGCTGTGTGATGGTGGAGTCGGTGGATGACGCGGAGGGTCTGTACGTGGCGGTGGAGCGGTGCCCGCTGTGCAGCACGTCCCGCCGCAGACTGACCTGCGCCCGCTGCGTCCAGGCCGGAGACTTCGTGTACTACGACGGGAGGACCGGAGACGGGAGGACCGGAGAGAGGTAAAGTTCAGATTTCAGTCAGTGAACCCGTTTCCCCAGAACATTCCCCATTCCCCAGTGAACCCCAGAACATTTCATGTTCTGTGAAGTATCACACGAAGAACCTCCTGGGTTCGGTTCGGTTCAAACAGCTCTGTTTGTTAGCTAAGCTACAGTTACATGAACACTCAAGATAACTGACCTCAGAGCCTCCACGTCACAGGACCTGGACCTCTCTGGGGGTCTCTGGTCCTCTCTGGCCCTCTCTGGGGGTCTCTGGCCCTCTCTGGGGGTCTCTGGACCTCTCTGGGGGTCTCTGTTCCTCTCTGGGGGTCTCTGGTCCTCTCTGGGGGTCTCTGGCCCTCTCTGGTCCTCTCTGGCCCTCTCTGGGGGTCTCTGGCCCTCTCTGGGGGTCTCTGGACCTCTCTGGGGGTCTCTGGTCCTCTCTGGGGGTCTCTGTTCCTCTCTGGGGGTCTCTGGTCCTCTCTGGCCCTCTCTGGGGGTCTCTGGCCCTCTCTGGTCCTCTCTGGGGGTCTCTGTTCCTCTCTGGTCCTCTCTGGCCCTCTCTGGTCCCCTCTGGGGGTCTCTGGGGGTCTCTGTTCCTCTCTGGGGGTCTCTGTTCCTCTCTGGGGGTCTCTGTTCCTCTCTGGTCCTCTCTGGGGGTCTCTGTTCCTCTCTGGCCCTCTCTGGGAGTCTCTGGACCTCTCTGGGAGTCTCTGGACCTCTCTGGGGGTCTCTGGTCCTCTCTGGGGGTCTCTGGACCTCTCTGGGAGTCTCTGTTCCTCTCTGTTCCTCTCTGGCCCTCTCTGGCCCTCTCTGGGAGTCTCTGGACCTCTCTGGGAGTCTCTGGACCTCTCTGGGAGTCTCTGGACCTCTCTGTTCCTCTCTGGGGGTCTCTGGCCCTCTCTGGTCCCCTCTGGGGGTCTCTGGGGGTCTGCGGTGTCTCCAGCAGACATTAACAGGGTAACAGTGAGCTGTAGCCTGAAGATGTTTCTGATGTTTGTTTGCAGATTTGTGGAGAAGCTGGAGCGCCTGAAGAAGCTGAAGGACGAGAAGGAGCAGCTGCAGCACAGGTGGACTGAGCCGAACCGAGCCGCACCACCACGATCACACTGCACCCATCACAGCTTCGTATTTATGACTCGTACATCTGCTGCAACATATTCATTCACTGACAGGTGGAAAAGGTTTGTTACATGGGCCGTGTTCTGCTGACATCACAGAACCTTCTGGTTCTTCAGCTCAGCCGGGGAAGTGGCCTGTCTTTGTGCAGTGATATGCGCTCTGGTCTTCGCGGACCATCAGGAGGGATGACAAACTTAAAAAGAGGCAGCAGACTGTGCTTTGGTCGTGTACTGCCTGAGGACAGTGTTATTATTGTTGTCTGATCTTTGTCCTCTGTCCTCTCAGAGTCATCCAGGCGATGGACAGGAAGCTGCAGGCTGATGAGATGGTGAGTGAAGTTAAACGGACTGTACTATAAGTACTCGTGTATAAGTACTTATATGTCACCTTTCTAGTCTTCTGACCACTCAAAGCTCTTTTACACTACACATCTCATTCACACAAACATACCCTGATGGCACATCCTTCAGGAGCAGTTTGGGGTTCAAACACTCTTCGACATGCAGACTGGAGGAGCCGGGAATCGAACCACAGATTATCTGATTAGTGGACGACCCGGTCTACCTCCTGAGGCACAACCACCCACATAACCAGATCAGACCTGACCCTGATGAAACTTTGTATCTTGGTTTGTGCTGTGTCCTCAGAAGTGGAAGATCATGTCGTGTAAGATGAAGATCGAGCAGCTGAAGGAGGCGGTCGCTGGGGGCAACGAGGATGTGAAGAGCGGTGAGTCCATCTGCTGGGTCACGTCTGTCTCTGAAGGTTCTGGTTCAGTTTGGGTCAGATATTTCACAGTGTCTCTCCTACAGATAAAGAACTCCTGCTGCGCTCTCAGGAGGAGAGTCAGCGGCTGCAGCGCCGGGCTGGACGCCATCAGGACAAACGGGATAAAATCGAGCGTCATAACCGCCGTCTGGGTGAGCTGATGGAGAGACGCAGCCGCGAGCTGCAGAGCCGCCTGAGTCAGCTCGCAGCGCTGAGACGAGAACACATCCTGGAGCTCACCACACACATCTTCCCTACACAGGAGGAGAAACAGGGCAGGTGAGGACCACACCTGAACTGACTGAACACACCTGACCAGACTTCGTCACACATACAGTTCCTCTCGTTATGAACGAGTCCTCTGCCCCTGTGTTTGTCACTCAGAGACCCCGCAGATGTGGTGGCAGAGTGCGACCCGGCGTTGACCTCAAGCACGGTGAGCGAGCTGGCCGAGGCCCGGCGGACCACCTACTTGTCGGGTCGCTGGATCTGGGACGACCAGAACGGAGAGACCAGCATCAGCATCACCGGACCGCCTGTCACCCTTCCAAGCAATGGAGACTGCTCCGCCTACTACAGCTGGGTGGAGGAGAAGAGCACCAATCAGGGCCCAGGTGTGTGTGTGTGGGGGGGACTTCAGCAACATTTTGACAAGGTAATCAGATTACTGAAATACTAACACTCTGACACCTGACCTGCAGAACTGGACCACATCAACCCAGCCCACACCATCAGCGCCGCCCTCTGTTACGCCACACAGTTCATCACTATCCTTTCTCACATCCTGGATGTCAACCTGCCCAAGAAGCTGTGTAACAGGTGAGACAGGACACACCTGCTGCTGCCTTCACTTCCCCTCCCAGCGTCAGGAAAACAGAGCATGTGTCTGTGACGAGTCTAATTTATGTTTGTTTGTTCCTCAGCGAGTTCTGCGGAGAGAATCTGAGCCGGTACCGGTTCACCAGAGCGCTGAGCAAGCTCAACACCAACATCCTCCACCTCTGCTTCTCACAGGTGAGACACACTCACAGGTGAGACAGGTGAGACATGCACATGCGTCACTGATTCAAACCGAAGAGAAAACGTGAAACACGACATTTCGACTCCTGAGTGATGTTAACATTACATTAACGTTACATTAACGTTAGATTAACTTTGTGCAGCATGTGGACAGCGAGAAGCTCCACCCTCATCACACTCTGAGGAACATCATGTTTCTGGTTTCCCACGACAACAACAACCTGGGCAGGTGAGGTCAGAGAGCTGTGAGCCGTTCACTTCCTGCTCCTCTACAGAACTTTTTACCTGACTTGTCTGTACTGGTTCTGGTCCAGGACCGGTCCGTTTGAGGTGAGTGCTGACCTGGAGGAGTCAATGGAGTTTGTGGAGCCGGAGGCCGCGGGCCCAGCGGAGGAGAGTGGAGACGAGGTGGTGACGGACGAAGAGACTGACCTCGGGACAGACTGGGAGACGGTGCCGAGTCCACGATTCTGTGACATCCCATCACAGGTAAACACTCCAGGTCCACCTGTCAGACACACCAGACACACCTGTCAGACCAGGTTCTGATCCGATCTGAAAAACAAACAGAACTTCCCGTTTCTTCTCCTCCGACAGTCCATGGATCTTTCCCAGAGTGCACTGCAGGTTTCTCAGCCGGCTGCTAACACTGGAGGAATGATTTCATCAGCTGCTGCCTCCGTCACGTCCTGGTTCAGAGCTTACACCGGCCAGCGCTGATCGAATCAGGACCGAACCACAATGCAGCGTGAACTGGACTGGACCAGTGGCAATCAGGAACTCCGGAAGGTCTCGGACTTTGACCTGGTTTTGGCGAAGGCCTGTCTCACTCTCTCTGCCTGTCTCACTCTCTCTGTCTGTCTCACTCTCGCTGTCTGTTTCAAAGGGAATGTTTTGTTTTCTTTGTTTTTTTTGTCTCCATGACGACCAGAGGACAAACTCCTGAATGCTGCTGCAACTGTGACAGTGGAAATGGACAGAGCATTCGTTGGCATGGTGATAAAGAACCCTGTTTACAAAACCTGAACGTGGCTGAGAGAATACAGCGATCACACCGGACAACAAACCAGAACCCGGAAACTGGACCGGGTCTTTTTTCTTCCTGAAAGAGCATCAAGGAAAGACGGAAGGGAGACGAGTCTGTGTTGAACAGGAACAGTCTGATGAGAATGTGTTTTCTTCCTGTTTGATAAACCAAATGTGTGACATGAAAGACCTGAAATAAAATCTGTTTTCTGCTTCTGATGCTTCAAATTTAGTACATTCAAGTACAGTGAAGGAGTTCACCATAGAAACCTGAAAATAAAAAATAAAAATTAAATTAACATCTCCAGCAGTCTAAAATAAGAGTGTGGATAAGAGAATGTGGAATTATATTTGATTATGATAATGATTTATTTTGTCTCACTGAAACCTGGCTGCAGGAGGGTCAATATGTTAGCTTAAATGAATCCACTCCTCCCAGTCATTGTAATAATTCAAATAATTCATTTGAAAGTCTTGTTCTTAGCCTCACTCACCCAACATGGAAAACAGTCCAGCCAATCCTATTTGTTACAGTATATCGCGCTCCTGGCCCTTACTCTGAATTTTTATCTGAATTTGCATCAGGCTTGATCCTTAAAACAGATAAAGTAATCATTGTAGGTGACTTTAATATTCATGTGGACAACCACAATGACAGTCTTAGTACTGCATTTATCTCTTTATTAGATTCAGTTGGCTTCTGTCAGAGTGTAAATAAACCGACTCATCGTCTGAACCACACTCTTGATCTCGTTCTCTCATATGGCATTGAACTTGATCATCTTATAGTCTATCCACAGAATCCTCTTCTGTCTGACCATGTTTTAATAACCTTCGAGTTCATATTACTGGACTATAAGCCTTTTTGTAGAAACTCCTACAGCAGATGTTTATCTGACAGTGCTGCAGCCAAATTTAAGGAAGTGATTCCTTCAGCATTGAATTCAATGCCATGTCTCAATGTAGCAGAGGACTTGTCTGCTCCCATGAGCCCCTCACAAATAGATCATCTTGTTGATAGTACTACAGGCTCATTACAGACAGCACTTGACTCTATTGCACCTCTGAAAAAGAAGAATATTAAACAGAGGAGGTTAGCTCCATGGTATAGCCAGCAGACTCGTAAATTAAAGCAAGTGGCACGTAATTCTGAACGCAAATGGCGTGCCACTAAACTGGAAGAATCTCGCTTAGTCTGGCAAGATAATCTTAAAACCTACAGGAAGGCTCTCCGTAATGCCAGAACAGCTTATTACTCTTCTTTAATAGAGGAAAACAAGAACAACCCCAGGTTTCTCTTCAGCACTGTAGCCAGGCTAACAGAGTACCACAGCTCTATTGACCCATCTACTCCTCTGGGTCTAACTAGTAATGACTTCATGAGCTTCTTTAATGATAAAATTAGGACCATTAGAGACAAAATACATCATGCCTCTCCTTCGACAGGCACTGATCTGCATTCTGATACAGCAAGTTTGGAAACAGCTGCAAAACTTGATACATATTTAGAGTTTTTCTCCCATTGACCTTCATCAAATAACTTCAATAATTTCTTCATCTAACCCATCAACCTGTCTCCTAGACCCCATCCCAATCAGGCTGCTCAAGGATGTTTTACTTCTAGTTAGCCCTTCTTTGTTGGATATGATTAATCTGTCTTTATTATCAGGATATGTACCACAGTCCTTTAAAGTAGCTGTAAATAAACCTCTTCTTAAAAAGCCCACTCTAGATCCAGAGGTTTTAGCCAATCACAGACTGATATCAAACCTTAGCTAATCAGCTGTGTGACTTTCTTCATAAGAACAGTTTATTTGAGGATTTTCAGTCAGGATTTAGAGTCCATCATAGCACAGAGACCGCACTAGTCAAAGTCACAAACGATCTCCTAATGGCATCAGACAAAGGACTCATCTCTGTACTCGTCCTGTTAGAATGTATGAATCCTCCATGCATACCAATGTCTGTCACGGAGTCCTACAAGGTTCTGTACTAGGACCACTTCTATTCAGTCTATATATGCTTCCTCAAGGGAACATTATTAGGAATCACTCCATTAAGTTTCATTGTTATGCTGACGACACCCAATTATATTTATAATATATTTATTTCAAGCCTGATGAAACCAATCATTTAGCCAAACTGCAAGCGTGCCTTAGGGATATAAAAAGTTGGATGACCTACAATTTTCTTATGTTGAACTCAGATAAAACTGAAGTTCTTGTAATTGGACCCAAACACCTCAGAAAGACTTGGCTACCTTAGATGGGATCACCCTGGCCTCCAGCTCCACTGTAAAGAACCTTGTAGTTATTTTTGATCAGGATTTGTCCTTTAATGCCCACATAAAACACATTTCAAAGACTGCATTCTTCCACTTACGCAACATTACCAAAATCAGACGCATCCTGTCCCAAGCGGATGCAGAAAAACTAGTCCATGCATTTGTTACTTCTAGGCTGGACTACTGTAACTCTCTATTATCAGGCTGCCCCAATAAGTCTCTGAGGACTTTGCAGCTAATTCAGAATGCTGCTGCACGTGTTCTGACAGGAACCAAGATCAGAGATCACATCTCTCCCATTTTGGCTTCCTTGCACTGGCTACCTGTTAAATCTAGAATAGAATTTAAAATTCTTCTCCTTACGTACAAAGCTCTTCATGGCCAGGCACCATCGTATCTAAAAGAACTCATAGCTCATCTCACTGGCTTCCACCCACAGTCCAAAGACATGCACTTAACAGGTTAATTGGTGACTGTAAATTGCCTGTAGGTGTGAATGGCTGTCTGTCCTGCGATAGCTGGCAACTTGTCCAGGGTTACCCTGCCTCTTACTCAAAGTCAGCTGGGATAGGCTCCAGCCCCACCGTGAGCTTATTGAGAATATGCAGTAACAGATAATGGATGGATGGTTACTTGTTTGATTCAAACAGGGATTCGAACCTGAGTCCAGGTCATCATTTGGCTGCATTTCTTTGTCTTTTAATTCCAACTTTCAGCGGCTGGCCTCCTAGAGTCCTGACTGTAGTTGTCCTGGTTTGATCCTCTCCGTCTCTCTGATGACAGGTAACAAAACACCATATAATTTCTTCCAGTTGAAGTACATAATTACAAACAATAAATTGGTATGGTTCTTCAGATCCAGGCTTTGTTCAGTTTTCCAGAAATAAAAACAGATTTTTGTTTTCATTCTATTTTTTTTATTTTCACACGTTAACAAACATTCAAACTGTGCAAATGAATCAAATGAGTCAGATGAATTCTGTCCACACTGAAAACTCAGAAGCCACAGAGGAACTCACTGGGAACATCTACTGGACTACTGTTCTGGAATCTGAACAGCGAATCTGAACTGCGAATCATTCTGTGGTCACGTTTGAATCATCTCTTTTGAAAGGTTGACTTTTCCTCGGGAGGCCACTAGTTCATCTTTATTACCTGTCTCACTAATAGCTGTCTTACTGCTTTGTGTGGTGAGCACAGGAGCTGCTTCAGGTCGTGGTTCAGGTTCAAATTCTGGAACTCATTAAAACAGCACTCATTAAAACAGGTTTCTCACAGGCGGTTCAGATACAAATGAGATGTTACTGAATGTTTCAACCTGGTAACAGGTAACTGACAGGTGAACAGGAACTGAATCGACTGACAGGACTCTTGTTATAAAAAAAATAACCATTAATGTTGGATTAGTGTGATCACATGCTGTGTCCTGGGTCTGTACTGGATCTCTCCTGCGTTACAATAGAAACGGGCTGTGAGATGGTTTTCTGAGATCCTCTGTGGCTGCAGTGGATTTCCCAGCATGCCTTGGTAAACAGGTAATAAACAGGAAGTAAAGCTTGATGCACGGCATCAGTAATGAGCAGCAACAATGTTCTCGCTGCAGCAGCCACACTGGCTTTGAGTGATATCACCATGGTGATGTCATGGTAACACTGATCCATTCACACACACACACACACACACACACACACACACACACACACACACACACTTTTCTGTAGTCCATCAACTAAGAAGAGCACCTGCCCTTCAGTCTCTATAAAGTTCACTCTGATTGGCTGGGTCCTGTCTGCCTCTTCTCCTCTTCTGTCAGTGGCGCTCTCTGATAGACAAGTATCCTCCATTGCCACTGATCCTTCCCATCATCCTTTGCTCTTCTGGGGCATGGACAGGTGAGCTGATCTGAGACCAGCGAGGTCAAAGGGGTCGCAATGTCACGGGTCAGGAAGGTCAGAGGTATCAACGGTAACCTGCCAATCAAACCAAACAACACAATGTTAGCGTTAGCTCATCTGTTCAGTTAGGAATAAGAAAAAGAGTGTGAACAAGACAAAGAGTGGGAAGAAGAAGAGTGGAAACATCTCTCTCTCTCTCTCGCTGTAAACATACCTGTCTCATTAATGCATGTTACTAACTAAACATCTTCTGAGTTTCTGTGCTCTCTCGTCCAGCAGGTTCTCATGCATCGTGGCTGCTGCTGTGGTCTGCTGCTGACGTCCACTACATATATTATTACTGTCATTATTGGTCGTGTAGGTCTATAGTTTGTGTGACTTCCGGTAAGGGATGGACTTTCAGAAACCGGCTTGTCTGCTTCCCTGCAGAAATTTCCGTCCTTTTTAACATGGGGGTTAATGGGGCTTTGAAGCTCACACGGCCAAAGCGGGCGCGTAACTAGCCGTATTCACGCGAGATCACAAGACCACGCGAGAATCCCGAACATACGCGAGTCCCCGTGATAAATTGTGTATCAAAGAATCAACAACAACAAACAGCTAACTTTGCTTCTCCGGCATGGGAGAGATTATAAAAAGGATCTGTTGTGTGTTATTGTTTGCTGTTCCACTTCAACAATTAGTCTCTCGTTGTTCATATTGAGACTCTTTGATTGATTGACAGCTGACCTGGTGCCACAGGTCATGACTTTTTATGTTTTATTTTGAAAGGGGGCAGAAGTTTATTACACTGATTCTGTGTTGGATTTCCTGTCTGGTGCAATCTGCTCTGTTGAAATTGACACGGTTTAGCAACGGCTCGCGTCAGAAATAGAAGTGCTACGGAAAGATAGCGCTGCAGAGCAGAGAGACGCTTCTGGGACGCTGCTGAGACGTTCCGCAGCGTGCCCGGTGTGAGTGCTCTCATTGATTATAGTGGTCAGCAGCGGCTGACGCGACGCAGCCGTAACGCGCCACTGACGTCCCCGGTGTGAGTTAGGCTTAAGGCTGACAGCTTCAGTAGTGGTATCACTGCGTAGGCACTCTAGCACTGACGCCATTCATTCTAGCAGCAGCAATACACACCCACTATAAACGCAGATTTTGAGTAAAAACCTGCTCAACTTTAAGCTTTGATATTTTCAAACGGTAAGTATAAGTTGAATAGTTTAAGATTTTGTCTACAATTTGCAGTTTGAATGAAGTCTGTAGTGGAAAGTATGCAGTAGCAGTTGTAGTTTAAAGTGTAGTGGGTCTGTCGAGAGATTTGAGGATTTCCAATGCATTTTAATGGGGGAAAAAATTGGAAAAAGTGGAATACTTTGTACAGTATTAATAGTAGAGATTTGTAAAGTAGTCATGTCCTGAATGAGCTGCATCTGGTGAAATTTTTATTTTTGTAGGACAGGAATTGTGGGAGTAGTTAGGTGCCAAAAATGCACAAAGATGGCGTTTAGAAGAACAATAGTAATACAAGAAGAAGTGCAGCACAACCAAGTTGTTTTGTGCGTTCACCTTGATGAAGATGGTGTCATCTTTGATGTAGCTGCCGGTTTCCAGGACACTTTGGGACACAAAGAGAGGACAGCCCGAGGCTATGTTCATCTCGGCTGCAGGACGCCTGAAGCTGCTGCTGTTTGGATCAGGCTTAAAGGCATCGCCTAAGTGTTTCCTTGACGGACCCTGGTCCATTAGCATCAGAGTCACCTAACAGACAGACAGGGAGACAGATGGGTTGGGTTTAAACATTGCAGCCAACCTTCATCAATAGGTAAGCAGTCAGTAAACCAGGCAGTAAGCAGGCAGTACCTTCTGTTTGAAGGGCCAGGGCAGCAGGGCGTCATACTCGCCCCTCATCACCACAAAGAACAGTGACAGATGTGTCCCCTTGCCCATGCCATCTCCGTTTAGGTAGACACGGGCACACATCTTGTATCCAAAGTAACCTGTGTAAAATGGCTGCGAGTACAGAGACAGTGTCTTTGCCGCCACTGCTTCCTGTTTCCGTCTCTTGTAGTCACGAATCTTCCAGATCAGAGTCCCGTTGTAGCTTGCCGTCTCCAGCACCTGGAAACGCAGGTCCATGTCGGCCAATCGGATGTCATGGACACTCAGCATGTCATCATGTCGACTAAACTGAGTCTCCAGGGATGCTATAGAGAAGTTGATATTAATTAATGATACTGATTGACAGTGTAAGTACCCAGACTTCTACAACTAGTCCCGAGAACCAGAACATGATATCCTGTCCTCTGTGTGTGTTCTGACCTAGAGTGTGTGTTGTGGATCCAGTACTGCTGCGCCCCCCTTGTTCCAGAGCATTCAGTCTTGTCCGGACGTTCTCCAGCGTCCCTCTCAGGTTCTCCACCTCGTCTCTGAGCACACGGAGAGAACGAAGCTCCAGCTCAACCTCCAGGAGCTTCTCTGAGTGAGAGCTCATGAGTTTCTATAGGAAGAGAGATGATTGTCTGTCCAGGTTTAGGGTCATACGGTCTATGTCATGCACTACATACAGTACTGCATCACTGCACACCTTTACCTTTTGTCTGTAAAACCTGTCAGGTTTCATCTTGGACAACAAATAAAGCTCTTTGTTAACTACAACTTTTTTGCTGTGTTGTAAATAAAAACACAGAACATCAGTTTAGATTTCATGGGGACCTCTTTTAGTTTTTGTGTTTTTGGGTCAATGCTAAATGACGTGAAACCAACAATCCACCATGATCAACCATGAACACCTCGATCCACCACGACTGACCACAACCCACCTCGACCCACCATGATCCACCACGACCCACCTCAACCCAGGACGACCCACCACTACTGACCACGACCCACCACAATCCACTGGTCTACCATGACACATCATGGTCCACCATGGTTTAGGTTCTGCCTCTTAAAGGTTTTTCTTGTTCATGGTGAATTGTTGAGTCTGTAAATATTATAGTTGGTGTAGAGCTGCTCAATGTGGACAGAGTCAAGAGAGAACTGCTGTCAGGACTGATTCTGCCTCAAAAGAATTAAAACAAAAAAGAAATGTAACACATTTATACATGTCTACCATGTTTGTCTTATGAATGTTCTACCTGCATGGTGGCCATTTTCTGCTCCATCTGTCGGTTCTTCTCTCTCAGCTCGTCGTTCTGGTTCTCCAGTTCAGACAAACGACTGCTGAGAGCAGGAAGCACCTTACACCTCTCTAACAGCTCACCTTTAACGTCCTCCACCTGAAAAACAGAAAGCGCTCAGGTAAATTCAGACACTGAACCTGCCCCCGTGCTCACCTCAGGCTGGTTGCTGTGGTTACCTTGCCCTCTAACGTGGAGCTTCTGTTCGCCATCATTCTCAGGTGTTCAGCTGCAAAGGTGGACTCATGCTGTCTCATGTCCTGATTTAAACTCTGAAACACAAAGAAAATGTAATAGTACACGCAGTACACAGTACACGCAGTACATGCAGTACACACAGTACACAGTACACACAGTACACACATTACATACAGTACACAATATACAGTACATACAGTATAGAGTACATGATGGTACATGAAGAACAGGAAGTTACCTTGAAGGTGCAGCCGTAGCGGTGGAACTGGCAGCTCACCTGAGCTTTGGGACAGTCGTGCTGATGATTGGACAACTGAAATACAAAACTGACTAATCAGTATCATCAGTACTACTGCTGTCACTCAGAGCTTTCTTCTGATTGGACGGCGGAAGATAAGCTGGATCAGTACCTCACTCCGGGGCAGAGAGGAGAAGGAGCAGTGGTTTGGACACGAGACCGGGAATGCCGGACACACTGTTTCTTTGTGTTTCTGAAGACAGGCAGGTAAGCAAGCAGACAATCATCATTAGTCATCTATTAGGTCTTGATAAAGCTGCCATTAATCAGAGAAATAAAGTTATTTCCTGATTGTTTCACAGAGGTTACATTCAGCAGGTAACCGCCCCAAACTCACCTGAAGGTCGGTCAGAGGCATCTTGGTCATGCAGAACTCACAGCTGGTCTCTCTGTGTTTACACTTCCAGCTGAGGTGGTCCGGGATCTCCTTCCTCATCATTCGCTCTTTACATTTACCCAACGGACACGGCACCTCAAAGAACGGACACACGTTCAGGTGGTCCTACAGACAGACAGGGAGAGACAGACAGACAGGTGAGATAATGAAGTAAGTCTCATTGAAACAGGAAGTACAGTTCTGTTCACTTCCTCATTTTCATTTGTTTTCTGTAGAAATTGTTGGATAGGGCAAGACCTGACGTCGACATTGATTTACATGATTGATCAGCATTCATACAGGACACTCTACAGCCAATCAGAGAGCAGGATTCTGTGGTCAGACCGGTATGAACGATTGTGTTTTCCTCACAGGTATCTGCTGCAGACTCATCTGCTCCTGACAGCCGTTAGCTTCACTGCGACAGTAAACTTTCAGCGCCATGATCTCCCGATGGCAGCAAACGTCTCTGAAGATCTGTAACAAACACAGCTTCAGGAGCTGACCAATGACAGCCAATCACAACAACCTCTATGATGTCACTTCCTGCTCACCTTGTCTTTAAATAGAGGCTCCATGTCAGCTGGACATACTGGGTTTGGATGACTGTAGGAGGAGAAAAGACAGAAGGTTAACAGGTGAACCTGTCACATGACCTCACGTCAGGAACCTGGAATTGATGAGAGGTGAAACCACTTCCTGTCTACTTGTGTCTCACCTGAGGATGTCGTTGATGCAGCTCTGACAGAAGCGGTGTCCACACTCGGTCTGTCGTGGCTGACACAGGACTAGCCTGCAGGCTTCGCAGCAGTACTTGGCCTCTGGCGTTTCTACGAAGTGATCTCTGAATCCTCCGTGAAGAGGCTGGAAACCTGCAGGCACACCTGAACGCAGAGACACACCTGTTCAATCTGACAGCCAATCATAGTGCACAAGCTCAGACAAGCTGGTGGTGTGGGAAGTGTTTACCTGGTGATGCGGTGAAGTCGCTGGGAGGCCAGGGATTGGCTGGGCGGTGAGAGGGCGGTGTGATGGGTGGAGCCACAGAGAGGGGTGTGGCCAGGGAGGGCGCCACCTGCTGGAGGGGAATCTGCACCTCCCTCCCGTCAGCACTCCTCCCCGCTGACATGACCTGAGCACAGGTAATGAGGTAACAGTTAGACACACTCTGCACATGCTCAGTGGAGGCCTACAGAGGGGCGGGGCCTGATTTAATGAGGAGTCGGTTCATTAATATGAATGAATTTAAAAACAAATAAAAAAAACAAATAGACGTGACCCTTGACCGTCACCATGACAACACAATCAGCTGTTACACGCACACACATAGAAATGTCACTTCCTGTCATGGTTCAGCTGTGGGGATGTTAGGGGCTTTTCCACTGACTGCATCATTAACCCACACACACACACACACACACACACACACACACTACACAGAGTTCACCTGTATGATGACATCATCAGTGTGGTCACATGATTCAGCAGCAGAAACAGAAACTAACAGCAGCAGAGGGGTTTTCCACTGAGTCACAACAGCAACACACCAGAGGACGCTGTCTGTCTCTGCTCGCCTGACTGTCTGTCTGTCTCTGCTCGCCTGTCTGTCTGTCTCTGCTCGCCTGTCTGTCTGTCTGTCTCTGCTCGCCTGACTGTCTGTCTCTGCTCACCTGACTGTCTGTCTGTCTCTGCTCACCTGTCTGTCTGTCTGTGCTCGCCTGACTGTCTGTCTCTGCTCGCCTGTCTGTCTGTCTGTCTCTGCTCACCTGTCTGTCTGTCTCTGCTCGCCTGACTGTCTGTCTGTGCTCGCCTGTCTGTCTGTCTCTGCTCGCCAGACTGTCTGTCTCTGCTCACCTGTCTCTCTGTCTCTGCTCACCTGTCTCTCTGTCTCTGCTCACCTGTCTGTCTGTCTGTCTGTCTGTCTCTGCTCACCTGTCTGTCTGTCTGTCTCTGCTCACCTGTCTGTCTGACACACTGACTGTCCCAAACTCCTTCCACACCTTCTTGTTGCCTCAGTGACCACTGAAGCTGTTGACCGTCTCACCTCCTGCTACCTGTCTACTGTCTGGATGAACCAAGCCCTGATAGGCCTCCTTCTTCGTGTGATACCTCCTTCTTCAGTGTGATACCTCCTTCTTCAGAGTAATACCTCCTTCTTCGTGTGATACCTCCTTCTTCAGTGTGATACCTCCTTCTTCAGAGTAATACCTCCTTCTTCGTGTGATACCTCCTTCTTCAGAGTGATGCCTCCTTCTTCGTGTGATACCTCCTTCTTCAGCGTGATACCTCCTTCTTCAGAGTGATACCTCCTTCTTCAGAGTGATACCTCCTTCTTCAGCGTGATACCTCCTTCTTCAGAGTGATACCTCCTTCTTCAGCGTGATACCTCCTTCTTCAGAGTGATGCCTCCTTCTTCGTGTGATACCTCCTTCTTCGTGTGATACCTCCTTCTTCGTGTGATGCCTCCTTCTTCAGAGTGATGCCTCCTTCTTCAGCGTGATACCTCCTTCTTCAGAGTGATACCTCCTTCTTCAGAGTGATGCCTCCTTCTTCAGCGTGATACCTCCTTCTTCGTGTGATACCTCCTTCTTCGTGTGATACCTCCTTCTTCAGAGTGATGCCTCCTTCTTCAGCATGATACCTCCTTCTTCAGAGTGATACCTCCTTCTTCAGAGTGATGCCTCCTTCTTCGTGTGATACCTCCTTCTTCAGCGTGATACCTCCTTCTTCAGCGTGATACCTCCTTCTTCAGAGTGATACCTCCTTCTTCAGAGTGATGCCTCCTTCTTCGTGTGATACCTCCTTCTTCAGCGTGATACCTCCTTCTTCAGAGTGATGCCTCCTTCTTCAGCGTGATACCTCCTTCTTCAGCGTGATACCTCCTTCTTCAGCGTGATGCCTCCTTCTTCAGAGTGATGCCTCCTTCTTCAGCGTGATACCTCCTTCTTCGTGTGATACCTCCTTCTTCAGAGTGATACCTCCTTCTTCAGAGTGATGCCTCCTTCTTCAGCGTGATACCTCCTTCTTCGTGTGATACCTCCTTCTTCAGAGTGATGCCTCCTTCTTCAGAGTGATACCTCCTTCTTCAGAGTGATGCCTCCTTCTTCGTGTGATACCTCCTTCTTCAGCGTGATACCTCCTTCTTCGTGTGATACCTCCTTCTTCAGCGTGATACCTCCTTCTTCAGCGTGATACCTCCTTCTTCAGAGTGATACCTCCTTCTTCAGCGTGATACCTCCTTCTTCGTGTGATACCTCCTTCTTCGTGTGATACCTCCTTCTTCAGCGTGATACCTCCTTCTTCAGAGTGATGCCTCCTTCTTCGTGTGATACCTCCTTCTTCAGCGTGATACCTCCTTCTTCGTGTGATACCTCCTTCTTCAGCGTGATACCTCCTTCTTCAGCGTGATACCTCCTTCTTCAGAGTGATACCTCCTTCTTCAGCGTGATACCTCCTTCTTCGTGTGATACCTCCTTCTTCAGCGTGATACCTCCTTCTTCAGAGTGATGCCTCCTTCTTCGTGTGATACCTCCTTCTTCGTGTGATACCTCCTTCTTCAGTGTGATGCCTCCTTCTTCGTGTGATACCTCCTTCTTCAGTGTGATGCCTCCTTCATGACCACAGCTCCTACCAACCAACAATGGAGGATTTGAAGAGGTCACTCGAGGTCCGGGTCCCCACCATCTGATCCAGCTCTCAGATCTCGGAGGTTCTGGTTCTGTTTGAACATGGTGTTTTTTATGGCGAGTCCATGACTAGAGCAGGTCCCACATCAAGCTGTCTAAGGACAGAGGGTGTCACTCCCTGTGCAGACTGTGAAGCCTCTGAGGATAAATGTGTCTGTGACTTTGGGCTGTACAAATAAAATCTGATTTGATTTTAATTTCTTAGCATGTTCTATGTTCTTAACATGTTTTAACTTCTTAACATGTTTTAACTTCTTAACATGTTTTAACTTCTTAGCATGGTTTAACTTTTTAACATGTTCTAACTTCTTAGCATGTTCTAACTTCTTAACATGTTTTAACTTCTTAACATGTTCCAACTTCTTAACATGTTTTAACTTCTTAGCATGGTTTAACTTCTTAGCATGTTTTATTAGCATGTTTTAACTTCTTAGCATGTTTTATTAGTATGTTTTAACTTCTTAACATGTTTTAACTTCTTAGCATGGTTTAACTTCTTAACATGTTTTAACTTCTTAGCATGGTTTAACTTCTTAACATGTTTTAACTTCTTAGCATGTTCTAACTTCTTAACATGTTTTAACTTCTTAACATGTTCCAACTTCTTAACATGTTTTAACTTCTTAGCATGGTTTAACTTCTTAGCATGTTTTATTAGCATGTTTTATTAGTATGTTTTAACTTCTTAACATATTTTAACTTCTTAGCATGGTTTAACTTCTTAGCATGTTTTATTAGCATGTTTTAACTTCTTAGCATGTTTTATTAGTATGTTTTAACTTCTTAACATGTTTTAACTTCTTAGCATGGTTTAACTTCTTAGCATGTTTTATTAGCATGTTTTATTAGTATGTTTTAACTTCTTAACATATTTTAACTTCTTAGCATGGTTTAACTTCTTAGCATGTTTTATTAGCATGTTTTAACTTCTTAGCATGTTTTATTAGTATGTTTTAACTTCTTAACATGTTTTAACTTCTTAGCATGGTTTAACTTCTTAGCATGTTTTATTAGCATGTTTTAACTTCTTAGCATGTTTTATTAGTATGTTTTAACTTCTTAACATGTTCTAACTTAGAATGTTTTGTTAACACATTTTAACTTTTTAGCACAGGTTTAATTTCTCTGTAGACATCTACATGTCTACATCTATATTTCCATCTAGGTGACGTTATTCTTTCGTAGTACCAGTCAGTCTTCAAACAGTCTTAAAACAGTGTTTAAACAGTCTTTATGCTGTTTGTAATACAGTCATCAAACAGTCTTCAAACAGTCTTTAAACTGTTTGTAATACAGTCTTTACACTGTTTGTAATACAATCTTCAAACAGTCTTTAAACAGTCTTTATACTGTTTGTAATACAGTCTTCAAACAGTCATCAAACAGTCTTTAAACTGTTTGTAATACAGTCTTCGAACAGTCTTTACACTGTTTGTAATACAATCTTCAAACAGTCTTCAAACAGTCTTTAAACAGTCTTTATACTGTTCGTAATACAGTCTTCAAACAGTCTTTATACTGTTTGTAATACAATCTTCAAACAGCCATCAAACAGCCATCAAACAGTCTTTAAACAGTCTTTATACTGTTCGTAATACAGTCTTTAAACAGTCTTTATACTGTTCGTAATACAGTCTTCAAACAGTCTTTAAACAGTCTTTATACTGTTCGTAATACAGTCTTCAAACAGTCTTTATACTGTTCGTAATACAGTCTTTAAACAGTCTTTATACTGTTCGTAATACAGTCTTCAAACAGTCTTTATACTGTTCGTAATACAGTCTTTAAACAGTCTTTATACTGTTCGTAATACAGTCTTTAAACAGTCTTTATACTGTTCGTAATACAGTCTTCAAACAGTCTTTATACTATTCGTAATACAGTCTTCAAACAGTCTTTAAACAGTCTTTATACTGTTCGTAATACAGTCTTTAAACAGTCTTTAAACAGTCTTTATACTGTTCGTAATACAGTCTTCAAACAGTCTTTATACTGTTCGTAATACAGTCTTCAAACAGTCTTTATAGTGTTCGTAATACAGTCTTCAAACAGTCTTTATACTGTTCGTAATACAGTCTTCAAACAGTCTTTATAGTGTTCGTAATACAGTCTTCAAACAGTCTTTATACTGTTCGTAATACAGTCTTCAAACAGTCTTTATAGTGTTCGTAATACAGTCTTCAAACAGTCTTTATACTGTTCGTAATACAGTCTTCAAACAGTCTTTATACTGTTCGTAATACAGTCTTCAAACAGTCTTTATAGTGTTCGTAATACAGTCTTCAAACAGTCTTTATAGTGTTCGTAATACAGTCTTTAAACAGTCTTTATACTGTTCGTAATACAGTCTTCAAACAGTCTTTATAGTGTTCGTAATACAGTCTTCAAACAGTCTTTAAACAGTCTTTATAGTGTTCGTAATACAGTCTTTAAACAGTCTTTAAACAGTCTTTATACTGTTCGTAATACAGTCTTTAAACAGTCTTTAAACAGTCTTATACTGTTCGTAAAACAGTCTTTAAACAGTCTTTATACTGTTCGTAATACAGTCTTCAAACAGTCTTTATACTGTTCGTAATACAGTCTTCAAACAGTCTTTATACTGTTCGTAATACAGTCTTCAAACAATCTTTAAACAGTCTTTATACTGTTCGTAATACAGTCTTCAAACAGTCTTTAAACAGTCTTTATACTGTTCGTAATACAGTCTTCAAACAGTCTTTATACTGTTCGTAATACAGTCTTCAAACAGTCTTTATACTGTTCGTAATACAGTCTTCAAACAGTCTTTATATTGTTCGTAATACAGTCTTCAAACAGTCTTTATACTGTTCGTAATACAGTCTTTAAACAGTCTTTAAACAGTCTTTATACTGTTCGTAATACAGTCTTTAAACAGTCTTCAAACAGTCTTTATACTGTTCGTAATACAGTCTTCAAACAGTCTTTATACTGTTCGTAATACAGTCTTTAAACAGTCTTTAAACAGTCTTTATACTGTTCGTAATACAGTCTTTAAACAGTCTTCAAACAGTCTTTATACTGTTCGTAATACAGTCTTCAAACAGTCTTTATACTGTTCGTAATACAGTCTTCAAACAGTCTTTAAACAGTCTTTATACTATTTTAATACAAAAATAAAATCTCTATTTTAACTCAACAATTCCACCTTAAATGTGGAGTTTAAGGTGGAATTGTATTTCTAAGTTTGATTATTCAGGTCTGATTCTCTCAATCTGATTCTTCATGTATTGATGATGTAATCATGTGATCATCATGTATTGATGATGTAATCATGTATTGATGATGTAATCATGTGATCATCATGTAATCATGTATTGATCATGTAATCATGTGATCATCATGTATTGATGATGTAATCATGTATTGATGATGTAATCATGTGATCATCATGTATTGATGATGTAATCATGTGATCATCATGTATTGATCACTGTGTTAGCCCCTGTTAGCTTCTTGTTTCTGTGCTGTTTGTTCAATAAATCATTTAAACACACACACACACACACACACACACACACACACACACACACACACACACACAGCTAGCTGTAGCATCTGTTGTAGAGAGCTAACACACACAGCTAACATGTTCTCGGCTTCGAGCAGCTTCTGTCAGGTTCTCCTGAGGTTCTTCTGCGGTTCTACTGAGGTTCGACAGTGTTGGACTCACATGAATCTCCTCCGCAGGCCACAGCTCAGCTCAGCTCAGCCCAGCAGCTCCTCGGGTCGGCGGACTCTGCGGATTCAAACCGTCAACCTGCCGCTGCCGCTGCCTCCGAGCCTCCGGGCCTCAGGCGGACTCCTCATGGTCCGGGTTCAGGGTGTAGTGGGCTTTCCGTGGTTCTGTCCTGTGTGTTCGAGAGAAGTCACTGGGATCCAGTTCAGAGATCCAGCGGGGAGGACTGGGCTGATCACACTGGAAACCCCCTCCGCTGCTTCCGCCCAGGAAATCCCCCAGCTGCCCGGAGACACAGCCGGCCAGCGGAGGCGCTGTTTCCCGGAGACCGAGCCGGCCAGCGGAGGAGACCCAGCCGGCCAGCGGAGGCGCTGTTTCCCGGAGACCGAGCCGGCCAGCGGAGGCGCTGTTTCCCGGAGACAGAGTCGATAATATGATGTAATGGTCTGCAGCTGGGTGCTCCACAAACTTCTCAGTATCACGGACAATAACCGTGACCCACTGCATGACCTCCTGCTCAAACACAGGGCAGGCCAGCTGCAGACACTCAGCATCTCACTCTGGAACAGCTGGTGTCAAAAGTATTCATTCATTACTCAAGTACAAGTAAAGATACTAGGGTTTAAAAAGACTTCTGTAGAAGTTGAAGTGTCAACTCAAGCTTCTTACTCAAGTAGTGTAAATGTACTGGCTTCAAAACTACTTAAAGTATAAAAGTAAAAGTAATGTAAAGAAAAGGCCATTAAATGTTTGAGGCCCCGTGCCGCAGGCGCCTGTGGTGCTCTATTCTTCTAAAGGTCATAATGAGTATAAAGTTATATTAAAACGTTAATGTTGATAAAACTGGGATGCACTAGGCCGCCTGTTTCAGCCTCGTATATGCCCAAAGAAAATGGATGCATTTATTATGGAGTGGAAGATATGACTAGTTATATAAGTACTGTAATGGTATACGTGCTATGCTATGTGTAACAGTACTATAAAATATAGTGCTGTCAAAATGAATGATTAATTCAAATGATTCATCAAAAATAATAATTCTGATTAAAAACAAGAACTCAAATTTCTCTGGAGTCTCTGCCACAGACATTTACGCACCAGGCCACATAAAGTCAGCGGACAGTCAGTCAGCTCCGTGCTTGTGTGACATGATTTGTGCAGGGGCGCTGCATCATGTACAAACCACAGTGTGTCGTAATGGTAAATGTTTGTACTTCTCATCCAATTAAATTCACTCTGTCATGGATTAAAGCAAAAAAAAATCTTTTGACTGAAAGTTTTTCAACCTGCAGCCAAGTCATATTCCCATGTGCAATTTGTGAAAGATGTTACAGGTAACTTTACCTGACACATGCTAAAAAAAATAAGATCAGATTCACAGTCACTGCGCTCATAACCACGTTCTCTAATGCAGACATGCAGTTTAAATACTTGACCAGCAGTGTTACAGGAGGAAGCTTTAAAGAGCTCCTCACACTTTTCCTTAATCTTTGCCAAGATTGTCTCAAGTTTTACTCTTTCAAATAATCATCTACAGAATTTCATCATGTTATTTTTCTGCTTATGATCATTCACATTATTATTATCATTATTGTTGTTGTTGTTATTATTATTAATTATTACTATTGTTGTTTCCAGTGAGCCTCTTATCATTTAACAGAAAAATACATCAAACAGCACCAGGATTAGATAATAAGTGAAACTTTAGCAGCCGTGTGTCAGTGTGATGGTGAGCGCTCAGCTTTGTCATCACTACATCCTGTCACCATCACACTCACCAACGACTTATTATGGATTTTCATTATGAAGCTTCGGGTGTTCCTGTAACCATGGTAACTCACAGTGCCAGAGGAGAGTTGAATGAAACACACACACACACACAGACGAGTTCTCACGTGTTGACCAAACTTTATAAAATGACGTCACAGCTCTGTGACGCAGTCACGACGAGTCCATGCTAGCTTAGCAGCTAAACTTTAGCGTCGATGCCCCGTGTTTAGACCCCGCCCTCTGTGGCTCACTGCACTGTCATTGGTCAGGAGCGCACACGCTGTAAACGATACCATTGGCTGTAGAGTGTGACAATCAGCCAATAAAAATCAGCCACCAGCAACTCAGAGCTACACTGACCTCAAAATTCACCTCTGAACCTGAGTAACGAGGCTGTAATAAACATGTAAGTACAGAAAGTACTGATAGAAAGTACAGACAGAAAGTACAGACAGAAAGTACAGACAGAAAGTACTGATAGAAAGTACAGACAGAAAGTACAGACAGAAAGTACTGATAGAAAGTACAGACAGAAAGTACAGACAGAAAGTACTGATAGAAAGTACTGATAGAAAGTACAGACAGAAAGTACAGACAGAAAGTACTGATAGAAAGTACAGACAGAAAGTACTGATAGAAAGTACAGACAGAAAGTACTGATAGAAAGTACAGACAGAAAGTACAGATAGAAAGTACAAATAGAAAGTACAGACAGAAAGTACAGACAGAAAGTACTGATAGAAAGTACAGACAGAAAGTACAGACAGAAAGTACAGACAGAAAGTACTGATAGAAAGTACAGACAGAAAGTACAGATAGAAAGTACAGACAGAAAGTATAGACAGAAAGTACAGACAGAAAGTACTGATAGAAAGTACAGACAGAAAGTATAGACAGACAGTACAGACAGAAAGTACAGACAGAAAGTACTGATAGAAAGTATAGACAGAAAGTACAGACAGAAAGTATAGACAGAAAGTACAGACAGAAAGTACTGATAGAAAGTACAGACAGAAAGTACAGATAGAAAGTACAGACAGAAAGTATAGACAGACAGTACAGACAGAAAGTACAGACAGAAGGTACTGATAGAAAGTACAGACAGAAAGTACTGATAGAAAGTACAGACAGAAAGTACAGACAGAAGGTACTGATAGAAAGTACAGACAGAAAGTACTGATAGAAGGTACTGATAGAAAGTACAGACAGAAAGTACTGATAGAAAGTACAGACAGAAGGTACTGATAGAAAGTACAGACAGAAAGTACTGATAGAAAGTACAGACAGAAAGTATAGACAGAAAGTATAGACAGAAAGTACAGACAGAAAGTACTGATAGAAAGTACAGACAGAAAGTATAGACAGACAGTACAGACAGAAAGTACAGACAGAAAGTACTGATAGAAAGTATAGACAGAAAGTACAGACAGAAAGTATAGACAGAAAGTACAGACAGAAAGTACTGATAGAAAGTACAGACAGAAAGTACAGATAGAAAGTACAGACAGAAAGTACAGACAGAAAGTACTGATAGAAAGTACAGACAGAAAGTACAGACAGAAAGTACAGACAGAAAGTACTGATAGAAAGTACAGACAGAAAGTACTGATAGAAAGTACTGATAGAAAGTACAGACAGAAAGTATAGACAGACAGTACAGACAGAAAGTACAGACAGAAAGTACTGATAGAAAGTATAGACAGAAAGTACAGACAGAAAGTATAGACAGAAAGTACAGATAGAAAGTATAGACAGAAAGTACAGACAGAAAGTACAGACAGAAAGTACAGACAGAAAGTACTGATAGAAAGTACATACAGAAAGTACAGACAGAAAGTACAGACAGAAAGTACTGATAGAAAGTACAGACAGAAAGTACAGATAGAAAGTACAAACAGAAAGGATAGACAGACAGTACAGACAGAAAGTACAGACAGAAAGTACTGATAGAAAGTATAGACAGAAAGTACAGACAGAAAGTATAGACAGAAAGTACAGATAGAAAGTATAGACAGAAAGTACAGACAGAAAGTACAGACAGAAAGTACTGATAGAAAGTACAGACAGAAAGTACAGACAGAAAGTACTGATAGAAAGTATAGACAGAAAGTACAGACAGAAAGTACTGATAGAAAGTACAGACAGAAAGTACAGACAGAAGGTACTGATGGAAAGTACAGACAGAAAGTACGGATAGAAAGTACAGACAGAAAGTACTGATAGAAAGTACAGACAGAAAGTACAGACAGAAAGTACTGATAGAAAGTACAGACAGAAAGTACAGATAGAAAGTACAGACAGAAAGTATAGACAGAAAGTACAGACAGAAAGTACTGATAGAAAGTACAGACAGAAAGTACAGACAGAAAGTACTGATAGAAAGTACAGACAAAGTATAGACAGACAGTACAGACAGAAAGTATAGACAGAAAGTACAGACAGAAAGTACTGATAGAAAGTACAGACAGAAAGTACAGATAGAAAGTACAGACAGAAAGTACAGACAGAAAGTATAGACAGAAAGTACAGACAGAAAGTACTGATAGAAAGTATAGACAGAAAGTACAGACAGAAAGTACAGACAGAAAGTACTGATAGAAAGTACAGACAGAAGGTACTGATAGAAAGTACAGACAGAAAGTACTGATAGAAAGGACAGACAGAAAGTACAGACAGAAAGTACAGATAGAAAGTATAGACGGAAAGTACAGATAGAAAGTACAGACAGAAAGTACTGATAGAAAGTACAGACAGAAAGTACAGACAGAAAGTACAGATAGAAAGTACAGACAGAAAGTACTGATAGAAAGTACAGACAGAAAGTACAGACAGAAAGTACAGATAGAAAGTACAGATAGAAAGTATAGACAGAAGGTACTGATGGAAAGTACAGACAGAAAGTACGGATAGAAAGTACAGACAGAAAGTACTGATAGAAAGTACAGACAGAAAGTACAGACAGAAAGTACTGATAGAAAGTACAGACAGAAAGTACAGATAGAAAGTACAGACAGAAAGTATAGACAGAAAGTACAGACAGAAAGTACTGATAGAAAGTACAGACAGAAAGTACAGACAGAAAGTACTGATAGAAAGTACAGACAAAGTATAGACAGACAGTACAGACAGAAAGTATAGACAGAAAGTACAGACAGAAAGTACTGATAGAAAGTACAGACAGAAAGTACAGATAGAAAGTACAGACAGAAAGTACAGACAGAAAGTATAGACAGAAAGTACAGACAGAAAGTACTGATAGAAAGTATAGACAGACAGTACAGACAGAAAGTACAGACAGAAAGTACTGATAGAAAGTATAGACAGAAAGTACAGACAGAAAGTATAGACAGAAAGTACAGACAGAAAGTACTGATAGAAAGTACAGACAGAAAGTACAGATAGAAAGTACAGACAGAAAGTATAGACAGACAGTACAGACAGAAAGTACAGACAGAAGGTACTGATAGAAAGTACAGACAGAAAGTACTGATAGAAAGTACAGACAGAAAGTACAGACAGAAGGTACTGATAGAAAGTACAGACAGAAAGTACTGATAGAAGGTACTGATAGAAAGTACAGACAGAAAGTACTGATAGAAAGTACAGACAGAAGGTACTGATAGAAAGTACAGACAGAAAGTACTGATAGAAAGTACAGACAGAAAGTATAGACAGAAAGTATAGACAGAAAGTACAGACAGAAAGTACTGATAGAAAGTACAGACAGAAAGTATAGACAGACAGTACAGACAGAAAGTACAGACAGAAAGTACTGATAGAAAGTATAGACAGAAAGTACAGACAGAAAGTATAGACAGAAAGTACAGACAGAAAGTACTGATAGAAAGTACAGACAGAAAGTACAGATAGAAAGTACAGACAGAAAGTACAGACAGAAAGTACTGATAGAAAGTACAGACAGAAAGTACAGACAGAAAGTACAGACAGAAAGTACTGATAGAAAGTACAGACAGAAAGTACTGATAGAAAGTACTGATAGAAAGTACAGACAGAAAGTATAGACAGACAGTACAGACAGAAAGTACAGACAGAAAGTACTGATAGAAAGTATAGACAGAAAGTACAGACAGAAAGTATAGACAGAAAGTACAGATAGAAAGTATAGACAGAAAGTACAGACAGAAAGTACAGACAGAAAGTACAGACAGAAAGTACTGATAGAAAGTACATACAGAAAGTACAGACAGAAAGTACAGACAGAAAGTACTGATAGAAAGTACAGACAGAAAGTACAGATAGAAAGTACAAACAGAAAGGATAGACAGACAGTACAGACAGAAAGTACAGACAGAAAGTACTGATAGAAAGTATAGACAGAAAGTACAGACAGAAAGTATAGACAGAAAGTACAGATAGAAAGTATAGACAGAAAGTACAGACAGAAAGTACAGACAGAAAGTACTGATAGAAAGTACAGACAGAAAGTACAGACAGAAAGTACTGATAGAAAGTATAGACAGAAAGTACAGACAGAAAGTACTGATAGAAAGTACAGACAGAAAGTACAGACAGAAGGTACTGATGGAAAGTACAGACAGAAAGTACGGATAGAAAGTACAGACAGAAAGTACTGATAGAAAGTACAGACAGAAAGTACAGACAGAAAGTACTGATAGAAAGTACAGACAGAAAGTACAGATAGAAAGTACAGACAGAAAGTATAGACAGAAAGTACAGACAGAAAGTACTGATAGAAAGTACAGACAGAAAGTACAGACAGAAAGTACTGATAGAAAGTACAGACAAAGTATAGACAGACAGTACAGACAGAAAGTATAGACAGAAAGTACAGACAGAAAGTACTGATAGAAAGTACAGACAGAAAGTACAGATAGAAAGTACAGACAGAAAGTACAGACAGAAAGTATAGACAGAAAGTACAGACAGAAAGTACTGATAGAAAGTATAGACAGAAAGTACAGACAGAAAGTACAGACAGAAAGTACTGATAGAAAGTACAGACAGAAGGTACTGATAGAAAGTACAGACAGAAAGTACTGATAGAAAGGACAGACAGAAAGTACAGACAGAAAGTACAGATAGAAAGTATAGACGGAAAGTACAGATAGAAAGTACAGACAGAAAGTACTGATAGAAAGTACAGACAGAAAGTACAGACAGAAAGTACAGACAGAAAGTACAGATAGAAAGTACAGACAGAAAGTACTGATAGAAAGTACAGACAGAAAGTACAGACAGAAAGTACAGATAGAAAGTACAGATAGAAAGTATAGACAGACAGTACAGACAGAAAGTACAGACAGAAGGTACTGATAGAAAGTACAGACAGAAAGTACTGATAGAAAGTACAGACAGAAAGTACAGACAGAAGGTACTGATAGAAAGTACAGACAGAAAGTACTGATAGAAGGTACTGATAGAAAGTACAGACAGAAAGTACTGATAGAAAGTACAGACAGAAGGTACTGATAGAAAGTACAGACAGAAAGTACTGATAGAAAGTACAGACAGAAAGTACAGATAGAAAGTATAGACGGAAAGTACAGATAGAAAGTACAGACAGAAAGTACAGATAGAAAGTACAGACAGAAAGTATAGACAGAAAGTACAGACAGAAAGTACAGATAGAAAGTACAGATAGAAAGTACAGACAGAAAGTACAGACAGAAAGTACTGATAGAAAGTACAGACAGAAAGTACAGACAGAAAGTACTGATAGAAAGTACAGACAGAAAGTACAGATAGAAAGTACAGACAGAAAGTATAGACAGACAGTACAGACAGAAAGTACAGACAGAAGGTACTGATAGAAAGTACAGACAGAAAGTACTGATGGAAAGTACAGACAGAAAGTACAGATAGAAAGTACAGACAGAAAGTATAGACAGACAGTA
This sequence comes from Nibea coibor, assembly GCA_023373845.1. Classification (NCBI taxonomy): domain Eukaryota; kingdom Metazoa; phylum Chordata; class Actinopteri; family Sciaenidae; genus Nibea; species Nibea coibor. The sequence goes on from CM041722.1 coordinate 26,244,726, forward strand.
CAGACAGAAAGTACAGACAGAAGGTACTGATAGAAAGTACAGACAGAAAGTACTGATAGAAAGTACAGACAGAAAGTACAGATAGAAAGTATAGACGGAAAGTACAGATAGAAAGTACAGACAGAAAGTACAGATAGAAAGTACAGACAGAAAGTATAGACAGAAAGTACAGACAGAAAGTACAGATAGAAAGTACAGATAGAAAGTACAGACAGAAAGTACAGACAGAAACTACTGATAGAACGTACAGACAGAAAGTACAGATAGAAAGTACAGACAGAAAGTACAGACAGAAAGTACTGATAGAAAGTACAGACAGAAAGTACTGATAGAAAGTACAGACAGAAAGTACAGATAGAAAGTACAGACAGAAAGTATAGACAGACAGTACAGACAGAAAGTACAGACAGAAAGTACTGATAGAAAGTATAGACAGAAAGTACAGACAGAAAGTATAGACAGAAAGTACAGATAGAAAGTACAGACAGAAAGTACAGATAGAAAGTACAGACAGAAAGTACAGACAGAAAGTATAGACAGAAAGTACAGACAGAAAGTACTGATAGAAAGTATAGACAGAAAGTACAGACAGAAAGTATAGACAGAAAGTACAGACAGAAAGTACAGACAGAAGGTACTGATAGAAAGTACAGACAGAAAGTACAGACAGAAAGTACAGATAGAAAGTACAGACAGAAAGTACAGACAGACAGTACTGATAGAAAGTACAGACAGAAAGTACTGATAGAAAGTACAGACAAAGTATAGACAGACAGTACAGACAGAAAGTACTGATAGAAAGTATAGACAGAAAGTACAGACAGAAAGTACTGATAGAAAGTATAGACAGAAAGTACAGACAGAAAGTACAGACAGAAAGTACTGATAGAAAGTATAGACAGAAAGTACAGACAGAAAGTACAGATAGAAAGTACAGACAGAAAGTACAGATAGAAAGTACAGACAGAAAGTACTGATAGAAAGTACAGACAGAAAGTACAGATAGAAAGTACAGACAGAAAGTATAGACAGACAGTACAGACAGAAAGTACAGACAGAAAGTACTGATAGAAAGTATAGACAGAAAGTACAGACAGAAAGTATAGACAGAAAGTACAGATAGAAAGTATAGACAGAAAGTACAGACAGAAAGTACAGATAGAAAGTACAGACAGAAAGTACAGATAGAAAGTACAGACAGAAAGTACAGACAGAAAGTATAGACAGAAAGTATAGACAGAAAGTACAGACAGAAAGTACTGATAGAAAGTATAGACAGAAAGTACAGACAGAAAGTACAGATAGAAAGTACAGACAGAAAGTATAGACAGAAAGTACAGACAGACCGTACTGATAGAAAGTACAGACAGAAAGTACTGATAGAAAGTACAGACAAAGTATAGACAGACAGTACAGACAGAAAATACTGATAGAAAGTATAGACAGAAAGTATAGACAGAAAGTACTGATAGAAAGTATAGACAGAAAGTACAGACAGAAAGTACAGACAGAAAGTACTGATAGAAAGTATAGACAGAAAGTACAGACAGAAAGTACAGACAGAAAGTACTGATAGAAAGTATAGACAGAAAGTACAGACAGAAAGTACAGATAGAAAGTACAGACAGAAAGTACAGATAGAAAGTACAGACAGAAAGTATAGACAGAAAGTACAGATAACTGCATGTGAAGTGAGTGAGTACTTAGTTTCTTGACACCTCTGTTAACAGTTATAGAGTTTAGCTGGACTTCCGGTGGCGCCATGTTGTAGACGGCAGCGAAAAAGTAGCTCTAGAAAAAACCCAATTAAAACTAGCGAATAACTAAAGGGAAAACGGCAGGAAGCAAATATATCTAGAAGATAATGCGACAAACAAAACGGACAGAAAGTATGATGAAGAAAGGGAAACCCGGAGAGGAGAATAATGTAAAGGAAAAAGTCACCGACTCGGCGGAGGCGGCTTGCCCATATAACGAGCGGCAAGAGCCGGTTAGCAGTGACCGTGACTCGGTCATATTAGCAGAGCTGCGCAAATTAAGACAGGAACACGCTGAAGCGGCAGACGACAACGAGAGGGCTATGGCAAGGCTCGAAAAAAATATGAAAGAAATTATGGAAAGAACAACATCCCTTGAGCAGAGAGCCGGGCACATGGAGGAAAGAATTGGAAATACAGAGGATAGGACGACGCGGCTGGAGCGCTCCGCCGCCTTCCTACTCCAGCAAACCGCCAAACTATCTGTGAAGTGCGATGACTTGGAGTCAAGAATGAGACGGAACAACATACGGATACACGGTATCCCAGAAGGAGCAGAGAAAAAAAAGTGACACCATAGGCTTCGTAACGGGACTCATTAAGGATAATATCCAAATCACAGACGGTATGGATATTCGCATCGAGAGGGCGCACCGCTCGCTGGTGGCTAAACCTAAAGACCGCGCGGCACCTCCGCGGGCAATCATCGTGCGCTTTCTGGACTACAGAGTAAAGGACTACGTGATGAGGCAAGCTTGGACACAGAAGATTACATATGAGGAACGGACCATCTACTTTAATCAAGACTACACGACGGAGGTTCAAAAGAAGAGGAAACAAGTGAGGGAAGTCATCAAAAAGTTGAAGGAGAAAAACGTGAGGGCGCAGTCTCCATACCCGGCACAGCTTAAAGTGTTTTTGGACTCAGGGACAAAGACATTTTCTACACTAATGGAAGCAGCACCTATGTTAAAGGACATGGGGATTAACGTGAAGGAGGACAGGATGGAGAGGCTGCAGAGAGAAATGACGTGCAGCTGGACCGCAGCAGCAGAACCGGGAGAGAGGCGGAGCCGACGCATCATAGAGTTTAGCTATTGATAGATCATGAATAAATCATTATTATCTGATTTATACAAACAAACAACAAGAAACTGATTTATTAATAAGCTTTGGTTTTATTGACACTCCATCACCAAAACAGGATGACATCATCACCTGAGTGGCATCATCCAACATGGCTGCTGCCCCGCAAACAAAAATGCAAACACACACACACACACACACACACAAACAAACTTTTTGTCAAATAGAAATCAGAAATAAAAACAAGTCCACTTTGATTGGCATGCCAGGTCTGACTTCTGATTGGTCCAGAGAGAGTAGTGACAACAGACAAACTTCACACCTGATCAACTGATCAATACGTGTCCAACATAGGAACTGATCAAAAAGCATAACACACGATGACTCATAAAACGAGAGGGGCAGGGTCAGAGGTCACATGGTCTCAGGAGGGCGGTGCCTTCAGTGAGTCCACTGGAGAGGACGAGCCCTGCAACAGAGCAGAGTCACAGGTGAGTCACAGACAAGTTACAGACGAGTCAGAGCAGTCACAGACAAGTTACAGGCAAGTCACAGACAAGTCAAGAGTCACAGACAAGTTACAGATGTGTCAGAGCAGTCACAGGCGAGTCAGAGCAGTCCTGGGCAAGTCACAGACAGGTCACAGACGAGTCAAGAGTCACGGGCAAGTCGCAGACGAGTCAAGAGTTACGGGCAAGTCACAGACAAGTCACAGACGAATCAGAGCAGTCACAGACAAGTCAGAGCAGTCACAGACGAGTCAAGAGTCACGGGCAAGTCACAGACAGTTCAAGAGTCACAGACGAGTCAAGAGTCACGGGCAAGTCACAGACAGGTCAAGAGTCACAGACAAGTCACAGACGAGTCAGAGCAGTCACAGACAAGTCACAGACGAGTCGAGTCAGGGGCAAGTCACAGATGAGTCAAGAGTCATGGGTGTAACGGAGTTAATGTGGAAATGATTCCACTTGCCATAAAAACTCACACACTTAATTGTCCCACTGACCTTGAAGGCAGCACCGCTGTGGGTTAGGGTCGTACATCCTGGGGGAGCAGCAGTTGGACTTTGCTGTCTCCCTGGTAGGTGCATGAGTTCGAGCTCCGCTATTGTTTCATGTTAATTACACGTGGTTAGCTAACTTGCACTGTCTTCTTGTTTTACATTTTTCAGATGTGTGTGTGTGTGAGGAAACAGGACTGACTGTACGTTGTATGTTGATCATTTTTGCCAGATGTACCAATAAACGGCAAGTTTGCCAAAAGTGACGGACCTCTTCGGTAAAATACACAACGCAACGAGAGAGAGTACAAAGCCGCTACACAGACGCGTCAAGAGTCACGGGCAAGTCACAGACGAGTCAGAGCAGTCACAGACGAGTCAGAGCAGTCATAGACAAATCACAGATGAGTCAAGATTCACAGACAACTCGGAGCAGTCACAGACGGCAGACAGCATGCAGACAGAGGATTCTGGGGCTTGTAGCACAGAAAACTTCTCCTCACCTCCTTTGTCTCCTTAGTTGCAGCCTCTTCCTCCTCCTCAGCAGGACACACCTCCATCTTGTCCTCCATCTTGTCCTCCATCTTGTCCTCCTCTCCTCCTCCCTCATCTCCCCCCTCCATCCCATGTTCAGCCTCCCACTCTTGAAGAACCTCATCCAGGTTAAACCTCCGTCTGTAATTCACCAGGAAGTTTTTCACCTGAACCACTGACTTGTTACCAATCACATCTGAGATCGCCTGGAAGTCCCGCCCATACTTCCTGATGGCTGTGTGTGATTGGACAAGAGAGAGTCACTGTCACAAATTTTATTAAAGTAATCAAGGTTGCATTAAGGCAGTATGTTAGTTCAGGTGAGTCGGTTCACCTGGTTACAGGTAATTCTGGTGTTACCTTGTACTGCAAGCAGCTGCTCCTCTGTGGTCCAACGAGTGTTAAACTTCTGATTCGTCTGAAACAAAAAACAGCAACTTCATCAAAGACAACCAGACTGCATACAGGAGAGTCTCTGTGTTGTCGTGTTGCCTGGTTACCTCAGGTTGTCTGAATTCGTCAACTCCTGAACTGATCTTTTCCTTCAGACAGCTGTTTGACTGTTTAATGGTCTGTATCTGAAACAGAGGGAGAGAGAGACAGACAGGTGAGGAGACAGACAGGTGAGGAGAGACAGGCAGGTGAGGAGAGACTGACGGGTCATCAGACAGACCTGTCTCTTGATGGACACTAGCTGACAGTCCAGCTGTCTGATAAATCCTTGAGGAGACGACGTCGACAGTGAGACGACATCCTGCTGATTCAGAAACATTCCTCTGGGAGGACGCTTCTTCAGCCGCTGGGACGCCTTACTGCCTGTCTGCAGGTCCAGAGAGACAGACAGGTCAGCCACAGACAGGTACATTAGCTATCTAATGTTAGCTTTGTGTTCTTACCTTCAGTCCAGCAGTGGGTTTGGCCTCTGACCTTTCTGATCCAGAACTCACCTGAAACAGGCAGTAAACAATCAGTAAACAGTCAGTAAACAGTCTGTAAACAAACTGTATACAGTCAGTAAACAGTAAACAATCAGTAAACAAACAGTATACAGTCAGTAAACAGTGAACAGTCTGTAAACAAACAGTATACAGTCTGTAAATAGTCAGTAAACAGTCTGTAAACAAACAGTATACAGTCAGTAAACAGTAAACAATCAGTAAACAAACAGTATACAGTCAGTAAACAGTAAACAGTCTGTAAACAAACAGTATACAGTCTGTAAATAGTCAGTAAACAGTCTGTAAACAAACAGTATACAGTCAGTAAACAGTAAACAATCAGTAAACAAACAGTATACAGTCTGTAAATAGTCAGTAAAGAGTCTGTAAACAAACAGTATACAGTCAGTAAACAGTAAACAAACAGTAAACAATCAGTAAACAATCAGTAAACAAACAGTAAACAATCAGTAAACAAACAGTATACAGTCTGTAAATAGTCAGTAAAGAGTCTGTAAACAAACAGTATACAGTCTGTAAATAGTCAGTAAAGAGTCTGTAAACAAACAGTATACAGTCTGTAAATAGTCAGTAAAGAGTCTGTAAACAAACAGTATACAGTCAGTAAACAGTAAACAAACAGTAAACAATCAGTAAACAGTCAGTAAACAGATAGTAAAGTCATTTACCTCCTTCTTTTCCTCTTTATTTGGGTCAAACTCTGAGTCACTGGGAGGATTTATATTCCCATCCTCAACTTCATCATCACTGAAACAGAGTTTGAATACAGAGTTCACACCTGTAGTGTCATTTGTAGTGTCACCTGTACGGTTACCTGTACGGTCACCTGTAGCGTCATGTTACCTGTAGTGCCACCTGTAATGTTACCTGTAGTGTTACCTGTAATGTTACCTGTAGTGTTACCTGTAGTGTTACCTGTAGCGTCACCTGCAGTGTCGTGTTACCTGTAGTGCCATCTGTAGTGTTACCTGCAGTGCCATCTGTAGTGTCACCTGTGCAGGTTGCAGCTCACCTGTCTCCTCTCTCTCTCTTATGTTTTCGTGTCTGTCGGTCCATCAGACTGGTTTTACTGCGACTTTTCTTCCATGAGTAATAAAACCGAACCAGACTGGCCATCGACTTATCTGGTAACTGCAAAGAAAAACAGATGATGTAGCAGCAGACGATGTACTGGTCATTGTTTTGAATGTGTGGACTGGTTTTGGTGGGAACATACCATCTGCTGTATGCGATGGAAGCTCTTCCCATGGAAACTGAAGGCCTGTTCAAACAGGACTCTGTCCTCCACTGTCCACTCGTCAGGAAAAGGAGTGAAGTTTGGAAGGTCTGCCAGAGACTTCTCAATGTTGTGTTTGTGCCAGAAGAGCATCCCCAGAGCCTGAAGACAGATTCATCAGAGAGACGACTAACAGAGCCTGAAGACAGATTCATCAGAGAGACAACTAACAGAGACTGAAGGGTTCTCAGGTTTACCTGCTCCATGTTGTAACCGTGTTTCTCTTTGGCGATGGCGATGTATTCGTCCACTGGAACAGAAATCAGAATCATCAACATCAGTATCATGTTTGTTACTGAGTGTCTGTCACGTTCTGGTCTGTCGCGTTCTGGTATTCCTGTCTGTCGCGGACTGTCGTGTTTAGAGTCAGTTCTTACGCTGGTTCTGGTTCAGACAGCTGCTGGGGATCCAAACCAACATGCCAAGGTTCTCTCTGAGCTGGGCTGCCTGAGCCACTTCTGTAAACACATACGTCGTCATGGTTACAGAGTGAGCTGCACGTAATTAGATGACATCATCAAATTACATCAAACTGGTGGAGTTGAGCACAGTCTGCACGCTCTGCAGTGATTGGACAAGGCCAGCAAACTCTGTAGCACCCTCTATAGGGACGCAGGAGTCACATGTATCGAACCCAACCGGAAGTCAGACACTTTGAATTTACTGTGCCACTGACAGCCGTTTCTACGACCAATCAGACTGACTCCAGATGAGTTCATCCTCATCAATGACCTTTTCAAATTTGATGTTTTGACATTAAACAGGAAGTTGTCGAGGCCTGAACACAGTCAGAGCACCACCTACAGACAGTGAGTGTGTGTGATGATCATCACAAGTTTTTCATGCAGGAACATGACATGACGATGACACAAGATCCATTCTTACAAGATCTCTGTAAAGTTCACATCTGGTCCTGGATCAGTAATGAGAACACAGTCCTCCAATGGACACACTCAGCCGGTCCATGTGTCTCATCAGGTCTTTTGTTTTTAGAAAAGTCATTAAATGTCTCGAGAACTGAACCGGAACCAGTGGAATGGGTCTATCACAGAACTGGGACCAGTTAAAGAGGTCCGGTCTGGATCCAGTGTCATGAACTTAACTTGCTGTTCGAGGCTACCACTCCGTGTTTAGATTCTTACCCGGGTCAAAGTCCGGAACCACGGCCTGGTACTGCGGTCCAACCCGCATCCCTCCACCACCTGTACGCGCGCGCGCACACACACACACACACACACACACATACACAGACACACACACACACAATACTCAGTAAAAGTACTCGGAGTACACAGCTGGACTTCAGTGTTCGAGGCTACCCACCATGCTCCTCGTCGCTGCTAGATCCTGAACTTCCGTCTTCCCAGCAACTGGTTCCATTACCGGACAGACTCTTCCCGCCGGGGTTCGCTGCTGCTGCGGGCCCGCTGCTGCTGCTTCCTGCTGGGGCTCTACCTCTGCGCTTCCCCGGAGCCTCCGAGTTTCTCTCAAGCATAGCCGGCATGACGAGGACGGAGGCAGCCCGGGCTAACTGCTAGTTGCTAACTCAAGCTAATAGTTAGCTAGTTAGCCTAGCTACAGAACCGGACTGGCTGAGGAGCCTCGGAGCTGAGCAGACAGTTGGTCCGGAGAGCAGCAGCAGGTTCCGGACTGAATCAGCGACTCTGAAGAGGACGTGATCGATTCTGTGATCGATTCTGAAGCTCGACGATGAAGCTAACAGCTAACACACCCAAGCTCCACACCGAGTCCCAAAAGTTACGGAAGCAGCCGGAACCAGAACGAACCAGATCCGACCAGACCGTCACCGACAGAAGAGTCACGGACACGAAGACGGCGAGAAGGATCGATCAGATCAATTAGTCCGACCAGGACGAGATTAAGAGTGATCAGAGAGAGAGAGAGAGAGAGAGAGAGATTGTGTGTGTGTGTGTGTGTGAGAGAGAGAGAGAGAGAGAGAGAGAGAGAGAGAGAGAGTGTGTTACTGTGCGTGAATATGATAATGAGATGTTCAACAGTAGAAAAAGTAATAAGCTGTTCAAAGATTAAATTTGAGTTTAACAAATGAACCATGTTTGTTACTTTTCAACTTTATTTTTCAAATCTATAAACTAGCATCATCAAAGCAGCTGTGAAATCAACACACACATACAAAGAAACGATGAACAGCAGCTAAATCTATGAAATATTAATTGTATATTAATTTGATGGATTCTTGTGTCTTCGGTGGATTCTTGTGTCTTCGGTGGATTCTTGTGTCTTCGGTGGATTCTTGTGTCTTTAGTGGATTCTTGTGTCTTCGGTGGATTCTTGTGTCTTCGGTGGATTCTTGTGTCTTTAGTGGATTCTTGTGTCTTCGGTGGATTCTTGTGTCTTCGGTGGATTCTTGTGTCTTCGGTGGATTCTTGTGTCTTTAGTGGATTCTTGTGTCTTCGGTGGATTCTTGTGTCTTTAGTGGAGCTTGAGGCTCAGGTCACCAGGTCATTAGGCCATTTTTTAAGATTCCAAAGATATGTTTGTTTAAGTGTGGTACCATTGATTTGTCTCATAGGAGACAAAGTCTTGGCAATCTGGAAAGTTCACATTTGAACCATTTGCCTATATAATATAAATCGTTTTCCAACAGGGGGGAGATCTTGGAACACTCCCATAATGCATGTACAAATGTGCCACTTTTTTCACTTTTATCACACTTCCAGCATAGATCATTGTTAAGCAAACCCATTCTATTTATTCTTGATGGGGTAAAATAATATCCGTGAATTATTTTATACTGAATAAATTTGCCTCTGGCTTCTCTTACTTATTATTCAGTGTTGGAAAGAATCCCCTCCTATGTTTTTTCATCCAGAATACAAGACTAATCCTTCTCCCACGTCCACTTGAGATTACTACAACTGTTACTGTTTGTCCAAGGACACATTTCATACCATTTTGATGCTTTATGATGCATTTTAGGTAGCTGTAAATAACACTCAACTGTTCCATTATCCTGAACAACCTCTTTAATAATCTAATCTGTAAATAAAAGTGGCCTCTGCCCTCTAAATTAAATTTTTCCTTGAATCTGGTATATGAAAGTAGGTATATGAAAATATCTTTCCTTAACCACTGGGCCCAATAGATAGTCTGTCTATCTGTCTTTATTTTTGGATTATGCCATATGGATGCATATTTTTGAGTATACTCACCAATTTTACATCTCTTATGTACCTCAAGTACCGCAATGGGTTTAAAGGGGGAAGTGAGTTCTTGCTCAATCGGGACCCAGTCCAGACCAGCACCAATTTCATCCCAGTGTTTTGTAAGCTTGGACATCTCAAAGGTAACACTATAATATTTTGTCCCCTTCCTTCTTGGATTCACATAATTTATCTATACAAATTTGAGTTTTTTCTCATATATATTCCCAATATTTCATCCCTTTTGGTAACCACTTGAAAGTAAAGGCAGATAGCTGACTGCATGAACATGTTTAGACACCGACATAGCTTCTGATTTGTGTCAATTGATACAATAACCAGAGGCTTTAGAATATGTTTCAATAATTTCTAGTAAGACTGACACAGAACTGGCTGGATCCCAACTCAGTACCAGAATATCGTCGGCATACAGAAATAATTTGTGTTCCCTGCCGCCTCTAATGACTCCCTTAATTCTTGACTCTGCTCCAATCAATGCAGCTAATGGTTCTAAGAAAATTGTGAACAATAGTGGGCTTAAGCTGCACCCTTATCTAGTTGACCTGGTAATACTGAAAAACCGAGATATTATTCCATTAGACAACCCAGAGTTGAGACCAGGAAGCAGAGTTGCAGTCTTACACGCTTCTCTGCGCCTCCATTAGAGCAGTTGCCCACCCAGTACTTTAGTATAGAGACTGTGTCTGTCCCCCGTCCACCTACATTGTTTAAAGATAAAACAAACAGAAGAGGAGTTCATCATAAAAACTTAATAAAAATTAAATCAACATCTCCACCAGTACAAAACAAGAGCATTAAATGTGGACTCTTGAATATCAGGTCCTTGTCTTCTAAAGCTCTTTTAGTCAATGAATTAATATCTGACTATGATAATGATTTATTTTGCCTCACTGAAACCTGGCTGCAGGAGGGTGAATATGTTAGCTTAAATGAATCCACTCCTCCCAGTCATTGTAACACTCATATTCCTCGAAGTAATGGTCGAGGTGGCGGAGTTGGAGCCATATTTGACTCAAGTCTATTAATAAATCCTAAACCTAAACTAAATTCTAATTCATTTGAAAGTCTTGTTCTTAGCCTCACTCACCCAACATGGAAAACAGTACAGCCAATCCTATTTGTTATAATATATCGCGCTCCTGGCCCTTACTCTGAATTTTTATCTGAATTTGCAGAATTTGCATCAGGCTTGATCCTTAAAACAGATAAAGTAATCATTGTAGGTGACTTTAATATTCATGTAGACAACCACAATGATAGCCTTAGTACTGCATTTATCTCTTTATTAGATTCAATTGGCTTCTGTCAGATTGTAAATAAACCGACTCATCGTCTGAACCACACCCTTGATCTCGTTCTCTCATATGGCATTGAACTTGATCATCTTATAGTCTATCCACAGAATCCTCTTCTCTCTGACCATTTTTTAATAACCTTCGAGTTCATATTACTGGACTATAAGCCTTTTTGTAGAAAGTCTTACAGCAGATGTTTATCTGACAGTGCTGTTGCAAAATTCAAGGAAGTGATTCCTTCAGTACTGCCATGTCTCAATGTAGCAGAGGACTTGTCTGCTCCCATGAGCCCCTCACAAATAGATCATATTGTTGAGAGCACTACAGGCTCATTACAGACAGCACTTGACTCTATTGCACCTCTGAAAAAGAAGAATATTAAACAGAGGAGGTTAGCTCCATGGTATAGCCAGCAGACTCGCAAATTAAAGCAAGTGGCACGTAATTCTGAACGCAAATGGCGTGCCACTAAACTGGAAGAATCTCGCTTAGTCTGGCAAGATAATCTTAAAACCTACAGGAAGGCTCTCCGTAATGCCAGAACAGCTTATTACTCTTCTTTAATAGAGGAAAACAAGAACAACCCCAGGTTTCTCTTCAGCACTGTAGCCAGGCTAACAGAGAACCACAGCTCTATTGACCCATCTACTCCTCTGGGTCTAACTAGTAATGACTTCATGAGCTTCTTTAATGATAAAATTAGGACCATTAGAGACAAAATACATCATGCCTTGCCTTCGACAGGCACTGATCTGCATTCTGATACAGCAAGTTTGGAAACAGCTGCAAAACCTGATACATATTTAGACAGCTTCTCTCCCATTGACCTTCATCAAATAACTTCAATAATTTCTTCATCTAAGTCGTCAACCTGTCTCCTAGACCCCATCCCAACCAGGCTGCTTAAGGATGTTTTACCTTTAGTTAGCCCTTCTTTACTGGATATGATTAACCTGTCTTTATTATCAGGATATGTACCACAGTCCTTTAAAGTAGCTGTAATTAAACCTCTTCTTAAAAAGCACACTCTAGATCCAGAGGTTCTGGCTAACTATAGACCGATATCAAACCTTCCCTTTCTTTCTAAGTTACTCGAGAAGGCTGTAGCTAATCAGCTGTGTGAATTTCTTCACAAGAACAGTTTATTTGAGGATTTTCAGTCAGGATTTAGAGTCCATCATAGCACAGAGACCGCACTAGTCAAAGTCACAAACGATCTCCTAATGGCATCAGACAAAGGACTCATCTCTGTACTCGTCCTGTTAGATCTTAGTGCTGCATTTGACACCATAGACCATCAAATTCTTTTACAGAGACTGGAACATCAGATTGGCATCAAAGGAACCGCCCTAAGCTGGTTTAGGTCGTATTTCTTAGATCGATCTCAGTTTGTTCACGTCAATGATGAATCCTCCATACATACCAAAGTCTGTCATGGAGTCCCACAAGGTTCTGTACTAGGGCCACTTCTATTCAGTCTATATATGCTTCCTCTAGGGAACATTATTAGGAATCACTCCATTAATTTTCACTGTTATGCTGACGACACATTATATTTATCAATCAAGCCTGATGAAACTAATCATTTAGCCAAACTGCAAGCATGCCTTAGGGATATAAAAAGTTGGATGACCTACAATTTTCTGATGTTGAACTCAGATAAAACTGAAGTTCTTGTAATTGGACCCAAACACCACAGAAACTCTCTTTCCGGAGACTTGGCCACCTTAGACGGGACCACCCTGGCCTCCAGCTCCTCCGTAAAGAACCTTGGAGTTATTTTTGATCAGGATTTGTCCTTTAATGCCCACATAAAACAAATTTCAAAGACTGCATTCTTCCACTTACGTAACATTACCAAAATCAGACGCATCCTGTCCCAAGCGGATGCAGAAAAACTAGTCCATGCATTTGTTACTTCTAGGCTGGACTACTGTAACTCTCTATTATCAGGCTGCCCCAATAAGTCTCTTAGGACCTTGCAGCTAATTCAGAATGCTGCTGCACGTGTTCTGACAGGAACCAAGATCAGAGATCACATCTCACCCATTTTGGCTTCCTTACACTGGCTACCTGTTAAATCTAGAATAGAATTTAAAATTCTTCTCCTAACATACAAAGCTCTTCATGGCCAGGCACCATCATATTTAAAAGAGCTCATAGTTCCCTACTACCCCTCTAGACCACTGCGTTCTCAGAATGCAGGGTTCCTTGTGGTTCCCATAGTTTCCAAAAGTAGACTGGGAGCCAGAGCTTTCAGCTATCAAGCTCCTCTTCTGTGGAACAAACTACCTTTCTGGGTTCGGGAGGCAGACACGGTCACCACATTCAAGACTAGACTTAAGACTTTCCTTTTTGATAGCGCTTATAGTTAGGGCTGGCTCAGGCCTTCCCTTAGTTATGCTGCCATAGGACTAGACTACCGGGGGACCCCCCCCCCCCCCCCCCCCTTACTAACTAAACTTCTTCCCCGGAGTTTCTGTGCTTTCTCGTCCAGCAGGTTCTCATGGATCGTGAGTGCTGCTGTGGTCTGCTGCTGATGTCCATGCCTTACTGTAAAGCCTCTCTCTCTCTCTCTCTCTCTCTCTCTCTCTCTCTCTCTCTCTCAATGTAAAGCAGTTCGATAACCCTTAGAGTCCGCATAACGGGGCCTGAGGTTTTATTGTTCTGTCAATCGTTATCTCTCTTACACCTTTTCTTTGGATATTACTAACTACACCTCTTCCCCGGAGTTTCTGTGCTTTCTCGTCCAGCAGGTTCTCATGGATCGTGGCTGCCGCCGTGGTCTGCTGCTGACGTCCACCATATTTAGCATTACATGCCATATATAGTCATTATTGCTACCATCCCGACTACAGCTTTGTTGGTTAATGACTTATTGCTGCTGTGCATCTGTGTTCCACTGCTACTGCAATCACCTCACCATTTATTGTAATTGATTGTAATTGTACAATATGTTTGTGTTGATTGTTCTGTACATGTGACATCCATTGCACGTCTGTCCGTCCTGGAAGAGGGATCCCTCCTCTGTGGCTCTTCCTGAGGTTTCTTCCACATTTTTTTCCCTGTTAAAGGTTTTTGTGGGCAAGTTTTTCCTCACTCGGACCGAGGGTCTAAGGACAGAGGGTGTCACTCCCTGTACAGATTGTAAAGCCCTCTGAGGCAAAATGTGTTTTGTGACTTTGGGCTATACAAATAAAATTTGATTTGATTTGATTTGATTAGTAAAGACAGCAGTTTTGGGGTTTGAGTATAGAGCTTGTATCCATCCACAAAATCTATCCCCAAACACACATTTTGAGAGAGTAGCAAACAAAGGTCCATTCCACTCTATCAAAAGCTTTCTGTGCATCGAGTGATGTGGCTGAAACGGGGGGAAGGGGTTCTATTCATCCAAATTAAGTGTAATAATCTCCCCATGTTATCAGGTGATGATCTATGTTTTAGAAATCCCACTTGATCTTTGTGAATAAGTTTGGGTAAGACCTGATCTAATCTTATTGCTAGTGTCTTGGATAATATTTTGCAATCAGCATTTATTAGGATTGTGCCTAATTTTCTTTCTGTCAAATCCTTGTTTTTTTTTTTTGTTTGTTTGTTTCGGTATTAATGATATAATGGCCTCATTAAAACTTTCTGGGAGTGAACCATATTGAAACCCTTATTGAAAAACCAACAAAAAATATCAACATATTTCTTATAGTACTCCATCCGGAAGCCATCTACACCAAGTGACCTCCCAGTTTTCATACCCTTAACTGTTCTAACTTCAGCTTCTGGTATGGGAGTATCCAAACTGTCCTTTTCCGTTGAGGAAAGTTGTGGTAACTCCACCTTTTGGAAGAAGGATTTCAAGTCTTTGTTACTAGCCAAGCATGTGGATGTATACAAATCTTAATAGAAATGTTAGAAAACTTCATTAATTTCATTAGTTGATGTAAACACTTTTCATCTTTTCTAATTACTGTAATGGTGTTATTTTAATCCAAGCGTTTTAGTTGTCTTGCCAATAGTTAAAAAATAGTTTTGAGCCTAAATAGTGAACACTCTGCTCTTTTATAGTATATTTCATGTAGCTCAAATTTTAGTTGACAGACTTCCTGAAACCTTCTTCATCATGTTGTACAGCTAAACGCTTCTCTAATTTACCTATTTCCTTTTCCAATTGTTGTACTTTTTTATTGTCCTTTTTCTTCCATGAGCTATACATTTCCCCCTGATAAATGCCTTGAGTGCATCCCAAACAGTAGCCAGTCTTTCTGTTGTCCCCCTGTTAATGTATAAAAATACCTTAATGTCCCCAAGTTTTGTAGCAAATTGTTCATCTTGTAATAGACCTGTATTTAGTTTGCATGTTCTAACTTTACCTCTATTAACCAGAAAAAATCTATTTGTGAGGCGGATTTGTGAGAATTAGAATAAAATGTATATTCCCATTCTCTCTGATTTATGAGCCTCCAGATATCTATCAAACCCAAATCCTCCCGTAGGGTATCTAATGTAGCTTTGTCTCTGGGGGATGTACCTATTGTACCTGTATTCTGACTTTGCTGTGATCCAGATGATCATCTAATGTTTGATTAAAATCTCCCCCCAAGACAAGGAACTGGTAGTGTATTCCACCAACAAGGAACAACAAACAAGAAAAGTTTGGATTGCTTTGAGTGAACAGGTGGCAGAGCCAGGTGTTTTTCATTGTTGGAGTGCAGTAATCACGAGGTAGCATATCAAATCAACCTCTGTCCTTAGACCCTTGGTTCGAGTGAGGAAAAACTCTGGGGGATGTACCTATTCTGACTTTGCTGTGATCCAGATGATCATCTAATGTTTGATTAAAATCTCCCCCCAAGACAATCTGACCATCTAGATCTAGTATTTTATTGACGTCATGAAAAAAGGATGTGTTTTCTTTGTTTGGAGCATATAAGCTGCAAAGTACTATTTTAACTCCATTATGTGCTTCCACAAGTAAATTTTGTCCTGAGAGTCTTTGATTCATTACAACAAAATTCATCTTTTTGTTGACAAGGATAACAACCCCATAGCTCTTGCTTGATACTGAATTATGAAAAACAGGTCAGTAAAGCTCAGCCTCTCCCCCTTCCATGTAAACCTCCTTAACTGTCATATCCTCCATGTCACAATATCACTTCCTGCCTCTTCGAGATGAGTTTGCAAAGCACTCACATTGGTTTTGAGCTCTGTTGTGTCGGACTTGATTGTCAAAACAAATCATATGCCCATATAAGGGCGTTCAGGTACCAGAGACAACTTTGTAGGCAAGCACTAGGTTTCACTGTGCAGGCTGGCAGGCCCGTCAGAAGGGTGCTACAGTAATCTAGTCTTGAGATGATGACAGCTTGTGTCAGGAGTTGAGTAGTGTGTTGTGTTAAGTAAGGTCCGATTTTTCTGATGATGTAAAGTACAAAGCGGCATGACCGGGCAACTGAGGCGACACGAGGGGAAAGGTTAGTTGGTGATCAATCATAACCCCTATGTTCTTTGGCAGTTTCTTGCATTTTTGATGGATTCTTGCATCTTTGGTTACAGGTATACTTGCAGGTGTACTTAAAATGTACTTAGAGTATGATAGACATTCATCTATCATTTTTCATATACGTAGCCCATAGCCAATCGTGTCATTTGTACCTGATGACGTATTTAAAGCAACAGAAATTCAACGAGAAGGAAAAGCTGTCATTTTTCAAAATATCCACGAAAACATACGGAAAAACAAAAATATGATTAAACAAAGGCACCACCAAGTACGCGCCATCGTATTTCCACCCCTCTCCACTCTCTGATTGGCTCCCTACCTCAGGTGAGTGTTTTGGCACGGGTTTCCATGCTGTCTTTCAGATCGGAACGAGGCACCATAGGATTTCCCAGGCTAACTTGCAGGTGTACTTAAAAGTGCACTTACAGGTGTAGGTAACGAATTGCTCTTGTTACAAATTGCTCTCAATGTACACACAGACATATATAAAAACAAGGAGCTATTGAGGTAAAGGTAAACAGAAAAAATATGTACAGGTAAATAACGCAAAACCTCCTATCTGCAAAAGGAAAAAAAACATTGGGAAAAAATGCACATCTGTATTTGTGAGACACTAACACTTGTTAACATAATAAGTAGTAATACAGTCCAAAAACAGTGTGTGTGGTATTGGATACACTTGACAAATAGCATTCTGCAAGAAAATACATTTTTTTTAGCTTTCTCAAAAAAGTAAATTTTGCAGATAAGAGGTTTCAACCATTGATAAGTGACAATAGTTTGAGGGACGCTGAAATAAGTCTGCAGGTACATGACGGATATTTTTTTCATGGATTCTGTAACTTGAAAGTTTGGAAAAAAGATCAGGTGACTGCTCTCTCTCTCCCTCTGTGTGTGTATTTCTTAAATAGGACTCAGAGGTTTGTTTACAGTGAGCTGCCAAACACACACACACACAGATCGATAATCTGATCTGGTGTCTGTTTACAGTCTTCATGATGTAACAGCCACTAGCTGAGGGTCACTATGTTCGCTATGTGAGACACTTGATCCGCCCGCCTGCCCCGTCCCGTCCCACCCTGCCCTATCCCTGTGACTTCAAAACAAACATCCACACATGGAGCTGAATCGACCGGAGGAGTGCATGGAGGCGGAGCGGGACGGGACGGCAAGAGAGCAGGGAGGACAGAGAAGCTATAAAAGTGTGAAGGAGCTGAAGACAGAGGTTTGACTGAGAAACAGACTGTGACTCTGAACTAGGTTCAGACAGTTTAAAGGGTCTCCTCATACCAGAAGTGTCTCCTTCAGACCAGGAGTGTCTCCTCCAGAAGAGGAGTGACTCCTCAACCAGGAGTGTCTCCTCAACCAGAAATGTCTCTCCCAGAACAG
This sequence comes from Nibea coibor, assembly GCA_023373845.1. NCBI lineage: Eukaryota > Metazoa > Chordata > Actinopteri > Sciaenidae > Nibea > Nibea coibor. Next base: position 26,262,722 of record CM041722.1, read on the forward strand.
GAGTGAGTCCTCAACCAGGAGTGTCTCCTCCAGAACAGGAGTGTTTCCTCAACCTGGAGTGTCTGCTCAGTCCAGGTGCGTTGTCATGCCGTGGTTGTTGACCTCTCAGCTCGACTGTCTGTCCTCATCACCGTCGCAGCGACAGTGCGAGCGTACCGCATTCTCCTTCTACTGCGCGGTGCGTGAGCAGCTGCCAGTCTGGACTCTGGAAGATATGCGCAATATGGAGGTCTTCTACTGGGAGGACGGACGTCCACGAGCCTTCCTGCCATCTGAGGCACTGTTGTACGCTGTCGTACATGACCATCAGGACTACGCACGTTACCTGCTCAACAGGTACTCAGTGAGTGCGCTCAGAGCACAGCGCTGCAGCTTCTGCTGCTGCCGTGGCAGTGGCTCACCACACCTGTCTGTGGCAGTGCGCTACAATCGCGTGTCGATCCTCAGCGCAATGGTGGAGGCTCTGAAGGACTGTGACCCGCAGAGCAGCCGTCAGGACTTCCTAGATGGCCACAGTGGCTGCTCGCATGTGTCGGACGCAGGAAAGACTGCGGTGCAGTTGGCAGTGGAGCTGTCACGACCTGACTGTCTGCTGCTACTACTGACTCATGGTGCAAAGCCTGACGGACTCGACGCTGCCCTTCAGCGACTCATCATGTCCGACACAACAGAGCGGCGCCATGTGCAGCGCTGCCTCGACCTCCTGCTGCTCTTCCTGCCTGGACCACCCACACTGCAGCGCCTGCGAGATGAACCACATCGCTGGCAAAGCCTGCTGGGAGATGAAGTGTTCAGCTGGATGTGCGGTATGGCCCCGCCCCCCCTCTTGTTGCAGGCACTCAGGTGTTTGGCCCAGTCTGGACCGGATCAGATTGCCACACTGCCTGACTTCTTGCAGCTGCCCAGCTGGCAGTGATGTCATCTGTCCCCAAGCCATTGGACAGCTGTGACAGACTGCTGTGATTGGACAGCATGTTGATGATGTAAATAAAATGTAAATAAAAATGTCAGGTAAAAGTCAGGTAAAAACCTGGTATCTTCAGAAGGTGTTGATAGGAGGTTTTGGCGAATGTTTCTACCTCAGTGAATCATGTAACACAGAGCTGTCAACCAATCAGATCACATTGTAAGTAACAGAAGTGATCTGCTGTGTTTGATTGACAGCTGAAACATTTTGTGTTTCATAGATTAAATCAATAAAGACTTTTTTCAGCCCTGAGTTTTGTATACATGCTGCATTGTTGAAGTTAAGAAACAACTGTCAAACCCGCAAACCTGATAAAAGAGCAATATATATGTATTATATATATTAGGTATGTATAAATAACTGATATATATTTAGACTATTTTTCAAATAAATAATAAATCAAATAACTTCAAAATTTTATTTTTCTAAGCCTAACAGTTTATTTAAGGATTTTCAGTCAGGATTTAGAGTCCATCATAGCACAGAGACCGCACTAGTCAAAGTCACAAACGACCTCCTAATGGCATCAGACAAAGGACTCATCTCTGTACTCGTCCTGTTAGATCTTAGTGCTGCATTTGACACCATAGACCATCAAATTCTTTTACAGAGACTGGAACATCAGATTGGCATCAAAGGAACCGCCCTAAGCTGGTTTAGGTCGTATTTCTTAGATCAATCTCAGTTTGTTCACGTCAATGATGAATCCTCCATACATACCAAAGTCTGTCATGGAGTCCCACAAGGTTCTGTACTAGGACCACTTCTATTCAGTCTATATATGCTTCCCCTAGGGAACATTATTAGGAATCACTCCATTAATTTTCATTGTTATGCTGATGATACCCAATTATATTTATCGATCAAGCCTGATGAAACCAATCATTTAGCCAAACTGCAAGCGTGCCTTAGGGATATAAAAAGTTGGACGACCTACAATTTTCTGAACTCAGACAAAACTGAAGTTCTTGTAATTGGACCCAAACACCTCAGAAACTCTCTTTCCGGAAACTTGGCTACCTTAGACGGGATCACCCATCTCCAGCTCCAACATAAAGAATCTTGGAGTTGTTCTTGGATTTGTCCTTTAATGTCCACATAAAACAAATTTCGAGGACTGCATTCTTCCACTTACATAACATGGCAAAAATTAAGACACATCGTGTCTCAAGGAGATGCAGAAAAACTAGCACATGCTTTTGTTACTTCCAGACTGTGACGCCCACTAGATATTATTATATCTACATTTAGTCATTATGTGCATTAAGGTTTGTAGTTATATTTATTGCTGAATATTTATGAAGGTACACCATGTCTGAATGTTTTTTAATGACATGAACAGATTTCAGTTCAAGGATTGTTAATTATCGATGAGCAGCTTGTATCATTTAAAGATGAATTAATTCAAACATCAGGTCCAAATTAATGATCACTGATGTGGATCAGTCAATTTGGAACTTTTGTCCTCAAGGTCACACTGCTACTGGATGCAGCTCTCATAACTGATGATCAATAACTGGCGCTGTTCAGTGTTTAAACATGTTTATTAAGTGAGTTTACATCCAACCAATCAGCTGACAGCAGGATGACATCACAATTCTCAAGTTTCCATGGCAATGATGTCAGAGAAGAGGAAGTGGGAAGGAGGCGATTTTAAAGGACCAGTTCAGACCTCAGACCTGAAATGCAGGGTCCACCTCAGTCCATCACCAAAATTTACATTTTTACATGCTCTGCGGTGGGCGTGGCTCCTGCCTGTTGCCGTAGTAACAGTAGAACTGTCAGTAATCATGGTTCACTTCAGTCTGATCCCAGCAAGACAATCAGAATCAGTGCTGGAAACCAGTTTAAATCAGTCTGAAGAAAAAGACACTGCATTTAAATAAAAACATAAAAACTAATTAAAACAGTTAGTTTGAACCAGTTTGAACTGAACCAATGAAAAGGGACCCATGTAACTAATGTGAGTCAGCAAAGAACCAGTTTGGCCGCACTCAATTGAACTGAACTAGAAAACATTAAACTGATTTAGAACCAGTCACAACCAGCCAGAACCCATCCCTCTGGAGTCTGCTGTCCTTTCAGAATAAAGTGCTTCCAGTCAAAATAAAAACAAAAAATAAACAGTCTCATTTCACTTAATTTCCCAGCAGCTACTGGGGCTCCCTGTGTCGCGGCCAAATTTTAAAGAACCGTCCTCTAAACAAGTGTCACAGGAAGTGACGTCACCTCCCTGCCCAGTGCTGGTCCAGCAGTGGCATCACCCACTTCCTGTCTGCACATCCCTTCAGAGGAATGTGCAGACGTGCAGAAAATGGTGCCACTGGTCACTATGACATCATGACGTCCAAACAGGTAAATCCAGATCAGATAGACCAACACCAAACAGTGGTGACATCACAATGATGTCATGGGTCAGATGAGCTCCCACTCATCGTCAACATCATCACCGCAGGGGGAGGGGCCGGAGGGGGCGGGTCTACATGGACTTTGTGGGAGGAGCTTTGTTAGACGCCGGGACAATCCACCAATCAGAGTTACGGCCCACAACTCATCCTCTGGCGTCACTGAAGAGAAAGACACATGAGACAACAGCAGCACACCCGAGACAATGACAACGCAACCGAGACGACGACTTACCAGTTAGCCAGTTGGCGGTCCCAGGGATCTTCTTCCAGTAGTCTCCTGCGGCATTTCTGTCAGAGATGCCGTAACGTCGAGCCAGATCTCCGTTTAAACACCGAACCCAAACTGTCCGACAGCTGAGGACCAGCTGACTGACTGCCAACCCTGAAAGAGCACACAGACAGGTGTGTGGATCAGACAGACAGACAGACATGTAGGCAAGTGGACCTGGCAGCAGACAGGTGTGTTGATCAGGCAGACAGGTCTGTACCTGGGACTAGCTCCCAGTCCGTACCCACAGGCATCTCGTCACTGAGTCCAGTCCGGACGAAGACACTTCCTCTGTTGTCCAACGCCCAGAGCAGACGATCGTTAGGACTTGTCTGAATACTGACCAGGTGCACTCCTATTGGCTGCAGAAACATGATATCACAGTTACCTATACAGGTGGTTCTATATGGATCCCTTGTGTGTGTTACTTGTACGCGTGGTTCTATGTGGATCCAGTGTGTGTTACCTGTACGGGTGGTTCTATGTGGACCCAATGAGCCCGTTACCTGTACAGGTGGTTCAATGTGGATCCAGGCCGGCAGCATCATGCTTGGGTTCAAAGGTTGGGTTCCGACTCTGAAGTAAACGACTCCTCTGCTGTCTACAGCCCAGACGTTCTGACTGCCGCAGCTCACACTGACCAAACGAACACTTCCTTCAAGACACAGGTAACATTTCACCTGAACACACCTTTATATCTTTACACATGTGAAATCGTGGATCAGGAACGGAACCCCAGAACCTCAAAGAAACATTTGAGAACTCCTTGAACTGCCAACAATACTAAAACATGTCCTGTAGAACAGGTCCTGTAGAACCCATTTTTTCTTTTCTTTTCGTTTAATTTATTCAGTAAATAAAGTACTGATCCGGTTTCATGAAGTGCCATCCAAACAGAAACAACATTTATGGTCCTGTTGCAGTCAAGGTGTAATGTGAGCGGGATCAGGTGACTGTGTCCTGGTTCAGGACAGATTCCAGGTCAGTCTGTTTTAGGAGAGGAGCCTCAGAATTCAGATGTGACAGACTGTCGACTGACCTTTGACCCCTGATCACCTCAACAACATGAAACTGTTTTTAAACAGTGAAACAAACTTTAACAGATTATTATTGAAAAAGAAACAAGAATAATTTTTTTGATCAACATGACTGAAAATATTTTAAACAGCCGGACAAGAGTAAATCTGGGACTGACTTTTAGTGGTTGGTGAGAGCTTGGTGAAATAAAAGGCTGAAAGACAGACGCCGAGCTGGGCTGACTGCTGCTGGACTAGTCAGTAATATTAGCTGCTGCTGGGTCTGCTGCTGCTGACCTGGATGATGATTGGCTGTTAGCAAAGTTGTTGACTCGCTAGTTTTTGATCAGAAGTAATGTAATCAGAGTAAATACTCGAGTACAGCTGAACATAGTTACCACAGTGGGATTACACTAAAACTGGAGACAACAAATCATAACAAATACTGATTTATACGACAGACAGAGAGAGAGAGAGACAGACTCTGATAGTGAGAAGGACAGGAACTAAAAACAGATTTGACCGACCAGTCAGGTTACAGAATGACGTACACACACACACACACACACACACACACACACACACACACAGCTGTGTTTCTTCGTTACTTTGACAGGTGGAGGTTGTGTAACAGGTGTGTGTGTCTACATCATAAACAAACATCAGACCAAACGTCTCCCTTTCAAAATAAAATACATTCAACTTTAGATTTTATGAAACACAGTTGTTATTTTTGTGACTAAATTAAACAAAGAGTCAAAATGAACTTGACTTTGTTTTTCCTTTGTTTTCTGTATCTCTGTGCAGACTCGTGGACTCTGAGTAATAACTGGAGAACAATCAGTCAGACTGATTCCTGTATATAATGAAACTCAGTTTATTACTCCAGGATGTAGTCCGACCCTGATGGACCTGAAACAGATAATTTCTGTCCCAAATGTTTAGAACAAAGATTGATGAGAACTTCACTTCTTCATCTTCATCTTCGGTGCTCTCCAACTTTAGACCTGCCTCCCACTTGCCTTTTCTTTCTAAGGTTTTAGAAAAAGTTGTTTTTATTCAACTACAGTCATTCTTGGAGACCAATTCTATTATCGATAAATTTCAGTTTGGTTTTAGATCCTGACATTGCACAGAGTCAGCACTGTTAAAAGTGCACAATGGTATCGCCTTATCTGTGGATGCTGGGAATCCTGCTGCGCTGGTGCTGCTGGACCTCACAGCAGCCTTTGACACGATCGATCATGCAGTCCATATCTCGCCTAGAGCAGCATGTTGGCATCTGTGGCACCGCTCTCCAGTGGTTTAGGTCATACCTGGCAAATAGGAGCTTCTTTGTTGTGATTGGCGACCACTGCTCCTCAAGGGCATCCTTGTTAACCCGGCATTCACTCCACTACTGATCTCAGCCTTTTTAAATCTAAGCTTAGGACACACTTTTTAGAATGGCGTTCTGTTCTGACTAGGCCTTTACTGACTCTCTCTATTTCTGTAAGTTTATTTATCTATATCTATTTTTTTTTGCACTTTTAACTGTATTGGTTTGTTATGTAATCTATGTACAGATTATGTATGTATCTGTCTGTATTGTTTTATGACCTTGCTGTAAAGCACTTTGGGTACCATTTCGGCTATTGTAAAGGGCTATACAAATAAACTTGATAGATTGATTTATTGATCAGTTATACTAATTAAAGAATGTAGATCTAATGATCAGAACAGGAGGTTGGTGTTTGACTCCACACACTGTGCACCTGTCTGACTTAAATACGTACCAAGCTGGCTGAGGTCCAGCAGGGTCCAGTGGAGTCCGATGGGACAGGATGGAGACAACGTACGAATACTGACTCGACCATGAGTGTCCAAACCCCACAGAGCATCACGACAGGCAGACAGATGAGTCAGTTCCACCTGTGCACAGGTAGAACATTATGAGAACACACAGGGAGACCATCAGAGACCAGGTGAGTCAGACTCAGACAGACAGACAGGGTTTTTACCTCAGGTGGGAGAGGGACGGAGGAGGGACGGAGCTCACCATCCTGGTCCCAAACACAGAATAGATCCTTCCTGCTCTGAGCCAACCACAGGAATGTACCTGAGGTACAGGTAACACATAAGTCACACACAGATAACAGACAGGCGACACACAGGTAACAGACAGGCGACACACAGGTAACAGACAGGTAGACTGATGATCAGGTATGTTACATAAGGTGGACTGCCCGTGACCTGCAGTCCAGGTCTGAGGACTGTGTTGTGTACAGGTATGTTACCTTCTCTGTGAGGCACAGCAGAGGATGCGATGAAGGTCCACCTGGTGGCTGAGACGGTTCCTCTTGGGACGACGTTCTGCCAGAATGTTCCTGAGGAAAGCCAACATAAACACTGCTATTATACTGGACTGCACTGGACTCTACTGGACTGCACCGGAATCTACTGGACTGCACCGGAATCTACTGAACTGCACTGAAATCTACTGGACTACATTAAACTGCACTGGACTACACTGGACTCTACTGGACTGCATTAGACTGCACTAGACTACACTGGACTCTACTGGACTGGACCGGACTGCACTGGACTACACTGGATTCTACTGGACTGGACTCAACTCTACGGGACTGCATTAGACTGGACCAGACTAAACAGGACTCTACTAGACTGGACTAGACTGCACTGGACTCTACTGGACTGCATTAGACTGCATTGGACTGCACTGGTCTGCACTGGACTACACTGGACTACACTGGATTGGACCAGACTACTGGACTGCACTGAACTCTACTGGATTGCATTAGACTGCGCTGGACTACACTAGCCTGCACTGGACTGCACTGGATTGCACTGAACTGTACTGGACTGCATTAGACTGAACTGGACTACAGTGGACTGCACTGGACTGGACTGCACTGGACTCTACTGGACTGCATTAGACTGCACTGGACTGGACTCTACTGGACTGCACTGGACTCTACTGGACTGCATTAGACTGCACTGGACTACGTTGGACTCTACTGGACTGGACTCTACTAGACTGCATTAGACTGCACTAGACTACACTGGACTCTACTGGACTGGACCGGACTGCACTGGACTACACTGGATTCTACTGGACTGGACTCAACTCTACGGGACTGCATTAGACTGCACTGGACTACACTGGACTCTACTGGACTGGACCAGACTAAACTGGACTCTACTGGACTGGACTTTACTGGACTGCACTGGACTCTACTGGACTGCATTAGACTGCATTGGACTGCACTGGTCTACACTGGATTCTACTGTACTGGACCAGACTCTACTGGACTGCACTGAACTCTACTAGACTGCATTAGACTGGACTGGACTACACTGGACTCTATTGGACTGGACTAGACTGCACTGGACTCTACTGGACTGCACTGTACTCTACTGGACTGGACTAGACTGCACTGGACTCTACTGGACTGCATTAGACTGCATTGGACTGCACTGGTCTGCACTGGACTACACTGGACTCTACTGGATTGGACCAGACTACTGGACTGGACTAGACTGCACTGGACTGGACTAGACTGCACTGGACTGCATTAGACTGCATTGGACTGCACTGGTCTGCACTGGACTACACTGGACTCTACTGGATTGGACCAGACTACTGGACTGCACTGAACTCTAGTGGACTGCATTAGACTGCGCTGGACTACACTAGACTGCACTGGACTCTACTGGACTGCACTGGATTGCACTGAACTGTACTGGACTGCATTAGACTGAACTGGACTACAGTGGACTGCACTGGACTGGACTCTACTGGACTGCACTGGACTCTACTGGACTGCATTAGACTGCACTGGACTACGTTGGACTCTACTGGACTGGACTGGACTGCACTGGACTCTACTGGACTACACTGGACTCTACTCGACTGCACTGGACCCACTAAACTGACCCACTAAACTGCCGCGGGCCAGGTGCAGCTGGTTCCTTCCTGAAGCGACCCAGACCCCGCTGGTGTTGGCACTGACCAGACTCGGCTGGCACTGTGAGTACTGCGACAGAAAGGCCACAACCCGCTCCACTGGCGCCCTGGTTACCGTAGCAACACTCTGTGTGGCCTGAAGCAGAGTCTGGAACAGACTGCCCTGATCGAAGACCACGTAGTCCGAGATACTGATCTGAGACAGACATGAAGAGAGACACACAGGTGAGAGAGAGAGAGAGAGAGAGAGAGAGAGAGAGAGAGAGAGAGAGAGAGAGAGTGAGAGAGAAGAGAGAGAGAGGTTTACAGATAGCCTGTCTACCTGCCACCAGTGGTCGTCATCTCCTTGAGGTCTTGATGAACTGAGTCCAGTTCTGAACCACAAACTGCCACTGCTGTCCAGTGCCCACGCTGTCCCACCGTCTCCCAGGGCAACACACATCAGGTCCAGACCCTGAGCCTCACTGTGACACAGGAACACAACCAATCGGTGATCAACCAATGAGTCATCAATTAATGAGGGTTCGAGAGGTTCAGTGTGTTGTAACGGACACGTAATGAATTGTTCAAATGGCATATTTCTTAAAGGGCCAGTGCAGGGAGCTTTAGTTTACTTCAAAATGATAACATGTTTATTTAGAAACACTAGGTAACTGTTCAGTGTCTGAATCGTCTAATTGTTGACGAATATGAATATTAGTTATGGGTCAGGAGTGTTACAGTAGTACTGTAGTAGTGTTACAGTAGTACTGCAGTAGCTGTAGTACCTGACGGTGTCGTATTTCCATCCCTCTCCCTCGCTGCAGTAGCGGTCCAGTCCTTCCCTGTAGAATAACGCCTTGTGTTCGCTCAGGGCCCAGACCACACCCCCTCTAACACACACCTGGCTGAACACACAAGGTGTGTCAACCCGGACCGAGCGAGCACAGGGCCGGTCCACACTCAGACCTGAACACATACAGGTAAACGCGCACACACACACACACATACATACAGGTAAACACACAGATGCTTTTATCCAATGCGACTAAAGAGGGAAACAATCAAGTGAGCAAGCATGTTTTAGGATGGCTAGATGTCAGCAGTTGAATACATCACTATCAGAGAGGTGCCAGCAACCGTGATAGGTTGTGAAAGTGCAGTAGCTGATTCTGTGCCACCTAGCTGAGACAGAGAGAGACATGTTGTAGTACTGCTACATGTCACAGTGTTAGGAATCGGGTGGAGCGTGAACTGGATAGAGGATAGGCTGCTGATTGTTGCCACTTTGCCTGTAAAGAATGATGCAAAGGTATTTAGCGGTAAGGCTGGCAGGAAGTGGAAGGTTGACTTGAAGGTGGAGAAATGTATCCAGGTGTCAGTGACACTGCAGATGTCGAAAAATCAGTCTGTACCGCTGTGACACTGGTTGAGAAGGAGGATAAAAGTGTCTGGTGACAGAATTTGGATTGCGCCATTTTCTTTGGCAGCTTTGTGAGTAGAACGACTGTGGACCAGCTGGAGGTCAAAGGAATGTATTGATGACATAAGGTCTGCTGAGCCTGGACTGTCTAAGTGGATGTTCATGTCATGATCAGGGATGTATCCAGCAGAGACAGCAGAGTATCCAGCTTGTGCATAAAACCACTCAGTTGGCCTGGTGGACAGTAAATGACAACGACATAGGCTTTGATGGGGGCCCTTACTGCAATGGTATGGTATTCTAATGTGTCTTAATTGGTAATTGGTGTCTTAATTCAACAATGGAGTAAATTTCTAGGAATTTCAGGAACATTGTGAGGCGGCTCTCTGGTCTGGAACCAGAACCAAAGACTGCACCTATATTCAGTCTGTAGACTAGAAGACCTGACCTCTCAGTCAAACCCACTTCTTTATTGGGATATTTGAGATTTGATTTGGAACTGCAACAGTTGGACGGTAGTTACCTGTCTGCAAGTAGAGGTCTCCGTTGGTCCTGATGATCCAGGCAGAGTCGTCACTCAGAGCCACGAAAGCTGTTTGCTCCACGGCTTTGTACCAGTGACGTTTTCCTTTGACGGACACTCTGGCACAAGCAAATGCTGTCAGGCTTTTCTGCTCCACCTTCCACAGCAGGTTACCTGATAGAGTTAGCAACATTTAGCATCCAGCTAATGACCAGCTGGCTAATGATACCAACCATCCAACTGACCAACCAACCAACCCCCAGAAAGGGTTCTTGGTGGAACCATTACAAAAGATTGTGGTCACGTGTCGGTCAAGGTCAGGTGGGATGTCAGATGTAAGCTCACCTGAAGGAGATACTGCCATCTGGTGGATGTTGTCTTCAAAGCGCTGCCAGTTGAGTCCAGTTTCAGGCAAAGTGCTGCAGAACAGTCCTCCTTTAAAGTCCAGACACCACACAAACCTGAAACACACAGGTCACCCATAAGACACCTTTCAGACACCAGTCCTCCTTTAACATTCACACACCACATACCTAAAACACACAGGTCATACTGGAAGTCAGCTGACGACTCACCTGTCAGTTACCTGCAGACTCAGTATTCCACATCCTGGTCCTGAGTATCCCATCCAGCTTTCTGCCAACTGATCAGGTTTGTGTGTGTCTCTGTCCTGAGCGTCTTGGTCCACCTGAGCGTCTGTTATCTTGTCCGTTTGACTGGTCAGGTGGTTGAGGACATTCTCCCCGCATCCAGCAGGAGGCGCAGTGTGATGGTAGATGTCTCCGTCTTCATCACTGGACAAACTGGGTTTTCTGTCCAGGCTGGACACAGTGGAGTAAAACATGTGGCCTGCTGGACCAGTAGGGGGTGCCAGCTCTTCATCCTGTCGAGAAACACAGAGGAAACTTAAGATTCAAGATTACAGTCAATAAATTCAGACAGCTTGACCTGACTCTGGTGGGGAGTTCAGTCCTGACCTGAGAAGAGTTCATGGTCTGAATGACTTATGGAGACCAACAAACACATGAATGGACATTAGACCAGAGGAAATCTGGACTCTGGTGTGATGAGTCCAAATTTCACCTAGTTCAACGTTTCTTCAATGTAGAAGATAATAGTAAACACTGAAGGAGAAGACGGATCAAAAACATTTGATTGTAGAAAAGAAGCACCGGTATCAACCCACCTCTTCCTCCTCCTTTTCCTCTGGTCCAATCAGAGGACTCAGAAACTCATCTTCCTGCTCCTCCATTGGCTGCTGTTCCTGTCCATCCTCCTCCTCTGTGTTGTGCATGTAGGAGAAGGTGCACTCTAGCAGCAGATCCACATCTGGGGTTGGAGGAACGACCTCTGCATCTGGATAGGGACCAGAACCTTTTCCTGGGTTCAGTTGGTTCTCCTGACTCTCAAACAGAAGGCTGCCTCGAGGCAGGAGGGAGCTGGGACAGGAGAACAACCATGAACCAGACAGAGGAGTTGAAAACCAGGACAACTGTTTCAAGTCTGCAGCTACTCACCCAGAGTCCACCTCCTCTCCACCCTTTACTCCTCTGTTCAACCCCCCCGTTTCCTGTGGCTCCTGCTCCTGCTCAGGTTCTGGAAAATCCTGGTTCTGAAGGTCCATACCAATGAGGGAGGCTCGGTCACTCAGAGGAGTTCCACTTCCTCCATCACTACAGCTGCCATCCTGGACTACAAACATTGAGTCCGAACAGCTGCTTTCAGAGAGACGGGTTCCACTGCTGCTGTCTGAGGAGAGAGAGACAGATGATGATCAGTCTGTCTGTCTGTCTGTCTGACACGAGAGAGAGAGAGAGAGAGAGAGAGAGAGAGAGAGAGAGAGAGAGAGAGATCGAAAGTATAAATGCATTAAATCACGCTGTATCTAAAAAAAGGCAGAGACCCATATCCAGAAACATGCACCCGATGACAACCGGTTACCTCTCCCAAAACATTACAAATGGACAGAAAAAAGTCTCACTGACTGCACCAATGCATTTAGCAACACTAACATACAAACCATGCTAGATCATTTTCTGTGTAACCAATACCTACTAAAGAAAGACAACATAATTTTGGCCACTGAAGATTTGAATCAGATATTTATGAAATTAGCAAGAGAGTCTAAAATGATAAGACGAAATGCCAAACCACACAAAAAGCAAGCAAAAGAACAATGGTTTGACAATGAATGTTTCCTTTTAAGAAAGCATCTCAGAAACCTGTAAAACAAGAGACATAACGATCCTGAAAACCAAGAACTGCGCCATAAATATACTACTATGCAGCCCTTAAACAATATAAGAAAATTATCAACCAAAAAAAAGGCCAATCAATGAAGATGAATTACTTAAAATTGAAAAGGCAATAGACCAAAATTCTTTTTGGAAAAACTATTCCTCAAATTTTTATCTAAATCCAGTAAACGATAATTCAAACACACAGCAGATGTCCATGACTGACAAAATAAATTCATTTGAAAATGCAATAAACGACAATCAAAATGCCTAATTACAATTGAGGATCTACAAGAAAAACTCGCTGATCAGAAAAATGGGAAGGCTTGTGGCATCGATGGTATCAGGACAGAAATGTTGAAACACAGTAGTAATAAACTTAAAGTTAACCAATTCTCCTATATGGAAGTGAGGTTTGGGGTCCATTAATTAAACAAGAGCACTGGGACTCAAACCCTTGAAAGAGTGCAGCTTGAATTCTCAAAAAATACTACTCAATAACTCATAATACTCAACAGAAACTTCCCAAGCCGCGGCTGCAGCCCAGAGCTAGGCCGATTCCTCCTGTTAATTAAAATTAAAAAGAGATCTATCAAATTTTGGAACCACTTGATAGAGTCTGATTTAAACTCATATAAGCACAGGGGATATTTAAAGGATTGTCTGAACCCAGAAAAGAATATCTGTAATGGGACAAATGAGGAAGTCAGATTAACAAATCAAAATTACACTACAAAAAGAATCCCATAATCACAAACAAAACAAATCGACAAAGATAATAAACAAAAATATTACAAAGCGTGGAAAACAGAAACTCAAACAATCAATAAATTAGAATGTTATAATCTACTGAACAGAGAATTCCAATTGGCCCAATATTTAAAAGACAAACCCTTACAAAATATAGACTCAGTGACCTTAAACTTGCCATTGAAACTGGTCGCCATAAAAGAGAATGGGTAGAAAGAACAAAAAGAATTTGTATCCAGAAACTCACTTTCTCACAAATTCCCCAAATACAAAGAAATTAGAGAAGAATTATTTCCCAAATTTAAAGAAAACCACCAACTTCCTCCTGGGAAAAGACAGCTCTGCTGTAGAACTGGCAGCAGATTACATCACTGCATGTCACAGATTAAGAAATGTTTCAATGTAAGATCATTTATTATGTACTTTATTGACACTATCTCTATCTCCATTATCACTTATCTTATTGTTTATTTTACACACACACACACAATTCTTGTTATTTTATTTATCTTAAGTTTTATTCTGTTTATATATGTATATATTAACTCATGAAGTGTATTTTTGTTTTGTTGAATTTACTCTTTATGCTTTAGCAACATTGTCTATGTGACATTCATGCAAATAAAGTGAAGATAGATAGAGAGAGTCTGTCTGAAGAGAGAGAGACAGGTGACATTAGTCAGTCTGCCTGTCTCTCTCCCTGTCTGTCTGCTCACCCTGTCGTCGTCTCTTCTTCTTCTTCACTCTGATTGCCTTCACTACGAGCTCCTCGCCTTGTCCGAGTGGAGCGCTGTAGCGTCTTGAGCTCAGCTCGCAGGAAGTGGTCACCGAGGCGTTTCCATGGAGACTGTCCCAGGAAGTGACGGAGCTGCTGCGGCTCCGAGAACTGCTGGTGACCAAACTGGATGGCTGGCAGAGCTGCTCCATCACCTGGACACAGGTGTGTGACAGGTTACATGACACAAACCAGCTGAAAAGGTAACAGGTAAACAGGTAAACTCTCCAGCTCTTCACCTCCAGCTGCTCCTCTGCCTCCTCCACCTCCTCTTCCTCCTCCTCCTCCTCCTCCTTGTTGGTTGCCAACCATCCTCCTCTTCCTTCTTCACCCCCTCCTCCCTCTACAATGATAGCCATGGTTCTGATTGGCTGAGCAGTTTCCACAGATCCGGTTGGTGGAAGGATGGTGGGTGTGGTCAATGGTGAGGACAGGCGGACGGAGAGCTCTGACACTGAGACAGGAAGAGAGACAGACAGACAGGCAGGGAGACAGACAGGCAGGGAGACAGACAAAGAGACAGACAGGTCGAAAAGTTAAGAACATCTGAGGCAAAGTAATATACTCCTAATAAGTACTATTAGGAGTATATTAGTAGAATCTGTAGTATATTTTCAGTATATTTTGTAGTATATTAGCAGTATTAATAGAATATGTAGTATATTAGCAGTATTAATAGAATATGTAGTATATTAGCAGTATTTGTAGTATATTTTCAGTATTAGTACTCACGGTTCGAGGCGAGTCCCTCCGGGCTGTTGGACAGACGGATGATGTCTCTGTCTCCTTTTAGGATGAAGATCTCGTTGTCACAACACGACACTGACACAATGTCCCCACTGCTGTCCAATGCTCCAATGATTACCTGAAAACATCAGCACAACATTTAGTCATTAAAACATTAACATACTTGTTAACAGAGTACTGTAATTTGCTGTAGTACCTCATTAAGACAGTCGAGGACGTAGATGCTATACTCGTTCCAGCTGATGATCCAGCCCTCTTTTAGGAAACAGGTGAGCAGACCGAGCTGTCTGTCTGCTGGACGGTAAGCTCCGATTGGACCAGGACGAGGAAACAACTCAAACTGAGGAATCTGAGACAGGCAGGCAGGCAGACAAAATGTAGTATAGTAGTTAATAACTGTCATTTGAAGGTACAGGGTCTCTGAACAGTACAAACTGTGGCATGAGCAGTAGTATCAGATTAAGTAGTCATGTGACATGGCTCCAGCAGAGATGTCTGCTAACAGCTGTTCCCAATGT
Organism: Nibea coibor; assembly: GCA_023373845.1. Taxonomy (NCBI): domain Eukaryota; kingdom Metazoa; phylum Chordata; class Actinopteri; family Sciaenidae; genus Nibea; species Nibea coibor. The sequence goes on from CM041722.1 coordinate 26,278,300, forward strand.
TCCCTGTGTACCTGTGTGTTGAAGAGTGGTTTGAGCAGTCTGGTGTCCTCCACCTGTCCTCTGATGTCAGACCTCCACAGTCTGAGTCCAGGCCGAGCAGCAAACACCTGAAGATCGCTCTGTTTACAAAGACCCGGCAGAAAGCAGGCCCCGAACCTGCCGCTGCTGCAACCAACACAAAAAATACTGTTAATAACACACTAACAACTGTCAGTAACACATCATGACTGTTAAGTAAGGTACACAGTGTTCAGTCATGTGTATTCAGATTAGGTTGTATGTTACATTATTACATGTATGTAAAATATGTATGTTTTACCTCTTGCGGGGCTTGGTGCCCAGCTGCTGGACTTCCTGATTCTGTGTACAGTAAAGCAAAGATCTCTGCTGTGTTGAGACCAGCAGCACCTGGTGACTGTACTCCATCTGAACCACACCTGAAGACTCCTCCAGCAGCAGTACAGGTTTACACACCCCCTGCACACACAGTGAACAGGTAACTGATAATATATGTGGAACAGACTGCTGTGACGCCGCCTGTTAGCCTGCACACACCTGTGTGAGAACACCTCATTAATATTCAGAGATTAATTGTTGTGTGGTCTCACCTGGTCCAGGTCCAGAGAGGAGAACACCACCCGGCCTTTATCATCTCCAGAGAAGAGCTTCATCCCATTAGTACTCCACGCCAACGACGTGACAGAGCCTTTATGGAGGCCGACCACATCGAACCGCCTCAGCTACAGAGAGACAGACAGGTATGTTACAGAGAGAGAGGGACACGTGTCATAGCTACAGAACTGATATTCACCTGTCTGACTCTCACCTGTCTGACTCTCACCTGTTTGTTTCGACCAGGAAGTGGAGACACCAGTTGGAAGATTGCCACTCGACCAGATGCCGTCCCCACGGCAACCAGATCATCAAAACAGCTAAGCAGCTTCACAGCTGTGATTGCATCACTCTTTCCCTGTTGAAGTCAGTCACATGAAGTCAGTCAACTCCAGCACATTGCATTCTGGGATACTGAGGAGTATGGCTATCACCTTTTCACAAAATTACAAACCAGTTTTAACCAGTCAGACCTCACTGGCTTTTATTAAACATCTAAGGAGGCCTGTAAGGACGAGTCTGCAGTCACAGTTTAAGTTGTTCCACTGGTTTCAGGTTGTATTTGATGTCGTTCCACTGTTATTATAATTGAGACTTGCATGTGGTTTTCAACACTTTCAGTTTTCTTTACTTAGACCTCAAATACTTCCACACCGAGCTGATCAGGCTCCTCTGATCATCTAGTCAGCTTTGCTTTGCTCTCTTGTGTCTTCCTCCATTGCTACTGATTACCTGAGTTCACTGATTGGTCAACGTGGCTTCAACAGGTCAAGCTAACAGTGAGCTTTAAGAGCGCCCTCTGCTGGCCCACAGGGTGAACACACTGTTGTGGTTACAGACTGTAGATTTCAGTTCAAACTGTTCAAACTGACATTATGTTCACGTCTAACAATAGTTTGAATTCTGAATACAGTGACAGTCCTGTTGACAACTAAACCAGGAACTCCTGTAAAGAAACAACAGCACCACAGAAGAAGAGCTCTGACCTCCAAGCTGTACTTGTTCATATGTGTAAGGCGGCGACAGTACAGGTAGAGCATTCCAATGCTGCTGCCCACCGCCAGGAAGTCACGACTACTGTCCAGAGCTGTCAGGTAGACCACGACGGACCTGAACCCACGCTGCACCTGCAGGAGACAGAGACAGGAGTCATCATCCCTCTGCTGCTTCAGGTCTTCAGGCAGAGTTCACATCTAGTGGTCCAGACTGAAACCAGGTCACCTTTAATTCTGAATCCAGAGCCCGGCCTGAGGACCTGAGGTCCGATACAACTGATAGGAGTTGGACTCATGTGGACAGTTTAGAGCAATCAAACCTGGACCAGGTCAGTACCTTGGCTGGGATGGCGTTCAGCAAGTAGTAGAGCGGGCAGAACTCCCTCAGGGAGGATGGCGGAGTCAGCTGGGTCGCCATTTTTGTGCCGAACCGGACTCAGCTGGTCCTGAAAGTCAGTCAAAGTAAGAAAAAAACATAACATCAACATTAATACAACGTCACATCAGACCCACCTGTGAAGCAGACATTATTTATCATCAGCTGGAGAACTGCACCGAGCTCGCGGGTTTAAGGTGACATCATTAAAATCAGCTGGTTTCTCCGCAGCCTGCCCGCTCCGTCCTTACCGGAGTCACGGAGGGCGGCAACGAGCGGCGTGAACGAGCACACAGCTGAGCTTTAACATCACGTACTGGCTGTTTGATGGACGGTACACCGGCCGAACCGAACAGAACCTTCTGATGTAGTGAAGGAAGCGTTACGTCATCCTCTGAGTTCATTTATTTCAGCTCAGCCTCTGAGAAACGTTAAACTGACGGTTAGATTAACGGAGTCTGGTGTGACGCTGTCTCTACCGGAGATGACACAAAACATCCACGAGACAACAAGATGTCACCGACAACCGAGCACACACCGAGACACGGACACACACCGAGACACGGACACACACCGCACAGGCGGACACACACCGAGACACGGACACACACCGAGACGCGGACACACACCGCACAGGCGGACACACACCGAGACGCGGACACACACCGCACAGGCGGACACACACCGAGACACGGACACACACCGAGACACGGACACACACCGCACAGGCGGACACGCGCCGCGGCACCGAGCTAACTAGCATCATATGAACCGAGCTAGCTCGGTGTTAGCACGCAGGCTAACGTTAGCTCCGAGGATGAGTGACTTACGGTGACGCTTCCCGCTCAGGTGTGTTTCAGGTGTGTTTCAGGTGTGTGTCAGGTGTTTTAATGGCAGCAGCGGATGACAGAGGGGAGCCGTGACATCGCCCTGTTTCTCTGACAGCTTCACCCGCACACTGTCAACAAACTGCGCCACCTGCCGACCGGAAACACAAACACTGCCTTCGCTTTCAGTTTCCTGTTTTCATTCACAGACCGTGCAGCGTCATCATCATTATCATCATCACCCGGAGCGTCATCATTAATACTTTTAGCAATTAATTAATATTTGTATTAATGACTGACAGGAAGCGGAAACTCAGCGACTCCTGGCTGGAAAACCCGGAAACTGGATCAGTATCATCACGCGTACAGCCTGATGACCTAACGGTGACGTCAACACGTTTTTAATGATCAGGTTTAATAAATTAAGTAAAAACACTTTCTGATAATTACAGATGTTACATAAAAAACATTTGGTTTCATCCATTAACGTCACCCGCATTCAGCATGTAACTTTATTTATTTTAATACACAAACAACGTTTCATGATAATACTGAGTCCGGTCCGGTCCGCTCCAGGCTCCGGCCCGGGATGTCCACGTTCCCGCTCTTACTCACGGCTAAGCTAAGCTAGTACAAAACGCCCCCAGCTATCCGTTACCTGCAGCCGTGTCACCGCTCCCGCTCATGTCCTTCACCCCCGCGGAGCGTTTTATCTACCAGCACACACCGGTTTGATTTCAAAGTATTTATCCGGTGATCTCGATCGACGGTCGGGCTGATTTGATCTACCGACTGGGCCCAGTCTGAGTTAAGCTAACGGTTAGCCTCACAACCAAAATGGCGGACAACGAGGATGACAGCGGTTCGTCCAGAACAAAAACAGCCGCGGACCCGCCGGGAGCCGCGGACCCGCCGGGAGCCGCGGCTCAGCCCCCCGCCACTCACTGCACGCAGCCCGCGGAGAATGTATCAGCTGCAGCCGCCGACCACAGCAGTCAACCCCGGGACGGTTCACAGACAGAGTCCGGTGCAGAGACCAGTCAGCCCGCGGAGAGCTTACCGGCACCGTCCGGAGCTCAGCTTGCGGAGTTCTTACAGAGCTGCCCAGAGGTTCAGAGCATCCTAGTGGGCACAGAGCTCACCGGCCTGGGCCCGGACCTGGTCAACACCACCATCATCTACGTGCAGCCGGACGGCAGCCTGGAGGGCTCCAGACTGACGGCCGAGGAGCAGCAGGCTCTGCTGGACCAGCTCACCAAGCAGCAGATAGTCCAGGTGTCCGACAGCGAGGCCGCCCAGCTGCTCCAGCAGAGCCAACTGGTCAAAACCGTCCCGGTCCAGAACACGGCCCTGGACCCGAGCCAGCTGCAACAGGTCATCAACCAGGTCACCAAGGCCCAGCAGCAGGCCCACATTCAGGTTCCCCAGCAGGTCCTGAAGCCACAGAAGCAGGTCCAGATCCCTCAGCAGAACCTGAAGACCAGTCCCCAGAATGCCTCCCAGCAGTTGAAGAGCGTTGCCCAGCAGGTTGCCATGCAGACGGGCAGCTCGGTCCAGGTGGTCCAGAAGAAGGTGGGTCAATGTAGAGCCTGGTTCAAGATCAGGGGGGTCTATTCAGACTGTGCTGGTCCAGACCGACCCCCCTCCTCTTCTTCTTTCTCCTCTTCCTTCTTCTACTTCATCTCCCTCCTCTTTGTCCTCCTCTTCATCTTCCTCCTCCTCCTCCTCTTATTCCTCCTCCTTCCTTCTCTTTTCTTCTTCTTCTTTCTCTCTGGGTGTTGATCAGCTGTTTTCTGTCCTTAGTCCGAACCCGTCCGGATCTCAATCCAGGTTCCTCCTAAACAGGAAGTGAAGGCTGGCTACGCCCCCCAACAGAAGAGTGCAGCTATTAATCATCCACAGGTGAAGCTGTCAGCCAATGGCACCGTGAGCAGTGCTCAGGTGATCCACATCCAGCCTGTGGTTGGTCAGCATGGTCAGCAGTTCTTTCTGCAGCAGGGTCCGGGCGACGCCCCTATCCAGCTACTGCTGCAAAGCCCCGCCCCTGTCGTCGGATCTCTGCTCCCATTGGTCCACAAGGTCGCAGGTCAGACCACATCAGCAGGCGTTGTCTCCAGCCCGCCTCAGAAACCTGCCATGTCTCCCATCAGAGTCCAGACTCCTGCCACTGTGAAGATCCCACCCTCCTCCAAGGCCACGCCCACCGCTGCTACCAAAACAATTAGCATCTCGCTAACGAAGAGCGCCTCGAACTGCACCACATCAGCCACCAATAAGACTTCCCTCAAACCGCCAGCAGTCATCACAGCGCTCTCAGCACAGACCGCCGCACCAGCTGCCCAACCCGCCACAATGGACACAGCCCCGGCGACCACGCCTCCAGTAATGAAGGACAGAGACCGGGAGAAAGAGAAGGACAGAAAGTTAATGAAGAGAGAGAAGAAGGCGCTGAAGGTCCAGACCAGATCAGGTCGAGTGTCCCGACCGCCAAAATACAAAGCCAAAGACTACAAGTTCATCAAGACTGAGGACCTCGCCGACAGTCACCAGTCCGACTCTGATGACTACTCTGACATGAGTGTGGAGGAGGAGGACGGTGGGAGGAAGGACGGGCTCACTGCAGGCTCCTCCCCCTCACTCACCTACAGCCACAAGTCCCGGTCCCACCGCTGCCAGACCTGCGACAAGGCCTACATCGGACCCGGAGGCCTGAACCGGCACTACAAACTGAACCCGACCCATGGAGAACCCGATCTACCCAGCAAAACACCATGCCCCCTCAGACGTGACGACCAATCAGAGGAGATGCCAGCAGGAAGGGTCAGAGAGGAGGAAGAGGAGGAGGAAGAGGAGGAGGAGGGGAAGAAGGAGGACAAACCTGCTGCCACGGCAACAAACAGAGTAAGAGACTGTCCACCAACCAGAGCTCAGTTCTGTCTGTCTGCCCTGTAGTTCACGTCCTGTCTGTCTTCAGGGGGAGGCGGGTCCAACAGCAGCTGTCGGACTCAGAGGTCTCCATTACCGTGGCCCGGGCCGGCCACGAGGGCGTGGAAGGGGACGGGGGCGGGGACGAGGGCGGGGACGATCACTTGGGCCACCCCCTAAGGTGAGATCACTTCTAACACACCCGTACGGTAAAACACACCTGTACAGTACATAACACTTGTACGGTAAAACACACCTGTACAGCATACACAGCGTCAAATATGAATACACCTGTTGGTCTTATTTATGACTTGTAACTTAGGTAAATAATCGGTTCATTTGATTGGCCGATTCCTCCAGGTGACGGTGGGTCTTGTCAGCAGGCGGGGCCGTCGGGGGCGACCCCCGAAACTCACAGTCACCGCAGAAACTGCAGAGCAGCAGGCTGAAAGGAGGCGAGACCGACTGCAGGAGGTAAGAGGAAGGAAGTGGAGATGCAGACTTTGAAAATAAAGCTGTCACTGTAACGACCATGGTGAATGGCAGATGTTTGACATGTTTCCATGACAACAAGCGTGTGTTTGTTCCAGCTGGTGGAACAGTGTGAGGACGAGGAGTTGATGGACGTCGTTCTTCCTCGTTTGACGAAGATGTTGAGTCTGTGGGAGCTGCTGCTGGCAAAGGTACGCACCTCGCTATGCCTCGTATCATACATTACATCCACTGACCAGCCTATACACTCCATCAGGGATCACGTCTCATTAATGGCTGGACATGGTCTCGTAAACACTCAGGTAGGTGGGACATGTAATGTCCACAGGGAGGCAGGACCCGAGCTGTCCCAGCAGAAGATTGTCCAAACAGCCTCTGCCGGCCCGCCTTCTTCCCATAATGCATCCTGGGGTCCATGTGATCTCCACACACTGGGCTGTCCATCAAACCAGAACACCTTCTTCCAGCACTGAGTGGTCCAGTCCTGATGCACATTGTTGGGTCTTTGAACAGTGGACGGGTCAGTGTGGGCACCCTGACTGGTCTGTGATGGACTGTGTATTCTGACAGCCTTCTATCAGAACCAGCATGAACTTCTTCAACAGTCTGTTGGATCGGACCACACAGACCAGCCTTTCCTCCCGATGTCCATTACTGACCCTGTTTCCAGTCCTTGGACCTCTCTTGATCTCTACTTATCGCTGCAGACCAGGAACACCCACAAGAGCTGCAGTTCTCGAGGTGTTCTGACCCAGTTGTCTGTCCATCACAGTTTGGTTCTGGTCCTGATGCTCCTCCAGGAGGAGGAGTTCACTTCACCTGTCTGTGTGCCAGCTGATCTGTGCGTCACAAACCTGCATCATATATGGTGACTGTACAGTCCGAGCTGTTCTTCTTCTGTGGTGTTACAGACCTCCTCTGGCTGTTACAGGTGGAGCGTGGCGGTCCGTCTCGGACTCGGTTTCCAGACATTTACCGTGAGTTCGAGTCCCTGCAGGCTCAGGTGAGACAGGCTGCTCAGGACTACATCATCAGCCCACAGGCGGGAGCTGCGCCATTGGAGGTCAGGAACATTGAGGTGAGAGGTTCTGCTATGTTTCAACAGGTTCTGCTGTGAAGATCAGAAACACTCTGCTATACTGGACTGTACCGTGTATTTCAGGTTGCAAGGTCTTTGGGGATCCTGGATGAGGTGAACAGGATGAAGGTGGTTCCTGGAGCATCTCCCTGCTCCAGTCTGACCAATAAGAACGTCCGATACATGGAGGTAAGGCATCAATTAGTACAGACGGATCAGATCTGGTACCTGTTGTAAACACCTGTCCAGGTTGACCGAGTCATTAAATGTTTTCCAGAATTCTAAGATGTTGCCACCTTCAAAGAGATTCAAGATGGAGAACAGCATCCCAATTCAACAGAACGGCATCGAGACGCCCAGAACAGGTAGACTGTCTGCATACTGCATCCATCCTGTGGGTAAACCACCTGCAGGGACAGGTAAAGGTGGGTACCTCTGCGTTCTGGCATCATTGACAGATTCTAAGTATAAGGAACTGGAGTTTGTCCTGGAGATGAAGTGATACTAACTTGATATGGCTGGTTCACCTCTACACACAACACCGGTTTCAGAACCAGAATCCTGGATAGGGAGAGTCTGGACTCGCGGTGAAAGGGGTTGGCCATGTGTGAGGAAAACCACATGTATCGATCTAGGTCGTTTCCACATGTGACCCGTGATGACAATGAATGGTTCTGGAAGTGAATAATTTAATTTAATTAATTGAATTTGTCTTCTCTCTTTTCTTTCCAAGGTGAGACTCCTGTGACCTCCGTGACTCCTGTGACACCTGTGACCTCCTCTCTGAAGCCCTGTATGGTCTCTGTGTCTCCACTGGTCGTTCAAGCTGGATCCAAACAGCTGACCACCACAACTGATTCTGTCTCCAGGTGAGTTGGGTAGGGTGAGTGGTGAGTAGATATTCAACATCAGTTGAATACCTAACAGACAACAGTAAATCAGTTGACCTTGGCGATCACCTGGCAAATGCTCTGTCTTGATTCGTGGTCCAGGCCTCAGGTGTGCTGATCTCATCTGGTCTCAGTCTGTCTCTCTGGTCCCTCAGCTTGTCTGGCTCCACCTCTCTCACCAAGGCTCCGCCACCTACCACACTCATGGAGGAGACCCCAGGTGAAGACCAGGGGGAGGGGCTTCTGCAGAGTATTGCCCAGGACGAGGTCCTGAGCACTGGTGACATCACAGACCAGATGAAGGAGGTGGAGGAAGCTTTGGACTCAAGTTCTGAGACCATGACAGACCCCAGCACCGCCCAAATACCCGAGACCAGTTCAGGTCAGAACCCGACTTCCTCCACCAACATCTGTGAGCCCAAAGAGGTTCAGGAGGGTCAGGAGATCTACATCCAGACCGAGGGGTTGACAGTCCAGCTGGCAGAGCCCGGACTGGACCGCATCGTCATCGTTAATGGGCCCGACGGGACAACCATGCACATCCAGACGCCAGAGGGGGTTCCCCTGGAGGCAGTGCAGGCTCTGCTGGGCATCGAGGCCTCTGACGGGGTCAAAGCTCCGCAGTGAATCCTGAGACTTGGACTTGGACCTGATCCAGACTGGATTTATAAGGTGGTGTGAGTGTCCAGGTGCTGTGGGCAGAACCTGCAGCTGTCAGACTTACAGCCCATCAGGTGGACATTTGCACACACCTGGACCGACTGTTCAGAATGTAGCTGTCCCTGTAGCACCCCCCTCAGGACAAACTCTATATTACAACTGTGGCAAACATAACAGCCTGTAGGGGGCGCTGACTGGTTTCAGGGGTTGGTGAGAGTTCATGTTTCAGATTAGCCCTTCTTTAACGTCACACCTGCATTGTTCCGACGATTACGTTTCGTGCTCTTCAGACTGAACTTCCTGTTTTAAAAACAAACTTCCTGAGGTTTTCGTCTGTCGTCAACGTTCTGATCAGTTTCCAGTTTTATTTGGAGCTCAAAGACGCAACACCTGATCCTGACCTCAAGTTGACCTCTCTGGGCTCCAGTACAAACAAACTTATTTATGGTCTCAGTTTCTGATTGGTTCATTTACTTGTCAGCTGTGATGATGTCAGCAGTTCTTGCTGGTTTTAAACTGTAAATTTGTAAAATGTTTTTTTGTTTCCATCCTCATTAGTCTGTTTATATGTAGATAAATCTGAAAAGCAAAGTTTAAAAAAAAAGTTGCACTATTTTATTACTTTTTATAAAATTTCACAGAAATGTTTTCCAAACGTAAACTGAACGTTTGTACTCGTTTGGAGAGCCTGACTGACTGGAGGAGATTAAACTTTATTGATTTGTCATGTTGATCGTTATTCGAGTGTTGATTAAACATTTGCAATAAACGATGTGACAACCTCACATCACTCAATTAACGAATGAGACGATGTTTGTCTGCGTTTACGTTCAATACTCTGTACTCGCAGTATTTATACTACTACAGAGTCAATATGAGACGAAGTGATGCATTTCAAAGATAAGAGAAATACTTTGACTTTTAAACAAAATACATTTTTATTGTCACTAATTACTAAATATGAACATTTAGAAACCTTCAGATCTGAGCTGCTCTGACACTTTGAAGACTCCAACAGACATCGAAGAGTTAAAGTTCACCTGCAGCCTCAGGAGGTCGATGGGCTAGGCTAACACTTCCCCTCCTCCAGACTTTGGGCTAGGTCTTCAACCCTGATGTTGATCACATGACTGTGGGTAGACAGGTAACATCAGAGTGCGCGGTGTCCGGTCTCCAGCAGCAGAGCTTCCAGGGTCAGTCTGGTCTGGGGGTGTGTGAATGGCTGGTGCAGCCAGCAGGACAGGTAGACCATGCAGAGGTCAGAGTTCACGGTGTGGGCCAGTTGCTGCAGGATTGACTTCCTCAACTTCAACTCCTGACTGAAGGACTCCAACAGGATACGAGACGCTACCTCTGAAACAATGAGACAATGCTGACATCACCCAGGTCTGTTAAAGTGAACAGGTGAGTCTGCTGACATCACCCAGGTGAGCTGAAACTAAATTAAAACTAAACTAAACTCACCAAAGTGTTTGGTGCCCCAGCTGTGAAACAGAGGAGACCTTCTTCCTTCATGTCCAAACTGAAACTCCTCCAGATCCTGAACGCCTTGCTGTGATGTCATCAGGCGCTCCATCTTCATCACCACGACAACCTGAAACATCACAAACAAACTAAAGTTTGTTCTACACATTCATCTTTGACAGGAAATGATGTGGTGTGTCTGGTTCACCTGTTTTTTTTACCTGTACAGGTATACAAATTAATTAATAAGTCACCATTTTGTCAACAATGTCCTGAAGTTTGCAGCACTCGTCCTGCAGCTCGTTAGCACCACCTGTCTGCTGTGATGGAGCTAATGAAGGTGATTCGTCCACTAGAAGCAGCGGATCACTCTGAGAACTGAAGAAAAACAAAAATATTTAAATCCACAGGAAGTGATCTCATTCAGTCCTGATCATAACTATCAGATGTATTTCTTACATAACTGAACCCTTTAATGCATTTTAAATGAGCCACGTGGTCCTCGTCCTGGACCTGGTTGGACAGCAGCTGCAGTCAGAGCTCGTCCACACAAACGTGTCTCTACATGTGTTTATATGTTAGTAAACATGCTGCACTGAAAACAAACAAATAAACAAACACTCTGATGTCTGACTGCAGCTTTCATCTTTGACTCTTTTTTTATCTTCGAAGTACAGCAGTGTGTGTGTGTATGTGTGTGTATAGGCCTCTGTTTATGACATGTGTCCTGCTGCGTTCACACAGAGTACAAACTGTTTGGAACTGTGCCATCCAGCGTCCTGCAGGTCATCATGAAGTTCCCGTTGCTGATTAATCATATATCTTTGCCATAACTTGCTAATATGTTTCTATACAGTAAGCATCTTCTGTCACTTCCGGTTATCTGGTGTTACTGCCACCGTACTCTCTGCTCACCCAAACAAATTCTCATGTATTTTCTTCCCCAGAGTTTCTGTGCTTTCTCGTCCAGCAGGTTCTCATGGATCGTGGCTACGATCATTCTCATTCACTCTCAATCATTCTACCATTTATTGTAATTCATTGTAATTGTATGACATGTTTGTGTTGATTGTTCTGTACATGTGACATCCATTGCACGTCTGTCCGTCCTGGGAGAGGGATCCCTCCTCTGTGGCTCTTCCTGAGGTTTCTTCCACATGTTTTCCCTGTTAAAGGTTTTTGTGGGCAAGTTTTTCCTCACTGGAACCGAGGGTCTAAGGACAGAGGGTGTCACTCCCTGTACAGACTGTGAAGCCTCTGAGGATAAATGTGTCTGTGACTTTGGGCTGTACAAAGAACATCTGATTTATCTGAGTGGACAGGAGGGTGAGCGACCATACCAGGTAACAAACACTTCACCTGACTGTGACAGGTGGACAATATTCATTTATTATTTAACTCTAATGTTGGTGATGACGTCACATTTTTATATTTCCTGCATGAAACAACACGGTCAGAGTGCGGGGAGGATCCAGGAAGTATCTCAGATGAGCGTTTGTAGTCCATCTTCTGGACTTTGTAGTTTTACCACAGATCACGTCAATAACATTCACCGTCGCTTCATGACGGAGTCTGAGTGTGAGAGCAGTTGGATTGTCCTAACTCCTCATCATCTCTCCTTCAACTTGTGATGCTTTCTATCGAGGTCAAGGAAAAGTGGTTAGGAAAGGACTTGGGAACAAATTTTTTTGACTATTGGGTCGCAGTCAGAGTCTCATTCTGAGGTCACAAAACCAAACTAATTAAGTATGATTTTACTTAATTAACAAACACAGAGTGAAAAGGGTTATTAATGATTCATTTTACTAACTAAACTAAACTAATTAAACTCACTGTGTCTGTTGGATGTTGACAATGTTTCGTGCCACGTTGAATCCATTCTCGTTCAGTTTTTCCCACCTCATCATCAGGTTGTGCCACTCCGCTGCATTGTCTTTGATCTTTCGGGCACTTCCTGTGACAGCAGAGCACTTCCTCTTTGCTGATGTCACTGTGATGTCATTTGACTGACCTGAGAAGATAAAGGGAGACGATGGGGAGTGGAGCCAGTGTCATGCCAGAACAGGAGCTGAGCAATCAGGCAGTGTAAGGACGCTGACGGAGGAAGCTAAGAAGAGAAAAGGAGAGAGTGAGCGAGCAAGAAGCCGCCGGACAAGAGTAAATCTGGGACTGACTTTTAGTGGTTGGTGAGAGCTTGGTGAAATAAAAGGCTGAAAGACAGACGCCGAGCTGGGAGTGCGCAAAAGAATTGTCATGACGATGCACCGCGATACTAACTTTCACAATATACTGCATCGATTCTTGATGCCAAATATCGATTATTAATAAAAATAAATAAAATAGTTTAAATGTTTGGGGAACGTCGGCCCAAAACAAGCACAATACTTCCCGTGATGCATCGTGATAGTGTCGCATCGTGGCATATGAATCGTGATTCGAACTGAACCGTGACTTCTTTGCCGATACCCACCCTACGCCCAGCTGGGCTGACTGCTGCTGACCTGGCTGATGATTGGCTGTTAGCAAAGTGTATGTAATCAGAGTAAATACTCGAGTACAGCTGGACATAGTTAGTGTTGTTACACAGTTATTACGTTACGTATTGGAGCTATTACGTCACGGAGGAGCTCCGGATCAGCTGATCAACTGACGGCTGTTCAGCACGTGCACCTCGTGCAGGTTCGGTCAATCAAAGAAGCCGCTCCGGTAACATCCGACAGATCAATGATGGATCATTTGATCATGTGATCAGTCTTCTATCACTCACCTTCCATCTGATCAATAAATCCTCACGCGAACCATCAGCTCCACGCTTCCTGTTTCTTCTTCTTCTGTGGTGGATCACTGAGTAAGCAGCGCCTCCTGTTGATCGACCTCCTCCTCCTCCTCCTCCTCCTCCTCTTCCTTTAATGGCAGTTATCCTTCAGTTGCATTCCTGCCTCCCTCCAGTGTCACTTGTCACTGTTTCCTGTTTCTCGTCTGCACCTCTGTTAATACTTTACTCCTAATGTAGTATTTTACAGTGTACTACATGAATCTAATAAAGTACAGGGCAGTACTTTAAATGAAATCAAATCAGTCATCAGTTTTATTTGTACAGCCCAAAGACACATTTATCCTCAGAGGCTTCACAGTCTGTCCAGGTGTGACCCCGTCTGTCCTTAGACCCTCGGCTCAGTGAGGCCCACAAAAACCCTTTAACAGGGAAAACCCTTTCACCTTTTCCTCATGATTCAAGTATTTTACAGAGTAGTACTGAAGCAGTACGTTCAGTTTTACAGCCCTGCTCTTCGTCTCGCAGGCTCGCGGGCTCGCGGTCATTCATTAACCTGTCTTGATGTAATTTACTGATCGTGACGTCAGCAGAGAGCAGGATGTTCTGTTGGGAAGAGGTCTCACTCTGCCGCTGTTTGAGGTCACTCTGATGAGTCGACGTTCAGACTGATGACGTTTTTAGTTTTGACTTTTGAGTTAGAGTGAGCGCTCCTGTCAGACTTCACAGCTTCGTATGTGTGACTCAGAACAGGTGATCGATCGATCGACTCAAATATTGATCACAAACATCCTGAGCTCAGCAGAATCAGTCAGGGTGACACGTCACTGCTCACACATACACACACACTCTCTGCACACACACTGACGCAGCAGGAAGTGAAGAAGAAGAAGGAGAAGTCACAGCTGATCGCGATCAGAGCGCAGAGATCATCAATAATTGATCGATCAGCTGACTGACCTCACAGTTTGTGCTGCTGACGTGTAATGATGTCAGTGCTACAGCTTCCTGCCGAGCTGTGGCTGCAGGTGTTCAGCTTCCTGTCCTGGAGGGACAAACTGAGCGTGCGCTGCACCTGTTCCCACTTCAGACACCTGCTGGATAAGTCCCGCCCCCTGTGGCGAGGCTTCAGTGTCGTGCTGCGTCACCTGTCGCGGTACAACCGGCCGTTCTGGCGCAGCCTTGCTCAGAGACACGTGAGTAGCGTTAATCTGCGGTCAGGTAAGAGAAAACACCTGAAGCAGCTCTCCGCGTGGCTTCCTGCTCTCGACGCGCTGCGATTGGACGACTGGAAAGAGGGGGGCGTGGACGAGCTGAAAATGTTCCACCGCCTGCAGCGCGTGTCCATCACTTCCTGTTCCACGCCGCTCAAGAACATTGACTTCCTGTTTCCTCTGAGTCATCAGTTGACGCAGCTCAGCCTATGTAACGTGCAGCTCACCTGTCCTGCCTCTCACCTGTTGGCTGCCGTCAGTCAGCTGACTCGCCTCACCTCGCTGCTGCTGCATCACGACGGCAGTCTGAGATTCCCGACGCTCGGCGGCGTGCTGACTCGCCTGACCGAGCTCAAACACCTGTCCTGGACCATGATCACCTACAAAACATTGTCACGTGACTTTTTCAGGCCTGCTGACTTCACAGGTACAGACAGGTACACATTCAGACACACAGGTAAACTCTCCAGGTGTGCTGACTGATGTAATAACAGGTTTGCTGTATCTGACATCTAGGTGTAGGTGGTGGGATCCTGCAGCTCTCTGACCTGCAGCTGTTGAACTATGACGCCATGGTGACACAGGAAGTTCTCCAGCCTTTGTCCCGCCTCCACAGCCTGTCAGTCTTCCACCTGTACTCTGTACCTGGACCCACCTGTCACCTGCAAACATGGCTGACGTCACTGCCAGAGCTTAGATGCCTCAGTGTACATGGTGATTCTCATTGTCTGTGACTCGTTTGTGACTGTTATGACTCATCTGTGACTCATCTGAGACTGTAATGACTCATCTGTGACTCATCTGAAACTGTTATGACTCATCTGTGACTCATCTGAAACTGTTATGACTCATCTGTGACTCATCTGAGACTGTTATGACTCATCTGAGACTATTATGATTCATCTGTGACTCGTTTGTGACTGTTATGACTCATCTGAGACTCATCTGAGACTGTTATGACTCATCTGTGACTGACTATGACTCGTCTGTGACTGTTATGACTTGCCTGTGACTCGTCTGTGACTCATCTGAGACTCATCTGAAACTATTATGACTCATCTGTGACTCATCTGTGACTGTCATGATTCGTCTGTTTGTTGTCTTGCTCCACAAATGATGTCATGATGACGTCACTCTGTCTGTCCAATAGGAGGACACCCTCTGGCAGTGTATGCTGACTTCCTGCCGTCCTCCCTGCTCAGTCTTACACTCAGTGTGGACCTGCAGCCTGAAGACTTACAGGTGGTGTCAGTCAGAGCTCCTCACCTGGAACACCTGCACCTCGAGCCGTGGAGCTCCTCCTCCAGCCTGGTCAGACTCCTCCCACAGCTGTTCCCTCACCTGAGAACGCTCCGGATTAGGTGAGGTGACACCCAACACCTTCAGAAGTCCGGTTACTTAGTGATCAATGATAATAGTTTCCATAGCGACCTGCTGGTTTCTTTGGTGCCAAGGCAACCTTGTTCAGTGTTCACTGACATGTTTCAGACATCATCACGTGTCAGACGGTGACTTCCTGTGTCTGCAGCAGCTGCAGCATCTCAACACTCTGGAGGTTCTGGACTCCTACTACAGACCAGACCCAACCGATCCCAGCTGGGTCGTCTACAAACCTAGTCCTCGTCTGCTACAGCTGATCTCTGACCTGCAGAAACTGACCAATCACAGAGTCCGAGTCATTACCAGCTCACACAGAGATCCTCTAACCTGCCACTGTGTCTGATCAAACACAGACTGTCTAACTCCACCTGGGCGTGACACCTGCTGTAACGTGATTTGCAGCCAGGTCAGGTGACAGGTCAACTGAAGCTGAAATCTGATTGGCTGTTCTGTTCAATAATCTATTGTGCGTTTGTGTTACTTGATTAACCAAAAACACAAAGTGACCACTTAGTGGCGCTGTTCAGTGAGTGTGCTGCTCAGGGGAGACAGGGCAATACTACATCTGTCTGTACTAAATACTGTACTACATCTGTCTGTACTACAAACTGTCTGTACTACATACTGCCTGTATTACATACTGTACTTCAAACTGTCTGTATTGCAGACTGTATTAAATACCAAGTGTACTACATACTTCACTACCAACTGTCTGTACTTCAAACTGTACTTCAAACTGTACATCAGACTGTCTGTACTTCAGACTGTCTGTACTTACTCCTGAGGGATCATGGGTAGTCTGGTCCATCTCCGTGAGGGTTGTCATGGAAACACACAGGTCAGAGTCAGACAGACAAAACCATTCATCTGATCATTCCAGAACCGGAACCAGAAGCAGCCATAAACTCAGTCTGCAGCCTACAGTGTGAGGACAGCAGTGAAGGAGGAGAAAGGACTGTGACGTCCAGCCTTTCTGAACCAGAACATGGGACCAGAACACACCTCAGAGGAGGACTTGACCCGCTGGTGTCAACACATCAACCTGCTCCAGAACTAGCAGAGACGATTGTGGACTATGCCGGGTCATCAGTACAGAGTTAAAACTCCTGACACCTGGATGTGCAACAGGTGACGCTGGTGAGGAGAATCTCTGAAGATCCAAACATTCTGAATAACAGATTTTTGTTCTGCTATGATCAGCGAGAAGGTTCTGGATCCACTGGACCAGAACAGAGAGGCTCAGGAAGAGCTTCAACCCTCAGAACATCATCCATCTTCTGTAAACTCATCTGGGTCACAGTGGGCCAGAGACACTCCCAGCTGATTCTGGGTGAGAGGCAGGTCTGCTGTTGACAGGACATCAGAATCATCAATCAAATCATTCACCCCTATAGAATCACAGTTCACAAGTTTGGACTGTGGCAGGAACCAGGAGAGAACCAACACAGACACGGGGAACACGCAAACTCCACACACAAAGAACCAGCCAATAGATGATACTTGCAGACTGATCAGAACCAGGACCACCTCACGTCTTCACATCACTGAAGGTCAGACTTCAGAGTAGCTCTGACTGGTCTGATCAAGGTTACCTGATATATTTTCACACCTGAAGGAAACTTTTCCACAGATCTCGCTTTTCATTTCCTCAGAACAAACTTCCTGTTTCAAAATAAAATTTGTTCTGAAGTCAGATCATGAAGACGTTTAAGCAGTTTAATTATAAGTAATAACACGGATGACAAATACAGAAAACAAAATTTTATTTTGAAATTACAAACACTTCCTGTTCAGGTATTTACAGCTGAAACAAAAATATATATAAAAAACAAAAACCATCGTCTGCACTCATGCAGTCCATTGTTCGACTCCCAGAATGCTGTGCATTCAGACAGGTGTGGCAGCTCCGCTGACATCACTCTGACGTGTCAGCATCTTTCTGTTTCTTCTTCTTCTTCTTCTTCACGCTGTCGACGACCTGCACAGACAAACTGTTTAGTAATGACATCACATAACCCCCCCCTCCCCCCTCCCCCTCCACCTCGTAGGTGATCTCACCTCTGTCTCAGGCTCCACCTCCTCAGGCTCCGCCTCCTCCAGTTTGGCCCTCTTCTCTTTCTTCTTCTTCTTCTTCTCCTTCTTCACGTCCTCTGCTGACGGCGTGCTCGGCGTCGTAGTTTCGCCGTCGCTATCAGCCACGTCCCTCTTCCTCTGCAGAGGTCAAAGAGAGACAGTGACAGAGGGGTTCACTCTGATTGGACGACAGGCCAAGTTCAACAGAAAGTGAGCTTACCTTGGCTGTGTCACATGACTCCTCTGTTATCTTGGAGACACTGTCAATCAAAACAAAGTGTTTTAATGACAGTCATTTAACATTTTAACTAAACATGATGATATCACTGCCAGGTTGATGATATATCAATGTCTTCAGGTGAGCTGCAGCTCAGCCAGTAGCAGAGTGAAGAAGCTCACACCAGAAAGTTCCTGTAGCAGAGCGACTCCCTCAGAGAGCACTTCAGCCCGGTGAGGGATAACTGTCTGCACCCAAGCTCGACATGTGAGTGGAGCGTACCTGTAGTCCACATACTGGTTCTTCCAGTCATCCGGCGTGCTGCCGTTTGGTTTCCCGTGTTTGTCAAGGAGTCCCTTCTGGATCATCATCTTCTTCTGACTCGCCTGAACAAACAAGCTTGTTAACATAATGGCATGTTAGTTACTGCATTTTTATGCGTGACCAGGTGTACCTTCGGTCCAAGGCCCCACTTTCGGGGGTACGTGTCTCGCTCCATGATCACTCTCTTGATCTTCGCCACGATGCCGTGGTCACACGTGGAGATGACCGCCGTGGTCATCAGAGCGACAGCTGGACAAGAACAGCATCATTAATTATGCGTCACATTTAATTAATCTTCTGATTGATTTATTAATATTCAGCCATCAGAAAAGGGTGATAGATAGCAGGTCATCACAGCCCGAGAGCTACTGACGCTACTGAACTCATCATGTGGCTTCACCTGCAGCACACACGCGCACACAAAGTCTCACCTGTGCAAATGGCCTCGCCCTTGGTCGTTATGACAACGATGTCCTGGTTCAGCTCAATGCCATCCTCGTACCTGAGCACACCTGGCAGCATAATCTTTGCTCCATAACAAATGGCATTCACCTGCATACAAGAAACAGTTGGTTCACTCTGGTGTTTCAATGATGACCTGTACAGGTGTGGCAGCGGTGGTGACTCACGGCGCTGTCCTTCATCACGAGTCGTTTGTGAGACACCAGCAGCTTCTCGAGCGGGAAGATGACCCTCCTCAGGTACGCCTCGTCTTTGTTGTGGTCAAACTGCCACTGAGCATCCAGGACGTCGTGCATCGTCACCATGTGGTCCTGACAGACAAGACGAGGTCAGTGTGATGTCACTGTGATGACATCACTATGATGTTAGCAGCGGTGAGGCTTCACAGTCTACAGGTGAGGTAAGCTGTGTGTCTCTGCTGCAGCTTTCTGTTTCAAAGTTTAATTAGCAAACCTGCACAGAGCAGCAGGCTGGCACTCAACACTTTGACAGGAAGTGACATCACAGGCCGACAGGAAGTGACATCACAGGCCGACAGGAAGTGACATCACAGGCCAACAGGAAGTGACATCACAGGCCAACAGGAAGTGACACTCACCTTCTCTCCCAGCACACCGGACCGAACTCTCCTCAGCTCCTGCATCTGACCTCCGACCCCAAGGATCAGGCCCAGGTGGACACACAGAGTCCGTATGTAAGTCCCTGCTTCACAGCTGACCCAGAAGATACCTGTGACACAGAACATGTGATGCACAACAGCAACACATGACATCACCACAACATGTGATGCATGACATCAGATGGCTCAGCCCATGCATGGATCGTGGTCATACCCAGCCTCCTCTCTGGGTCGTACTCGATCAGTTTGCTCTCGTAGATCGTGCGGACTCTCAGCTGACGCTTCACGGCAGCGATCAGCGGTGGCCGCTGGAACAAAGCGCCGGTCAACGTCTCCAATGCCTGCAGACAGTCAGAGGGTCACATGACTTAGACGGAAGGAAAACAGCCTATCATGAGTGCCGAGGTTGACAAAGTGACCTCGGGCAGCTCGTCAAGTCATTTTTAAAACTGGCGACCGAAGTTGTCACTCACCCGGGCCAGCATGTGCTCGCTCTCTATGGCATTGTGCAGCCGAACGATGCCCACATACTCTTTACCTGCAACACACACAGAGAGTAGTGAGGGGGCCGCTGGGTTTTAGTGTGCTCACACGCCTGCCAGGCAGGTGGAGAGAACATGTTTAAACTCTTATTTCAACAAACAAGGACTGGTAGTCTGTACCGGCGCTCTGCTGGGACTTCACCAATCTCGTAGCTCGATCCACGCAGACGATCAGACAGCCTGTGACCTTGGGGTCGAGTGTCCCGCTGTGACCCGTCTTCTCCACACGGAGAATCCTCCTGATCCACGCCACGACCTCGTGAGATGACGGGTTGGCTGGTTTATCCAGGTTAATGAAACCCGACCTGTAAGGATACAGGAAGTACAATCATCAGCAACCTGAACAGAGCTCAGAGTGATGTTAGCATGTTAGCGTAGCATGTTACCTGACATAGTCCTGGATGTTCCTCTTCAGAGGGTTGCTGCCACTCGGCAGCGGCGTGTAGTGCGCTGTCCGGATGTTCAGTTTATCAAAGTTCTGAAAAAAGAAAAAACATGCTTTTATTTTGAGTTTCCTCAATAGACCGGACCTTTATTCTGTTAATGAACTAGTTTCCTTTCAGAGTCTCAGCGTGGGATCAGAACAGTAAGTCGTCTTTGCGGGTTCACGTCGAGTCCTTCTCTCTGTGCGGTTCCGGGTCGTCATCCGGCAGAACGCTGGGACGACGCCGGTGCTGCAGTAGAAAGGCCCCGCCCCCAGAACGGGGGCGGGAGCAGAGACTGCGACAAGATGGCCGCTCAGAGAATGGATAAACTGGCTCATCACGCCACACGCTGACGCCTCGAGGTGGTGACATCACCACGACAGGTGAGCTCAGGTGTGTTACCTTCAGCAGCAGAGGCCATTGTGACGTGTCCAGAGAGGCAACCTTCGACTCGGGCTTGATGAAGAAGTCTCCGCTCTGCTGGATCTCCTGACAGACAGAACATTGAACAAACGTTCCATCAACAGTCACAGAACGTTAAACGTTCCATCAACAGTCACAGAATGTTAAACTCACCCCGACTTCTTCTTCACTGACTTTCTTCGTCTTCTTCTTCTTCTTCGCTGACGCTGGTGAAATACAAACAACGTTAGAATAACGTTTAACTTCATCTCCTGGCGGCAGGAAGGGAGCTCAGGGGAGTTTAACGTTTACTTAACGTTTATTTAACGTTTATTTAGTTTGTAAAATGTTAATTGAGCGTTTGTTCAGAGTTGTTAAACGTTACATTAACGTTGTTGAGGTCAGAGGCGGCCCACGTGGCCTCTTTCGCGACACGTGGTTGTTAGCATGGAGCTAACACAGAAAGGCTAACAGGCCGGTCTAAACTGGACTAAGACGTGTTACAGCTCCTAGTTCGGAAGGTTCGGGTGTTCGACACGCGGCAGAACAGTTAATCGATCCAGATCCAACCGGATCAGAACCAGTCTCGGCTGTTAACTTCAGGTCGAGTGAAAACACTCTGCACAGTAGCAGCTACACGGCCGAAACCAAACGAAACCGGCCCGGTCCGTGCACACACGTTTGCACGAGTTCTGACATTCAGAACCCCGCAGAGAACCGGACCACGAACCAACTGATCCACTGAGAAGCCTCCGTGAACACTCGGTACCGGAGGCTGCTGTCGGTACCGTTGACACACGTTAACACCAACAGATTTAATTCACCGATAAACGCAGTTTCCCGCCACAGGCAGGCGGCGCGTGCATTTAAAGAGGCTCGGTTCGCGCCTTGTAGCGGGTTCGGCTGGTCCGAGTCCTGTTCAGAGAGGTTCGGATGGTTTGAGGAGAAACGTGCAGCACACTCACCCTCTGTGTCCGCCATCTTAAAGTGAGAGACTGAGCGCCCACGCCGCGTGACCTCATTCTTCCGCTTCTGCTGTTCAACTTCCGGCAGACACGCGCGACAGAGGCTGCTACCGCCCCCCAGCGGATATCCGGATACTTCCGCTGCTCAAACCTCACGGTCTGTGTTCCCGCCAAGAATATTCACCGACATGACGAAGTCACAGATAGACAGGTTAGAGAGAGAGAGAGACAGGTCAGAGGGAGACAGACAGAAAGGTCAGAGACAGGCAGACAGACAGGTCAGAGACAGACAGACAGAAAGGTCAGAGACAGACAGACAGACAGGTCAGAGACAGACAGACAGAAAGGTCAGAGACAGACAGACAGACAGGTCAGAGACAGACAGACAGAAAGGTCAGAGACAGGCAGACAGACAGGTCACAGACAGACAGACAGACAGGTCAGAGACAGACAGACAGAAAGGTCAGAGACAGACAGACAGACAGGTCAGAGACAGACAGACAGAAAGGTCAGAGACAGGCAGACAGACAGGTCACAGACAGACAGACAGACAGGTCAGAGACAGACAGACAGAAAGGTCAGAGACAGGCAGACAGACAGGTCACAGACAGACAGACAGAAAGGTCAGAGACAGACAGACAGGTCAGAGACAGACAGACAGAAAGGTCAGAGACAGGCAGACAGACAGGTCACAGACAGACAGGTCAGAGACAGACAGACAGAAAGGTCAGAGACAGGCAGACAGACAGGTCACAGACAGGCAGACAGAAAGGTCAGAGACAGGCAGACAGACAGGTCACAGACAGACAGGTCAGAGACAGGCAGACAGGTCAGAGATAGACAGACAGAAAGGTCAGAGACAGACAGACAGGTCAGAGACAGACAGACAGAAAGGTCAGAGACAGACAGACAGACAGGTCACAGACAGACAGGTCAGAGACAGGCAGACAGAAAGGTCAGAGACAGGCAGACAGGTCAGAGATAGACAGACAGAAAGGTCAGAGACAGACAGACAGGTCAGAGATAGACAGACAGAAAGGTCAGAGACAGACAGACAGGTCAGAGACAGACAGACAGAAAGGTCAGAGACAGACAGACAGACAGGTCACAGACAGACAGGTCAGAGACAGGCAGACAGAAAGGTCAGAGACAGGCAGACAGACAGGTCACAGACAGACAGGTCAGAGACAGATAGACAGGTCAGAGACAGACAGACAGACAGGTCACAGACAGACAGGTCAGAGACAGACAGACAGAAAGGTCAGAGACAGGCAGACAGACAGGTCACAGACAGACAGGTCAGAGATAGACAGACAGAAAGGTCAGAGACAGACAGACAGGTCAGAGACAGACAGACAGAAAGGTCAGAGACAGACAGACAGACAGGTCACAGACAGACAGGTCAGAGACAGGCAGACAGACAGGTCAGAGACAGGCAGACAGAAAGGTCAGAGACAGGCAGACAGACAGGTCACAGACAGACAGGTCAGAGATAGACAGACAGAAAGGTCAGAGACAGACAGACAGGTCAGAGACAGACAGACAGAAAGGTCAGAGACAGACAGACAGACAGGTCACAGACAGACAGGTCAGAGACAGGCAGACAGAAAGGTCAGAGACAGGCAGACAGGTCAGAGATAGACAGACAGAAAGGTCAGAGACAGACAGACAGGTCAGAGATAGACAGACAGAAAGGTCAGAGACAGACAGACAGGTCAGAGACAGACAGACAGAAAGGTCAGAGACAGACAGACAGACAGGTCACAGACAGACAGGTCAGAGACAGGCAGACAGAAAGGTCAGAGACAGACAGACAGACAGGTCACAGACAGACAGGTCAGAGACAGGCAGACAGAAAGGTCAGAGACAGACAGACAGGTCAGAGACAGACAGACAGGTCAGAGACAGACAGACAGAAAGATCAGAGACAGGGAGACAGACAGGTCAGAGACAGACAGAAAGGTCAGAGACAGACAGACAGGTCAGAGATAGACAGACAGAAAGATCAGAGACAGACAGACAGGTTACAGACAGGTTACAGACAGACAGGTCAGAGACAGATAGACAGAAAGGTCAGAGACAGACAGACAGGTCAGAGACAGACAGACAGAAAGGTCAGAGACAGACAGACAGACAGGTCAGAGACAGACAGACAGGTCAGACATAGACAGACAGAAAGATCAGAGACAGACAGACAGATTACAGACAGACAGGTTACAGACAGACAGGTCAGAGACAGACAGACAGGTCAGAGACAGACAGACAGAAAGATCAGAGACAGGGAGACAGACAGGTCAGAGACAGACAGACAGGTCAGAGATAGACAGACAGACAGACAGAAAGGTCAGAGACAGACAGACAGGTCAGAGACAGACAGACAGACAGAAAGGTCAGAGACAGACAGACATAGACAGACAGAAAGATCAGAGACAGACAGACAGGTTACAGACAGAAAGATCAGAGACAGGGAGACAGACAGGTCAGAGACAGGGAGACAGACAGGTCAGAGACAGACAGAAAGGTCAGAGACAGACAGACAGGTCAGAGACAGACAGACAGGTTACAGACAGACAGACAGGTCAGAGACAGACAGACAGGTTACAGACAGACAGACAGGTCAGAGACAGACAGACAGAAAGATCAGAGACAGGGAGACAGACAGGTCAGAGACAGACAGAAAGGTCAGAGACAGACAGACAGGTCAGAGACAGATAGACAGAAAGATCAGAGACAGGGAGACAGACAGGTCAGAGACAGACAGACAGAAAGGTCAGAGATAGACAGACAGGTCAGAGATAGACAGACAGAAAGATCAGAGACAGACAGACAGGTTACAGACAGACAGACAGAAAGATCAGAGACAGGGAGACAGACAGGTCAGAGACAGACAGACAGAAAGGTCAGAGACAGACAGACAGGTCAGAGACAGACAGACAGGTCAGACATAGACAGACAGAAAGATCAGAGACAGACAGACAGGTTACAGACAGACAGACAGAAAGATCAGAGACAGGGAGACAGACAGGTCAGAGACAGACAGACAGGTCAGAGACAGACAGACAGGTCAGAGACAGACAGACAGACAGAAATCCATCAGCTGACCTCCTCCTGCAGGTTATCATGTCTCCTTAAGGTGGACTTATTCCTCCTGCAGCGTCTCCTGTCCTCCTTAAGCTGCTCCCTGCTCATCCTCTAAAATAGATCGACCTGGTTTAGTTTCAGGATTTATTGTTTCATTGTTTCAGAGGAGCCGAGCTGATCCGAGAGTTCCTTGCCAGTGCACAGGTATGGACCTGGAAGTCCTGGAGGTCTGGGTTAGACTCAGCCTTGTGGCTCTGATCTGAGACCTGGTCCACTTACAGAAAAGTCTGTGAACCAACACCCCCTGACACAGCATGTCAGAGCTAAGTGGGAAGAGGAGGAGCCAGTGTCATGCCAGAACTGGAGCTGGGAAAGCAGCTTCAATGAACATGATGACAGCTGCTGTGTTTCCATGGAAACAGGATAAAGCAGCATGTAGTTGATACAAAATTAGACATTCTGCGGGACATCACAGAGACTACATCCAGTCTGTTCTGTTTTGTGGATTCAGCAGTTTTAGTAAATAACATGATGACAAGATGATTTATGAATCTCTACAGGACCCTGCCGACGCTGAGTGTGTGTGTGTGTGTGTGTGTGTGTTAATTTCTTCAATAAATCTGCTGCCGTGTGACATCATCCAGCCGGACTGTCATGGTGACCTTTAAAATGTTTTTAATACCGCATTATTTATCTTCTGTACATATATACATATGTATTTATGTATATATACTATACAAAGAATG
Source organism: Nibea coibor (assembly GCA_023373845.1). Classification (NCBI taxonomy): domain Eukaryota; kingdom Metazoa; phylum Chordata; class Actinopteri; family Sciaenidae; genus Nibea; species Nibea coibor. The sequence continues at coordinate 26,303,842 of CM041722.1, forward strand.
AGGTATAAACATGAATTTACGGGGTGGTGTTTAGCTGGTAGAGCAGCCGCCCTGTGTGCAAAGGACCAGTCCTTGTCGCGGCAGCCCAGGGTTCAAATCTAACCTGCAGCTCTTTCACACATGTCATTCCCCATCTGTGTCTCTCTCTCTGCCTTCCTATCACTCTTCAGCTTTCTCTATATTGTACTATAAAACTTGGCACAGGTCCAACCATCTGTACCTGGATACCTCCAAGACCAAGAAGATGGAGGTGGATTTCAGAAGAAATAAACCACATCTCCAACCTGAGTAGGTCGATGTAGAGATGGTCAAGACCTACAAATATCTGGAGCTGCAGCTGGATGACAGGTTGGACTGGGCAGCAAACATGGACTCTATCCACAGGAAAGGACATAACCGTCTACCTTCTGAGAAGGCTGAGGTCCTTCAACATCTGCAACAAACTGCTGTAGATGTTTGACCGGTTTGTGGTGCCCAACGTCCTTTTCTATGCTGTGGTTTGAAGAAGGATGCTGCTCAACTGGACAGACTGGTCAGGAGGGCTGGCTCAGTGGTGGGCACAGAGAGAGGGACTGAGGTGACTGTGGCGGGGAGAAGGATTTATTAATTAATGTAAATGCAGATTCAGCCATAATTAACTTTAATGTTTTTTTTTGTTTATTTTAGTATAGGTTAATGCATGCTTATTGTGTTCACAGTCTCATGCTGCTACCAGATGCTTGAATTGTCCTCTGGATCAATAAAGTATCGATCTATCCATCTAGTGTTGGCTGTACGACGTCAAAGAGCTGCAGACTCACTGTTGTTGGTGTTACGTCCCTTTCATGACTTCACAGGAAGTGTAATCCCAACTGCTGAGTCATCGTCAGCCTGATGATGTCAACTCTCGTTCTGCAGCTGCTCCAACACTGAACCACCTGACCGGCAGGGTTAGAGGTCACTAAGGGCGTAACATCCCTGCAGACTGTCTAACTGTCTGCAGGACTTGCCACAGTCTCTCAGACTGCAGTGGGGGATGTCTCAGAGCCCGGGCCTCAGGGTCAAGGATTTGAAGTGAGAGGAAACAGCCAGAGTCTGAACATTGTTAAATGAAAGTTTAATAAAGTGTAGAAAGGTTCAGCAGCAGGAGTATAAACACGGATCAGTAACAGTCATGTCAGTTTGCATACAAGATCATTTACAACACATGACAGCTGAAAGAAGCTCCTTAAAAGTTTTTATACCCAGAAAACTGATTGTGAGTCTGTAAACTGAGTCTGTAAACTCGGTGAATGTTGTCCCGAATATAACACCATTCAGTTAGAGACATACCATAACTAACAATACATGCTAACTATTTGTAGCTACATAAACATTATGTATTACTGGATGTTTCCAGATACACTGGGCAGCTTCCAGTGTTAGTGCTAAGCTAAGCTAAGCTGAGCTGAGCTAAACACATCATGCACCTCTAATGAACACAGAAAATGTCCTGTAATGTCGGGCTGTTTCTTTAAGTGTTTTTAAAGGCTGTATATAAATGTTACCATGGCAATAAAGTGATTAAAAGACACGTTTGTTTATAAACAAAAAAAAACCATCAGAACGTGTATCACCATCAGTCAGTGTATAAACATGTAAATATGAAGTATAAATAACTTCAGATAATTACTAAGAGGACAGAGGAGAGGACAGAGACAGGAGAGGAGAGGAGAGGGACTAAATGTTTGTTGTCGTCAGTCTTTACTGTAATTGGTCAGCTGTGTGGAGGTGTGTCTGAACTCATCACATGACTCTGAACACATGAGGTCAGCAGGATGTCTTCCTGGAGAGACAGAAAATATCCTCTGTCCTCCACATATGGACACTTCATGACCTCAACACCTCACCTGTGACTGACCCTGTGGTTGTCCTCAGTCAGACTCCTTAGGTTGAAGCTGGCTGAGACCTTATAGATGAGTTACAGGTTCATGACATCTGAGGCACTTGTTTGACATTGAAAGGAGGAAAGTGAAAGAGGCCAATCTGATTGGCTAAGACTTCTGAAAACAGGGAGCTGATTGGCTGTTTAACATGAAGGCGTTTTTAATGAAGTGGGTTTGAAAACAGGTACTGGAGGTCATGTTTGTTAACATGTGAATAACTCAGCCTGTGTCTGTAAACTTTGAGTCCTTGAACATGTGAAGGAACATGATGGAACACATGATCCGGTACCGATGTGCAGTTACATTCAGACAGCAGCTCATGTAAGCAGAGCAGAAGAGACATGAGCTGATAAATCTCTACAGGTCACAACTTGTCAGAACCAACAGATAAGTCTGGGCCCCCCCCCCCTGGGTCGCTCAGACTCGACTGACGAATGTGTTCCAGGCATGATGGGGAGATATCCGTGTTTGTTTACAGTCTTTAAAAACATCATGCATGATTTCACAGACGGTCTCGTCTCTCAGGCTTGGAGTTTAAATGTAGAAAAGTGTTTCTGATCTACCAGCAGCTGGGTGCAGTTCAGGTACACATGAAGTGCTTTGGCAGTCCAGCAGACCCGGTTCTGGTCCTGTTCAGACCTCGGGTGCTCATACAGTTGTCATGAGTTTGAGTGACCCTGACCTGAACCGGAGGATCTTCCTCTTCAGGTTGTGAGAAGCCTTTATCTTGACAAAGGTCTTCGCTTGAGCTGGAGTCATTTCCTGCCCCGTTGCCCTGGACCCAGGTGCCCCTAACTGGCTCCACCCCCTGCCAGTTCCACCTGTCCCAGCTCCGCCTCCTCCACTCTCCTCGGTATCGCTTGTGGCCGCCCTTTCCTCCATGTACTCCTCCTCACCAGACTCGCTGCCCCCGAAACAGTTGGTGGTGTAGTTGGACCCATTGTCCTCACTCGTGTCCACGATGGTTGAATGAAAGAGCGATGCGCACTCAGCTGAGTACTCTGAGTCACTTCCTGCCACGTATGAGTGCGGGCTGCTCATTAGCTTGTCAGAGGGGGCGTATGCCACAGAGTGACTCAGCAGCTCCTTCCTCTGCCGCTGCCAAGAGCGTTGGTAATTACTCCGCTTGTACTTAGGTTTGGCGACGACCACAACCTGGTCCCGTCCGAGGTGATGATGATGGCTGTGATGGTGCTGGTTACCACTATTGTAGTTTCCACTGTGATGGTACCTGGACACACCTGAACGCACACTGCTCGTTGTTGGTGCCGTATGTTTGTCCAGAATTCTGCCTTTTGGGATGGATGCAGGGAAGCGCTTGATTCTGGAGGAGGACCCCACGTGCACACCGCCACAACTAGCTGTTCTCTTGGAGACTTTAATATGGATTGGGCCACCATCTTCCAGCAGCCAGAACTTCTTTGAACCGGACCTGTGGTGGGATTGAGCCCCTCTCCTCTCGGACATAAACTGTTCAGAGCCTTGACTCATCATGGTTGTGGTCTTCACCTTGACGGTCTTGACATTCTTGTGTAGTTTGGCATTTTGTTCCTGGGTTGGGATGTTAACCATGTGACTCCCTCCTCCTCCTGCTTTATCCTGACTCTGGGAGGAAGAACCCAGATTGAACACCTCCTTCTCCGTCTGGTCAGTTTGAGGCTTCAGGTTGTTCTTGGGACTTTTGACAGGTGGTGGTGATGTGAGGAGCATCTGGTCAGGAGAGTAAGATGGCTGCTCCCTGAAATCTGCTGAGGGAGGGAGTCTGTTGGTGTTGGTACCAGCAGAACTTGGGTCGGTGTTGAAGCTGCTTGCTGTCTCCTGCCCCTCAGACTTCCTGTCCACAGACTGCCGCCTCTCAGGCCGCGAGCTGGCTGTACCTTCTGCTGAAGCTCCTCCAGCTGGCCAGGAGGGTTTGAGTTCAGAGCCCCTCAGAGTCCCTAAACCAGACCCAGACACCTGCCTCGCACAGAGACCAGCCTGCCTCAGGATGCTCTTTGATGGGTCAGTGCTAATGCTGGTCCTGGGTCTGCTGGTCCTGATGGGCAATGCCCTGCGCTGCAGCAGGCTGTAGATGTAGCTGTCCAGATGCCTTTGGAAAGGAGTCTGGGAGGAGGATGAGGGCATCGGCCAAGATGAGCTCTGAGGTATGAATGGAGCTGAAACAGAACCAGATGGCGGGGAAGGTTCTTGTCGGAGTCTGTCAACCCCGACCTCGTCTCTGCTGTGACCTCTGTGACCCAACATCTGGAGGAAAGCCGGAATCTGGACGGCCACGGCGTGCAGCGGGCTTGGGTAGAGGTACACATCGCTGCCATTTTGGGCCACCAGGTCGCATTGGTACTTGGACTGGACATCACAGGAGGAGATGAGGTCCAGGGTGGGTGGGTGAGGAGCTGAGAGTGAGCGGCAGATGGTACCAGAAGAAGACAAGTCATTGCAAAGTCCCCCAACCAAACCGTCACAGTCCAAACAGCTGGCAAGCTCATCTAAAGGAGAGAAGAAGAAGATCAGAGTGAGCACGTGGCTGAATACCTCAAACATAAACAGCTGACATGAAACTCATGGTAGCGGAGCGGTCGCTTGGGAAGTGGAAAATTCTTTTCGTGGAGACAGTGAACTATGACATGTTAACTCTTTGCATTCACTGATCCTGAAATGATCTCTGTGTCTGACACTGAGCATGCTCAGAGAGCAAGCCGAACGCTCTGGAGCAGTTAACCCTGAATCACTCGGCTACCATGGAACGCCCAAGCTGATAACGTCCGATCCAGACGATGATGACCTGATGCCGCTAAACAGGAAGTCAGACACACAGACAGGAAGTCATCGTGGCTATGAATTGGTTCTGTACCTGCAGACGGGAGGCGTCCATCATTGTCACTGAAGACGGAGTTAGATGAGTTAGAGAGAGACAGGCTGTCGCTCAGATCATAGAAACCTGGGAGAGAGACAGGTGAGATAGACAGGTGAGTAAACAGAGCTAACAGAGTTAACAAATTAACACTGTTTACATCTGAGTAAAGAGAGTCAGGTGGGCACAGGTTACCATGTTGGGTTTGGGGGATTTCTGGTACCTGAACTGGGTCGGCTGTCAGTCTCTGCCTGGTCATGTGACACCTTAGTGTCCAATCGCAGGTCACTGATCTGTCGGTCCAGCTCCTGCAGCTGACCGATGAGGCTGGCATCCCTCTGCCTCAGACAGTTCTGATGGAGAGAGACGGGCATGATGAGAACAGAACCAGAACCAGAACAAACACCTGTCCAGAGACACAGAATCACACATAGAACAGAACCAGAACCTCTGAACTGACCTCAGATGGTTCTGTTTGAACCTTGTTAGCAGGTGGAGGCGTAAACAGACCTGGATACCACGCTCAACTAGCTGCTAGCTGTGGGCCAATCACATGTGGCATTAAATGAAGAAGCTTTGTGGTGACTGGCTGAGAGTGAAATGAGACAAAGTATGGTACAGAGTGATGTCACTCCGTACCTGAAGAACCTTAAAGTTAAACTTTAAATGATCAGGTGACTTAAACAGAAAATCATAAATACAAATATAATAATTAAAATATAAAAAATGAAGAAAAAACTTTAACAGTCAGAGACAACACACACACTTACAAAGACACAGAGGAATGCAGCACATGACCTAAGAGCTGCATAACATGCATGTTTTCCAGCACGACACATACACAGTGTGTGTGTGTGTGTGTGTGTGTGTATGCGCAGCTGTTCTCTGGAATGAGCTGTGTGTTCTATTTGTTGACCTGTCTGTCTGTCTGTCTGTCTGTCTGTGATCAGAAATGAACAGACAGACTCCTTCACTCATCCATCAGCTGATCATGCTGCTTTAATACACATGTAGATGTAAAACATGTTGAGAACATGTACGTGTAGAACACATTAAGAACATGTAGAACAGGTTAAGAACATGTAGAACACGTTAAGAACATGTACGTGTAGAACACATTAAGAACATGTGCAACATGTTAAGAACATGTACGTGTAGAACACATTAAGAACATGTAGAACACGTTAAGAACATGTACGTGTAGAACACATTAAGAACATGTAGAACATGTTAAGAACATGTACGTGTAGAACACATTAAGAACATGTGCAACATGTTAAGAACATGTACGTGTAGAACACATTAAGAACATGTAGAACACGTTAAGAACATGTACGTGTAGAACACATTAAGAACATGTAGAACATGTTAAGAACATGTACGTGTAGAACACATTAAGAACATGTAGAACACGTTAAGAACATGTACGTGTAGAACACATTAAGAACATGTACAACATGTTATGAACACGTTGAGGAGTTCCTCAGAGATCACTGCTCGATCCTTCATGGTTTACAGTGAATGGCCCAGTTCTAGTTCTGACTGAATGAATGTCCTGATGTCACAGCTGGTCGACTACTTTAACCAATCAGGACAGTTTTCATACGAATCATTATGAAGAGAACCAGAACCTGATGATGTCAGTTTGGACTTCATGAAGTTTTAGTGTCATGTTGTTATTGACAATCATTCAATAACTAATAATCATAAACCTGCAGACAGGCTGACCCCGCCCTCACACGTAACCTCTGACCTCACACAGCACACCTGAGTCACCCTGGGGTCAGAGGTTATGGGACAGACCCGTCCGGACCTACCAGCTGTTTCCGGAGCAGCAGGATGTTCTCCTCCAGCAGCTTCTCCTCGGAGCTCAGCTGAGCCTCCGTCCGCCGCTCCTCCTCCTGCAGCGCGGCTCGGACCAGCACCTCTTGCCGCTCCCGCAAGTAGTCCAACTCCGCGAGCCCGGACACGGAGGCCTCCAGGCGCTCCCGCACTGAGCGCAGCCGCTCCGCCGCCTCCGGGTCGGAAGCAGGTCTGTTCCGCCTGGAGGCGGCAGACAGCGGCATTTCTCCGTCAGACTCTCCGGTGTGACCTCAGGGTCCGGAGGATCTGCGGTGTTTGCACCGCATGGTGCGGGGCGGAGAGCAGAGCAGAGGTTCAGCTCAGACCAGGACCAGGACCTACCTGGATTAAAAGGACCAGGTTAAATCCTCAGACTGTCTCCAATGGAGCTTCCAGAATCAACCGGTGGTCTCCGGTCCCGCTGCGGAAAACCAGGTAAAATAAATCCGGTAAATCGGTCCTGGGTCCAGTCACGTATCACGTCCAGGTAAATCCCAGCATACCCCGCGGCAGCAGCGCTCAGAGAAGCTGTCAGAGTGACGCGGAAAATCGGACTGAGCTCTGTCCTGCTGCCGCTCCTCTCGAAGCTCCGTCCACACTGACCCACGGCGTCCGGTAAGCCCCGCCCCCTCCACGCTGACTGACGGTGCTCCGTGACGTCAGCAGCAATGCGGACACGCAGTTCCTGTAGGCACCTTCAAAATAAAACACGGCGGCAAACTAAAGACAGACTGAGACTGAGGACAGACTGAAGACAAACTAAAGACAGACTGAAGACAGACTGAGACTGAGGACAGACTGAAGACAAACTAAAGACAGACTGAAGACAGACTGAGACTGAGGACAGACTGAAGACAAACTGAGGACAAACTAAAGACAGACTGAAGACAGACTCAGACTGAGGACAGACTGAAGACAAACTAAAGACAGACTGAAGACAGACTGAGACTGATGACAGACTGAAGACAAACTAAAGACAGACTGAAGACAGACTCAGACTGAGGACAGACTGAAGACAAACTAAAGACAGACTGAAGACAGACTGAGACTGAGGACAGACTGAAGACAAACTGAGGACAAACTAAAGACAGACTGAAGACAGACTCAGACAGAGGAAAGACTGAAGACAAACTCAGACTGAGGACAGACTGAAGACAGACTGAGGACAAACTAAAGACAGACTGAAGACAGACTCAGACAGAGGAAAGACTGAAGACAAACTCAGACTGAGGACAGACTGAAGACAGACTGAAGACAACCTAAAGACAGACTGAGGACAAACTAAAAACAGACTGAGACTGAGGAGAGAGTGAATAAAGACTGAAGACAGACTGAGACTGAAGACAGATACAGACTGAGGACAGACTGAAGACAGACTGAAGGCTGACTGAAGATAGACACAGACTGAAGACAGATATAAGACTGAGTCAGGACAGACTGAGACTGAAGACAGACTCAGGACAGACTAAAAACAGACTGAATAAAGACTGAAGACAGACTGAGACTGAAGACTGAGGACTGACTGAGGACATTTTGGATTTTATTATTTATCTTTGTGACACTTCAACACGATGAACTTTATTTTGGAGGGAATTTTCACACCACTTCCGGTCTGACTGTGTTGGTTGATGTGAACTTGATGCTCCCCCTCTATCAGGTCCTAATGGACTCCCAAATAACATTTTAAATATTTTTATATGATTTAGTGATTTAGTTTAGTAAAATTATAAAAAAAATATTTTCAATCTTTAATATATTTGAAAAAAATGTCACTTTTTGGAATCAGATTATTTTAAATTTAAACGTGTTGAAATGTTGATGTACAAACACTGTGTTAGCGTTGCGTTAACGTGTTTGTCTCTCTTTTTGTTTTTGGGTCACTTCAGATTAAAACTCATCAACAAGGTCAGACCTTTTTTATGTTAATGAGGGAAGGGGCTTAGCGAGTCCATTTTGACTGAAGATTCACACACATGCCATGACGATACACACTAATAATTTAATAACTGATATTTCCACTGAGCTCATGCTGAAGTCTGTGTGTGCATGTGTATAGAGTTTGCTAACTTCCACACAGAGTGAATATGTTGGCATGTCATAAAGTTAGCATGTAGCTCTGCTCATAAACAAACAGCTGTTTGTTGTGTTGTCTGAGACAAACAGAGCGTGAAGACAAAGACATGAAAAATTCATGAACCTTTCTGCTGATATTTATGGATCCTGAATGCACCATGAGACTCTGTGATCACCAGTATCAGACCAGAACCTCTTTTCCTCACATCATGGAGGATCTTCAGGTTTGTTTAAAAACTGCAAATGGATCCATGTTGACATCGTTTCCCATCATGCACCTGGTGGAACTTTTCTTCTTCTGCTCTCTGTTCTGGTTCAGAGTTGCTCTTCTTTTTCTTCAGTCCTACAGAACTGAGGAGTGACTCGACTTGACCAGAACCATCAGGACTTTTGGATGATGATCGTTAATTAAAGATAATGAATCAATAATGTGTCGGCAAGCCTGAGATCCGCTGATTGATTAGAATCACTCCTCAGCTTGATGGCAAACAGACCTCATTAATATTCAGTACTCATTAATATTCATTATGGCCAATTACTATTGAATCATGTGACGATTTGTTGATGAATAACAGATACTAATCTGTCAACTCATTAAGCTGGCCAATAAAATCTTGCAAGTAACAGATGATGATCAATAAAGTTTATTCAAAACATTAAAAAAAACTTTAGAGAAATGAGAAACGTGACATCATCACACCTCCTCTGACATCATCAAAGGTTGGTGGAATTTGCTACTGACTCGTCCAGTCTGCTGGACGGCAGGTGAAGCTCCACCCTCCTGCTGTGAAGCCCTGCCCTCCTGCTGACACCTGAAACCAACAAACAGATGAGAGCCAATGAAAGGGTACAAGTTAATTAACTACTAATTACTCAGCACCCTCTGCTGGTCTGTGTGTGTATGTGTGTCTGTGTGACGTCTCACCTGCTGGTGAGTCGAGCTGATTGACAACAGGAACCACCTGTCCTGCAGTGGGTGCGTCCTCCAGGTGAGGGAGAGGAGTCAGCAACAGTTCAGTCTGGAAGTCGGAGGTCAGCGTACTGACCGGCTCCACCATCAGGTCACCCACATTAACTAAGTCCTGATTGGTCGCCTCTGACAGGTCTGAAGAGATGATGATGATGATGTCATCAAGGTGAACATAAGGGTGCATTCTGTCCTGAGGTGAGTCTGAAGGCAGCCGTACCTGCACTGATCTGTCCAGGTGACGAGGTCTTACTACCTGCTGCACTCTGCGTGGAACTCTTGGGATTTGTAGTCCGGTGAGGCTTTGTAGTGCAAATGTCTCTCACTTCTCCAACACTCATCTCCTCCTCCTGATCCCTCCCCCAGGAGCCCTGAGGACAGGTCAGAGGTCAGAGGAAATGTGTGTGTGTGTGTGTGTGTGTGTGTGTGTGTGTGTGTACTTCTGGTTGTGGTCTCTCTCCATCCATCAGCAGGACGTCCTGACTTCTGACCTGGTCCAAGTCCTGAAGGATGGACAGGAAGTGACAAAACAGACAGACAGGAAATACAACACTAAAACTACAAACAACTAGAACTCACCATGTCCTGAAACTCCTGCAGGGAGCTGGAGAAACTACAGACAGCTTCCTCTGAGAGAGAGACAGATAGGCAGAGAGACAGACAAGTGCTTACAGTCTGGCCCAGCTACTGAGACCACCAACTTTATAGTGATGATGATGATGAAGATGATGGTGGTACCTGTCATGGCGGCTTGGTGGCTGATGCTGATGAGCAGCTCTCCCTCTGAAATGTGTCTCAGAGCAGCTTCAGTCTCAATGGTCACTGAGGAGGAGCTGCTTGAGGAGGAGTAGGAGGAGGAGGATGTGGGGGGAGGGGAGGTAGGACAGGAAGGAGGAAGAGGAGGAGGAGGAGTGGGGGAGAGAGGAGGCCCCAGCTGAGCTGACATCCCCCTGCAGGAGGAGACACAGCTGATTATTGATTCATGACAACCACTGACTGTATTTGTGTGTGTGTGTGTGTGTACATACAGCGGCTGTGTGTGTGTATCCAGGTGTTCCTCTGGTCTCTCCTTGTCCAATGGCAGCTCACTGTCTCCCCAGGTGAGAGGGGGCGGGGCTTGATGAACAGCAGGACTTCCTGCAGAGGGGGCAGGCTCTGGACTGGGGGTGGGCGTGGCTATGGGCTCTGAGGTCATAGTGAGACAGAGAGTAATGCTAAAGTTAATGCTAACTACAGCTATGAATGCTAACACTACTGCTATTAGCACTGCTGCTATTACAGCTAATGCTAATAATGCTATGGCTGACCTGGTGCTGTGATTGGCTGAGGAAACTCCTCGTTCAGCAAGCTGGTTGGTTCAGAGGGAGGAGGTGTGGTCAGGGGTGGGGTCTCCCTGCTGGGTGGGGTCGGGCTAGGTGGAGGGGTTGGTTCTGGTGTAGGAAGCAGCAGTACAGGTCTCTCCTGGAACAGAATCAGCAGCAGAACTCAGACGGGCTGCAGGCTGAAGATTTAAAGTTTGATTTGGTTCTGAGTGCTGGTACCTCCTCGTGTGCTCTTGGACCTGGTTTGGGTGGTTGTGGTTCTGGTCCTGTCTCCAGTGTGTCTCTATGTCCCAGCATCAGGGCGATGTGCTCGGTCAGAACCTCGTCAACCAGCTGCCGGATCAGAGCTGAGTCCACCGACAAGCTGCAGTCCGCAAACAGCTGCAGACCTGCACCACCTGCTGCCTCCACTGAACACACAACAGGAGAACACCAGTCAGACCGGACCTACAGAACCACCTCAGGCCTCACTGGACCTCCAGAACATTTGTTGACCCAAGCAGCAAATAAATCTCAACATGATATGAAACGTGTGTGTGACGTGTGTGTATAACGTATTTATCACGTGTGTGTGTTTTATGTATAATGTGTGTATAATGTCTGTGTAACATGTGTATAATGTGTATGTATAATGTGTGTGTAACGTGTGTGTAAGTGTGTATGATGTGTGTGTAACGTAACATCGGTCAGCTCACAGATGTCTGAGGTGACACTCTGCTTGCTGAGCTCTGATTGGTCTGTGGAGTAATTCTGGGCGGGGTCACATGGAAGGGGGTGGTGTATCTCTGAGATCATCCTGGATATCAGCTGCTGCTCCACCCTAAACACGACAGAACAAACAGAACTGCTGTCAGGACCAGGCTCCAACTCGGTCTGGTTCAGACCAGCTCGGTCTGGTTTCTCACCATTCCACCAGCCGGGTCTCCAGGGCGTTTCTCTGTAGGTCGAGGCCCAGGACAGAGGCTTCATCCTGGGCAGGGAGGGCAGAGCGAGCCTGGGGAGGGAAGACTGGACCCTGATACAGAACCGGCGGGGGAGAGGGGCCTCCATCCAACTGCACCACCTCCTCGCCCACAAGGCCCGCCTCCTCATCCACAATGCTCTGCTCCACCTGCTGAAGAAGATCAATCAATGATCAGAGGACAGACCAGGACAGGCCAGTACAGGCCAGTACAGACCAGGACAGGCCAGTACAGACCAGGACAGACCAGTACAGACCAGGACAGACCAGGACAGGCCAGTACAGACCAGGACAGACCAGTACAGACCAGTACAGGCCAGGACAGACCAGTTACCTGGACGTCAGCGACAGACAGGAATTCCGTTCCAGGAAAGATGTTCTCTTCTTCTCCATTCTTCATCTCGATGATCTCATCGGTAGGAGGAGGTTTTGCTTCACCTGAACCAAGCTGCTCCACCTTCGACACAAACTCACCTGTCAGTGACCTCTGACCTCTGACCTCTGACCTGACAGGTGATTGCAGCTCATGGTCCATGGCAACCACACTAGATGTTGGAGGAGCTGTAGGTGGTGATGTCACTTCCTGCTGACGCTCAGGGACACACCTGGAAGAATCCATCCTGGGACAACCTGAGGGGCAGTAAATGTCTGTCAGAGGGATTTCTGGGTAACGGAGTCTTCAGCGTTCAAACACATTTACCAACTGACCCAGAGGGATCGCCGTGGCAACGGAGTATCTCTCCGCAGGGGTCACTGTGAGGTCAGCAGGGGAAGGGCTGATAATGTCATGACGCTGAGGTCGTTCAGGTGACCGACTGAGGGGAGGCGCCAAACTGGTCTGAGTCTTACAGGACTTCACCTTCACACCTGATGGAGACAGATAGGAAACAGGAAGTGAGAGCAGAAGAAATAGGAAGTGCACCTGTGACTGCAGGAGCAGCATCTGTGACTCATTGCTAACTGTTAGCTTTCAGCTAACATTCCGGTGTGTTCTACATGACCTGTTCTGTTTCCTGTTGTGATGTCATGAAAGGTGTTTGCTGACCTCTGACGCTCTCCACCAGTCGGGGGCGGGGCTTCCTGCTGAGCAGTGAGGCAGGTGAGCTGAAGCGCAGATACGGACTCTTCTTCAGGGTCCGTCTCAGACCTTCATATGGAGCTCTGCCATACAGACGGCTCAGGTACGACTCTCCGCCCGTATGTGTGGCTATGTCAGGCTCCAACCCCTGCAGCTATGACATCACAGCGGTGAGTCATCACCTGTGTTATCAGGCCAATCAAATGAGAGGATAAGAGAAATCTGACCTGTCTGTTTCCAGCTGTCTGTCCTCTCCCTGTCGCAGGCTTACTTTGTGTTCCTCTGAGCACACTCACTGGCTTCCCCCTACCTGCAGGGGTGGAGCTTCCAGCAGCCCTCTGCTGGAGAGGATGAGAAGTAAAATAAATCTGAATATAATCAGGAGTGATTCCAGGTGTCCTTCAGGTGTTCTAGGAGGTGTGTGAACCCTCCTGAGCTCACCTGGATGTCTCTGGTCAGAGTGTTGATCCAGGTGTCCACTGTCTGCTTGATCCGGACCTCCTCCGTCCAGTCACTGCAGAAGAAACACAGAACATGACGTCACTCTTCTGCTGTGGTGTCTAATGTCACCAGCTCTTCTTCTGTGAGGTGTGTTAATGCTAACCATTGGTTAGCTACCTGTTAGCAGCCAGTGCCTCCAGCTGGCAGTAGAGGACCTCTCCTGTTCGGGCTCTCAGCAGAGCCTCCAGGTTCTCCTCCAGAACCTTCTTCTGTCTCTGAACCTGACGGAGAACTCTACCTGCATCCTCCAACATGGACGGAACCAGAGACCTCTGGATCTCTACAGACTGGGACTGTTGGGGCTGTGACTGTTGGGACTGTTGGGGCTGTGACTGTTGGGACTGTTGGGGCTGTGACTGTTGGGACTGTTGGGGCTGTGACTGTTGGGACTGTTGGGGCTGTGACTGTTGGGGCTGTGACTGTTGGGGCTGTGACTGTTGGGGCTGTGACTGTTGGGGCTGGAGCAGTTTTTCTTGGTGGGGGTCTTGTGGAGGTCTGGTGGTTTTCAGAGAGTCTTCTGGCTGTTGAAGAATCAAAACAAATAGGAAGCTCCCTCCAGTCTTAAATTAATTTATATGATGCAAAGACTTGATCAATGAGCTAAAAACGTCTGGATGTAGTACTCTGCTGCACCGCACTGGTCAGATTGGACTACATTGGATCACACTGGATTAACTCACCTTCAGCAGCATCTTCATCTCTGTCTTCAGATGTCTCATCTCCCTCAGCATCTCATTGGCTCTTCTTTCCGCTGCCTGACTGTGATTGACCAAAGACTGCAGGTGATTTCCTGGCTGGGTTGCCGTGGAAACACTGGGTGCACATGGGCAATGCGGGTCATCTCTGAATAAAAGAAGAAAAGTGAAGACTCCGGTCTGTCCTGCTGCGTCACTTTAATATGCTGATTTATATCATGTATGTTTAAACATGCGACAGTAAACACTGTTCACGTCCTAATTAACCAGGATTATCAGAATGACACACAGCACACACTGCTATTGTGTGTGTCTTACAGTATGTGTTACTGTCTGTGTGTGTAAGTGTAAAAATGGCCTCCACTATAACCTCCTGCTCTGTCATTCACACATAGCTTCTGCAGACAGTCTCTGTTGCTGTTGCTAAGCAACACCTCTTGGTTTCCCATGGTGACAGTGAACAGAGAGGATGATGGCAGAGAGAGATCTCCATTCACAGATAGCAGAGGAGACAAGGAGAGGAGATGAGGAGAAGAGACAAGGAGATGAGAGGAGAGGAAGCAAGGTGATACCTGACCTCTGAGCTCACCACACCTCATGTGATCAGCTGTTCTTTCTTAACTAAATAATGATGTCATCGGTGTGGGTCTACACATCACACCTCTCTTTGTCTCCTCAGCACACTGAAAATATGAGGCGGGTAACCATGGCAACCACAGCATCCGCAGGGATAGAGGGGCAGACTGCAGCATGCAGACAGACAGACAGACAGAGAAACGGACAGACAGATAGAGACAGACAGACAGAAAATAGACAGACAGACAGAAAATAGACAGACAGACAGACAGACAGACCCGCTGTGATTATTAAGTCCATTTCTGAGACTACAACCACACACTTGGTCGTGTGTGTGTGTGTGTGTGTTGTTAAGGTGCCCTTGGCTTAGTGCAGCTCACTGTGTGCATGCTAATGTACACACACACACACACACTTCAGGTGTGTATTGCACAGAAAAATCTGCAATGCAGCAAAAACTATCTCGAGGAACTGCTTTCCTACAGTACAATGTACCACAGTACACTGCGCTACAGTTATTACTGTACACTGTACTACAGTGACTAAAGTACACTGTACCAGACTCACCATAGTCACTAAACTGTACTAGAGTTACTACAGCCACTACAGTACTGTAGTGTAGTAACTGTAGTGTGGTTACTACAGTAAACTGTACTACAGTTACTACTGTACACTGTACTACAATCACTGTGGTACACTGTAGTACTGTACAGTGTACCACAGTTATTACAGTAAACTTGACACTGTATTAGAGGTAACAGGTAAGACATTAATTCCCAGAATGCATTTCATTCAACATATTCTGCCTGTTTGCTCTCCACACCTTTACCTTTACCTGCTTCAATGTGATTGATCGACACTACAAATGGAAAGCAGAACATTGCTGCTGTTACTGCAAACACTGCTGCTTCTATTACTTTAATATTAATGTACTAAGACAGTATCTGTGCACAGGTAAGTAAATAAAGGTCACATATTTTTCTGCCTTTTCACAATATTTACCCAGAATTCAGTTCTCCTTTATTTTGTTTCTTTGTGTTGAAGTTTTAGTGTGGAAACCAAAGCTGGCTTACTTACAAAATAAAGTTACGTCTAAGCGTTCAGAAAAGAAAAGTCACATAACTGTAAGTGAAAAGGTTCATACCAATGAAATTTATTACAACGGACTCAGCTCCAAGGCACGTTACAAGATCAAATGTTCAATCTACAGGACAAAAATAAAGACGAGGTGTGACATGTAAAAAACAAACAAAAAACATCAGAAACTTTATTGCAGTAAGAAAATTTTAAAAATCAAAAAGTTAAAAAAAAAAATCACAAAAATTAATTACATACCTTCAAAATGCAAAATAATATTTTAAAAATCATAAAAAAAAACGTTTTTACAGACATGGTTTATAAACTGATGACGAGAGCTGTCTCACCCTCTGAACCTGTCTGTTCAAACACAACATCACACCTCCGTCACCTCCACAACAACACAACGTTCACATGTAGAATATTTAAACATTTCCGTCATCACAGCCACTCAGCCGACAAAATCTTCTTCACATCTGTTAGTGGAGTCGATGTTAAATGTCGCTGTACGCTGACGACACATCACTAAAGTTTCATCTGAGTCAGAGAAGTGTCACAGCTGATCAGTCACATTGCCTCCATTTTAATCTGAATCTGATGAGTTTGAAGTCAGTGTGAATACACAATATAAAGATGTTTCATGGCTGTGATCTCACTTTATTATTTATTTCTACAAACTGTCCTCTGATCAGTGAAAGCCGACATCTTCTGGTTACAATAATCTGCACCGAGGACAGAAACAGGAACTGATGATGATCAGCAGTTTCAGTCTGTCTGGACAAACAAACATGTCTACAGCTGATTCAGATATTTAACGACTTTTGGTCATGTGACTCATCGTGTCATCAAACATCAGATTAAAATTCAAGACCTGCCTGGAATACATTTCCAGGCCTTGAAGACTTCCTGCTGCTATTAAAACACTGAGATCAAGTATATCAGCTTCACTCCACTGACACAAAGAAGAAGTCTGGAGGCCCTGCAGCTGTTTCACATGATTTACAGTCAAAGCAGAGAAGAAGAGTGTCCTCCTCTCCTCAGGGGTCTCTCTCCTTCTTCACCTTCACGTCTCCAGCCAGGATGGTGGCTATCTCCCCCTGCATGAAGGCCCAGGGCACGTTGGAGCCGACCAGGGGGCACTTCTCTCCACTGGGACAGTACACCTCACCAGAGGCTCCCTGGGCCTTGATGCTCTCTCTGGAGCAGGGGAAGCAGAATTTGTGGTTTGGGACTGACGGGCACTGCACGAAGTGTGTGTCCTCTAACCGCTCGTGGCAGATGGTGCAGCACAGAGGCCCGCTGTTGGCCACGGGGGAGTCGGGCACGTTCTGTGCGTGCACCTGGTCCATGCCACCTGCGGACTGCGGCGTAGCGGACAGTCCGAGGTCTCCATTGCGGGACGAAAGGCGCCTCTGTCCGGACACGGGGGCGGGGGACACCGGGCTGCTACTGTTGTGTCTGGAGGAGGAGGTGGTGGAGTGGACCGAGTCTCGGTCCTTGTTGGGGGAGTGCGCGTTCCCGAGCGTGTCCGTGACTGTCATGAGCGCGGCCATCGGGGACGGTCCATTCTGCGGAGGAGCGGCGGACTCCGGGGGCGTGGCGCGGCCGGAAGAGAGGCCAGGGTGTCCCGGGCCGAGCGGAAGCGGCGGCCCGGTGAAAGAGCTGGCAGCCATGGAGAGTTTCAGGGCTTCGGTCTGGCTGTTGATCCACTGCTGCCTTTGCTGCTCCTCCGTCAACTTTAGGCCGCCCTCCGCAGAGTCCGGCTCCGGGGAGGCTTTCCTCTTCCTCACGCCGGCCCTGGAGCTGCTGCTGCCGCTGCCCGATGCCAACGCTCGGCCGGGAGGCACCATGGAGGTGGGCAACAGCGGGTAGCTGCCGTCGATGAAGGGCTGCGGCAGCATGTCTCCCCCAACACCCTCCTTAAAAAACCGCAGAGACTCCGGTAATAAATCCCCGAGCAGGCGCCAGTCCGCGGAGCCGTGCTTCTTCTCGTACTCCAGGTACTTGAACCCGGAGGACAAACCCCGGCCGAAGTCCTTCATGCAGTCCTGGTACATCTGCTTGGCCACCCCGGAGGCGCTGGAGAACACGTTCCCGGAGCCGCTCGGGTACTCGATGAAGATCTTCAGCTCGTACTCCATGCCGGGCTTAGACACGGCGTCGAAGGCGAACACCCGGCCGACCAGCCCGTGGTCCTTCTTGAAACGGACGTCGAACGGGGTGCAGCTGGACAGAGCGACCAGCGTGTCCCGCACCATCTTGGGCTTGCTCGCCCACTCCTCCTGCCGGTTCCGGAGACTGTCGCTCAGCTCGGCCAGAGCCTCCACATTCCGCTGTTTCTCCTTCAGCTCCCGCTCCTGGTCCGTGCTGGAGACCGAGGCGGGCCGCTTCCCTCCGGGCTCAGAGAGCCCTACCTGTCCGGCCATGGAGCTCTGTGGGGCGGCTCTGCTCGCCATGACGTGCGTGGCCGGTCCGCTCAGCAGGGTCTGAGGCAGCAGGCTCGGCGGTACGTTCATCTGTCCCGGTGCCGACACCAGCCCAGCGTGGGCCCTGCTTCTCGAGTTCGGACTCTGTCGGTTCAGCTCGGGCGGTCCGTCGTCCTGTTTGTACCCGTTGGGTCCTCCGAGTCCGTTGGGCATCCTGCTGCTGCTGTGCCCGCCATAGTCAAACCGGACCCGGCTATCCGCACCGAGCGAGTACCGGTCCAAACCGGGCTGCTGGGACTTCCCCGGTCCGTCCGCCTGGTGCTGGTGGTTCAGCTGAGCCGGCTCTTTTCCGGTCACTAACACCGCTTGGCTCTTCGCCGCCGCTGGCTGCTGCGGCGGAGGAGGAGGCCCGCCGGCGGGGGCTCTGCCCTCCTGGAAGCCGTGAGCCCGCTTCAGGTGGCGCGCCGTCTCGATGACGAACTCGATGCGGTCCGCGCCCTCGTAGTTGACGCAGCCCCGGCACACGGGCTCGGTGAAGTCCCAGATCATGGCCCACGGCATGCGGGGCAGGTCGCACAGATAACAGGACTGTCTGCGGGACGAGGAGACCTGCGGGGAGGACATCTTCCCTCAGCCCGTCTCCCTCCCTCCTCCTCCGGGGAGCAGCGAACACCAGCTAGGTCCGCTCACCGACAGACAGACAGGCAGGCAGACAGACAGACAGGCAGACTGCAGTGACTCCGCTCCGCTTATTGTTCCTCCTTCGTGTCCGCGTCCTCCTGACGGAGCTCCGTGATGCAGAGCGAGGAGGAGGAGGTGGAGGAAGTGAAGGAGGAGGAGTGTTTTCCCCTGCATGCATCAGTCTGAGAGGAGCTGAGGAATTCAGAGTGTACCCCCTCCTCCATCTGCTCCCAACTTACCGACCAGGACCAGAACCTCGTGTGTGTGTGTGTGTGTGTACACATCTGTTTGCTGTTGCTAGGCAGGTTTCAGCCCCTGCCCTCTGTCAGTGTGCAGCATCACAACACTAAACACTGATTCAGTCCATCAGCTGTTAAGAGGTGTGAATTCACATTATGACACAGATGACACGCTGAAGTGATCAGACTGTGTGAATCCCCTTCATGGTCCGAATGACCTTCAGACCGACACACATGGATGGACAATGGACCACAGGACATCTTGACTTTGTTCTGATGAGTCAGAATCTGACAGTTCTGGTTCAGACTGGCTTTTGTGAATGGATGGTATCTACATGTGTGGTTCCCACCATGAAGCACGGACAAGGTGTGATGGTGTGACCTGACCGCCGCCCCCCCAAACACACACACACACACACACACACACACTCACCTCGTTTGTTCTGTCCATTGGTCAAGGCAGGATGTTGCCGTAGTAACGAGGCTGGTCTCAGTGGTTGCTGTGGTGATTGGCTGCTGGTTGCTGAAGGTGTCTGATAGAGACACAAAGAAACAGATCCAGGGTCAGAGGTCAGGCCGCACCTCCCCAATACACACACGCACACAGCCCGGTTCCCAAGACAATGTCTCATGTGACACAGTTTCCATGGTAACAGCAGATCTTAACAGCAGTGACGCTGTCTCCACCAGCTGGTCAAATGGCATCATGCATCCTTCCTGTCTGAACTACAGTTCCCATGATGCTTTGGAGGAGCTGCATGTTTACCACACAAAAACCTCCATGTCTGTGAAGTGAACCCACAAGCTGCAGTTCCTCTAACGTCCACTCGAGGTTGGTTCCGGAAGTGAGTCACTCTCCATAAGTCCCCATGTTAGACAGCAGAAATAAACATGTTTACAGCCTGGTACAAAAACAGTTTTGGTCTCTGTAGATAATTTCCCCGTTCATGACAACTGTTAAAGTTATGCGGGATTAAGAGGGTGGACGCTTTGATTGACAGGTGGGGGTGGTCATTCGGCCTGAATTGATCCACTCCATTAAAGGGATAGTTCGTGATATTTGACATGAAGCTGTATGGCATCCCCGTCAGTAGTGTCGCACAGCCACACCGACTTACCCCCGACAGTGTCCCGTGGGCCGAGTTCTGTCCAGGTTTGGTCAGCAACGAAAGTAGTCCGGCAGGTTTGCTGGGACACGTAAATAAAAGGTTGCACTGCTGCAAGTGGCCACTACTGTTTAGTTTTGTTCCCCCATTCCGACGCGGCTCTTTCGGCCCCACCAGGCTCTCTCCGGGCAGCCCAGCCTTCATCTCTCATCTTGCAGCAGCGCAGAGATACAAAAAGAGAGAAAGTAGGGCCAAGTGATTACGACGTGGGACTTTTTCGTCGACATCGGTTTTGTGATGCAAATAAATCACTCTTTTGAACACATGCCGTTTTGAGAAGAAAAACTTTTTATTTAAGTGTCCCAGGAAACCTGCCGGACTACTTTCGTTGCTGACCAAACCTGGACAGAACTCGGTCCACGGGACACTGTCGGGGGTAAGTCGGTGTGGCTGTGTGACACTACTGACGGGGATGCCATACAGCTTCATGTCAAATATCCCAAACTATCCCTTTAATGTAATCAAAACAGGGTCTTTTACATCTGGTTAGAAATAAATGAAGAACTCACATCAGCTGAGAAAAATCTCCTCTTAAGTGCCACCTACATTCCCCCATGTGTCCCCATATTTTAAAGAGAACATGTTGTTCATCCTAGAAGAAATTAACCACTTCTAGGCTCATGGTCACCTTGTAGTTTGTGGAGACCTGAATGCCAGGACAGGCCTCGAACCAGACACCCTGAGCACCCAGGGGGACAAACACCTTCCAGGAGGTAGAAACATCCTCTCCCCAATATGAGTTCTCACGTAATGAAGACCATGGAGCGGATCATCCTGAGCCACCTACAACCCTAACCCTTACCCTTCACACTGGTGAACATCTAGGGATGTTCACCTCAACAATAAACTGGACTGGATGAACAACACCCATGCTTTCTACAAGAAGGGCCAGAGTCGCCTCCACCTATTGAGGAGACTGAGCTCCTTTGGAGTGTGCAGGGCTCTCCTCAGGACTTTCTATGACTGAGATCAGTTCATTAAATGAGTCAAGTCTGCTGTGCTGCTGCTTGGTTGGAAAGAAAACCTGCAGCCACACCGGCCCTTTTGTGGAACAGTTTGACACCCCTGCCATAGAGGAAGTGGGTGAGAGGATGATGTTAGCCAAGCTGACATCCATCATGGATCCTCTCACCCCCTACATGACACTGTGGGGTCTCTGAGCAGCTCCTCCAGCAGCAGACTGCTACACCCACGGTGTAAGAAGGAGAGGTTCCGCAGGTCTTTCTTACCAACTACTGTCAGACTGTACAACACCTGCACCACCTGATCTTGTCGTACTTTCTGTTGTCTGTCCCTGCTTCTCAATTACTTATATCTTGGTTATTAGTTTTGAAATATAATTTATATCATGTTGCTACTTTTTACAATATTATTTACATCATGGTTACTACTTTTACAATATTACTTATTTCTTGGTTACCAAAACGCTATTACAACAAATACAAACACATTTAGACAATTTTCTGGAAAAAGCATTCCAACACAACAGTGAGGGTGTAAACATGGTGGTAGAAAGCCTTAACAAGATATTTGACCTCTCAGCATCCCTATTAAACCTTAAGGCCTCAAACAGAACCACCGTTCACTATATCGGAACATTGAAACAGTATAAAACACAAAATACACACAAGGAAAAGGAAATCAACATGTTAGAAACCTGCTGCACACCACAGAACAATCCATAAAAACAAAAAAAATCTGGGAAAACTGGAACACACTAAATAAACATGAGGACCTTCCCATTAAAAACAGAGATGTATGGGTAAACCACTTCACCAATCTATTTGGCCCAGTACAGAAGAATGAACAACAAAACACATACAAGATTGTCATGAAAATGCCAGGCTGAATCTCGAAGAGGATATTTATTAACAACTCAAACACACACATACATCATGTATGGCTTCTAACCTAGCATCTCCCGAACAGAACTCACTTCCCAGAAGCCCTAGCTTCACGTAACAACGTCACTGATATGCGTATGGTAAATGATAAACATTACATCGCATGACAAAGATAAACTAGAAAGATTAGAGTCAACCATAAAAGACTACCAGAACCCATTAGACTCTCCAATTACACTAAAAGTACGGGACAAAATAAAATCACTTGAAACGCCTGTGGAGCTGACAGCATCCTGAATGAAACAATATAGTTCACAGACTTCAAATTCCAATTGGATATATTAAAACTCTTTAACATTGTCCTTAGCTCTGGGATTTTTCCCAATATTTGAAACCAAGGGTTGATAACACTGCTCCACAAAAGTGGCGACAAACTTGACTCTAATAATTACTGTGGAATCTGTGTCAACAGCATGATCATCAACCACAGACTACTTCATTTCCTCACTGAGAATAATGTCTTGAGCAAATCTGGTAGAAAGCCCAAATTGATTTTCTACCAAATTATTGCACAACAGACCATATATTTACCCTTTGCACTCTGCTCGACAACCAAACAAACAAAAATAAAGGCAAATTATTCTCCTGTTCTGTTCATTTCAAAAAGGCATGTGATTCTATTTGGCACGAGGGTCTGTTGTACAAACTTTTGGAAAGTGGGGTTGGAGGAAAAGGCCTTACCAGTGAATCTAACCAAGACAAAAATCATGATATTCCAAAAAAGATCTAGCCTCCACCACCACAAATACAAATTCTTCCTAGATAAGACGGCCCTACAACATACAAAAAACTGCACACACCTTGGCCTAAACATCAGCACCACAGGTAACTTCAGAGCTGTAAGTGGCCTGAGAGACAAGGCGAGGAGGGCTTTTTACGCCATCAAAAAGAACATCATTAGACATCCCAATTCAAATCTGGCTCAAAATATTGGATTCTGTTATAGAACCAATTTCTCTATATGGCTGTGAGGTCTGGGGTCCAGCTGCCAACCAAGATTTTACAAAATATGATAAAAGTGAAAAAAATTAAAACTGAATTCTGCAAATCCATCCTCCATGTCCAACGGAGAACACCAAACAATTCATGCAGAGCAGAATTAGGACGATACCCACTAATCACCTAAATCAAAAGAGAGCAATTAAATTTATGATCACCTTAAAGAAAGTGACCACACTACGCTCCATAAAACAGCCCTCACCCACAGAGAGACTGTAGAGAGACGCCCCCTCAGCCAACTGGCTCTGGGACTCCGTCCACAAACACAAGCTGAGCCAAACAGAAATCCATCAGACTAAACCGAATTATAAGAAAACAAAAAGAAAACTACCTGACATGCTAATATTGCAGAGAGAGAGAGACAGAGAGACACAGAGACAGACAGGCAAAGAAGGAGACAGAGACAGAGAGAGACAGGCACAGAGAGAGACACACAGAGACAGAGAGACAGGCAAAGTGCTGGCCTTGATAAAGCTGTCATTAATCAGAGAAGCGGTTACATTCCTGATCCTGTGTGAATCCACCCTTAATCTGTCATTGGTGTTTACCTGCGGTTTCCAGGTGAGTGACCCGTAAATGGCCGGGGTCAGAGGTTGTGGGGATCACGGTGGCACAGCCCACTACCAACCTGAGGGCTGACTCCAGCAACTGGCCCTGATTGGAGGAGAGGAGAGCCAATGAGCAGTCAGACAGTGATCAGGTGTCAGCGGCAGCTCAACAGGTGAGAGTTTACCTCTAGCTGGAGCTGATGACTGTGCAGCCTCTCCAGGTGACATAGCGTCTGCTGACTCAAGCTCCATCCACTGTCCACCCCCTCCCTGAGCACATAGCAGACAGTGATGTCACAGTGATGTCACAGTGATGTCACAGTGACGTCACAGTATCATATAAAGTATTTGAGTATGTACCTGTGAACCTGCAGCAGCTTCTGAACATCATCAGTCAGCTGAGACACCTGAGCCTCCAGAGAGTTCTACATCAACATAGGAAGTACTGCATCAACACAGGAAGTACTATATCAACACAGGAAGTACTGCATCAACACAGGAAGTACTGCATCAACACAGGAAGTACTATATCAACACAGGAAGTACTGCATCAACACAGGAAGTACTATATCAACACAGGAAGTACTGCATCAACACAGGAAGTACTGCATCAACACAGGAAGTACTACTTCAACACAGGAAATACTACTTCAACACAGGAAGTACTGCATCAACACAAGAAGTACTGCATCAACACAGGAAGTACTACTTCAACACAGGAAGTACTACTTCAACACAGGAAGTACTACTTCAACACAGGAAGTACTGCATCAACACAAGAAGTACTGCATCAACACAGGAAGTACTACTTCAACACAGGAAGTACTGCATCAACACAAGAAGTACTGCATCAACACAGGAAGTACTGCATCAACACAGGAAGTACTACTTCAACACAGGAAGTACTACTTCAACACAGGAAGTACTGCATCAACACAAGAAGTACTTTCTGTCTGTACCTTGATGAAGTGAGCAGCGTTGGTCTCGTCTCCTGGGCAACCAGAGGACAGCTCTGCCTCCCTCTGGACCTCTGCCACACCCACTGCATGCGGGGAGCAGGTCCGGGTACCAGGTGCATGCTGGGAGACGGTCTGCAGTGGGCCTGGGTCCAGCAGCTGCACTCTGACTTCTCTCCTGCGGGGGGCGCTATGAGAGCTGAGCAGACAAGGCATTCAGTAACATTCAGGTAACAGTGAGGTAACGTTCGGGTACCACTGAGGTAACATCCAGTTAACGTTCAGGTAACGCAGAGGTAATGTTCAGGTAACGCAAAGGTAACGTTCAGATAACGCAGAGGTAATGTTCAGGTAACGCAGAGGTAATGTTCAGGTAACGCAAAGGTAACGTTCAGATAACGCTGAGGTAACATTCAGGTAACGCAGAGTTAACGTGGATTGTGATTTTGGTGACATCTTGTGAGTGTTCCATTGACTTGGATTGAATTAACTGAACTTAAAACTGAACACACTCAAACAGTACTAGTGAAGAGATTTTGAATGAAAATTCAATCAAATATGTGAAGAACAATAAAATAATGCCCTTTCAATAAAAAAGATAAAAGACCCTCCAGAAAGCTGAGGGGAACGTGTCGTTCAATAGAAATAGTATTTATGAAGTTATTGTCACTTTGCCTGCTGTTTCTCTCTGTTGTCCCTCCCCCACAAATCAAATCAAATCAAATAAAATCAGATGTTATTTGTACAGCCCAAAGTCACAGACACATTTATCCTCAGAGGCTTCACAGTCTTTACAGGGAGTGACACCCTCTGTCCTTAGACCCTCGGTTCCAGTGAGGAAAAACTTGCCCACAAAAACCTTTAACAGGGAAAACATGTGGAAGAAACCTCAGGAAGAGCCACAGAGGAGGGATCCCTCTCCCAGGACGGACAGACGTGCAATGGATGTCACATGTACAGAACAATCAACACAAACATGTCATACAATTACAATGAATTACAATAAATGGTAAGGTGATTGCAGTAGCAGTGGAATCTGTGATAGAGAGACACAGATGCACAGCAGCAATAAGTCATTAAGACCCCAGAGTCCTTTGATTGGCTAGAATACGTCATAGATAACGTCCACTGATTGATTGAAAAAGAAACTAGTCTACCTAGTAACGTTTGTCCATTCATCCACTGCGTATGGAGTATGCTGAACATCCATTTTGTGACACCACACATCTCTGCTTTTAGCAGAATCTCAGGAAAACAAACAACATATCAAAAAGCGTTTCAGAGATATTCACAGATATGTAAAACTCTAGACTTTTAGACCCATCCATTCCCAAAGGGTTAAACCCAAAGTGGTTCAGGTAACGTAGAGGCAACGCTGAGGCAACGTTCAGGTGTTTTCTCACCGTTGTCTCAGAGCAGTGAGCATGACTCCTCGACCTCCAGCAAAGAAACGTGATGTCAGCAGGTCACCTGTTGATGTAAGCAGAGGCGGGGTCAACCACATGGTGCACAGAGGAATCTGTAATCTGTAATCCAGCCACAGTGTATCCTGATGACTGATTGTTGATGACTTATTATTAATGACTGATTGTTGATCACTGTTTGGTCAAGCTGTCCTCTCACCTGTCTCCCCGTCTCTGAGTGTCCCAGTGGAGGACTTCCTGTTTGGACTCACCTGCAGGACGTAGAAACGTCAGACTGAGTAACTGGTTAAGTGACTCTTCAAATATATATATATATATATATATATATATATATATAAAACAAAGAACAGTGACGTCCTAGATGATCACAGAGCAGCTGTAACCATGGAAACAACAAACGCACAGTGACAAGCAGAGAAGAAGAAGAGCAGGAGGACTCACTCTTCTTCGCAGCTCTTTGGTCATTTCCGGTTTCTTCAGCATCCGTTTATCTGCACACATGCACAGACACGCACACACACACACGACATAGGTATTATGACGTCAGTCTGTGACGTGTTGATGTTAGTACATTAGAACACTTTTTCCACTCAGCAACACACCCACTGAGAGGCCAACTCTGGTTATTGGCAGCTCCATTTTGAGAAACGTTATCACACAGGGGGCCATAGTTAAATGCAATGCAGTGTAATTTGAAACTGCCTGCTAAAGATAAACGTAGATACAGTAAGACTGTTATCATTTCATCGGTGTGTGAATACGCCAAAACGATGTCGGACTCCGTAGTTTTCTCTGGACCCCTGCCCAATGTGACCAGTGATGACATGTTTAGCCGCATGTCGTCATTTCACCGCTGGCTGTCGAGGTGGTGTCCAGCAAACGATGTGGGCTTCATTGACAATTGGACACCTTTCTGGGGAAAACCTGGTCTGATTAGGAGAGACGGCATCCATCCCACTTTGGACGGAGCAGCTCTCATATCTAGAAACATGGACCAATTTATTAAACGACCGAAACCGTGACAACCCAGAGTTGAGACCAGGAAGCAGAGCTGCAGTCTTACACGCTTCTCTGCGCCTCCATTAGAGCAGTTGCCCACCCAGTACTTTAGTATAGAGACTGTGTCTGTCCCCCGTCCACCTACATTGTTTAAAGATAAAAGAAACAGAGGAGGAGTTCATCATAAAAACTTAATAAAAATTAAATCAACATCTCCACCAGTACAAAACAAGAGCATTAAATGTGGACTCTTGAATATCAGGTCCTTGTCCTCTAAAGCTCTTTTAGTCAATGAATTAATATCTGATTATGATAATGATTTATTTTGCCTCACTGAAACCTGGCTGCAGGAGGGTGAATATGTTAGCTTAAATGAATCCACTCCTCCCAGTCATTGTAACACTCATATTCCTCGAAGTAATGGTCGAGGTGGCGGAGTTGGAGCCATATTTGACTCAAGTCTATTAATAAATCCTAAACCTAAACTAAATTATAATTCATTTGAAAGTCTTGTTCTTAGCCTCACTCACCCAACATGGAAAACAGTCCAGCCAATCCTATTTGTTACAGTATATCGCGCTCCTGGCCCTTACTCTGAATTTTATCTGAATCTGCATCAGGCTTGATCCTTAAAACAGATAAAGTAATCATTGTAGGTGACTTTAATATTCATGTGGACAACCACAATGACAGTCTTAGTACTGCATTTATCTCTTTATTAGATTCAGTTGGCTTCTGTCAGAGTGTAAATAAACCGACTCATCGTCTGAACCACACTCTTGATCTCGTTCTCTCATATGGCATTGAACTTGATCATCTTATAGTCTATCCACAGAATCCTCTTCTGTCTGACCATGTTTTAATAACCTTCGAGTTCATATTACTGGACTATAAGCCTTTTTGTAGAAACTCCTACAGCAGATGTTTATCTGACAGTGCTGCAGCCAAATTTAAGGAAGTGATTCCTTCAGCATTGAATTCAATGCCATGTCTCAATGCAGCAGAGGACTGTCTGCTTCCTTTGGCCCCTCACAAATAGATCATCTTGTTTCAGACACAGAGACCGCACTAGTCAAAGTGACAAATGACCTCCTAATGTCAGAGACAAAGGATTTGAAACACGTCTAGAGGTGGATGGTCACACTCTTACCGGGCTGACAGTTCGCTGCTGCCCGCGGAGCAGGGCCACTGTCCGGCTTCTGACGGAGCTTCGGCCGCTGCTCGCTCTCTGTCCCGGAACTCTGCTGCCCGGCTGAAGGAGGGTGGACCTGCCGGTCCCGGACTCTCTGGACGGTAATCTGGACTGGTCCTGGTCCACTTTCGTGAAGAACCCGAGTGGAGCGGGTCAACACGTCCCCGGTGGTCGAGCTGCAGGAGGACTGATCTGGGCTGAGGACACCGAGGAAACCCCGCAGAGTGTCCGAGCTGGAGGCCGCTAGAGGCAGCATAGCGACCGACAACCGACGACTCACCTCCGGTCTGCTGACGGTGTGTGTCCGCCTTGAACCGTTCAAAGTTCCCGCTCAGCGTCACGCGGGCCCAAAGTCTGCCGCACCGCTAAACGTCACCGAGACACGGAAGTGACGTCAGAAACGGACGTTTATGGCGTTTTCAGGACGTAGCTTAAAAATCTGTTAAAATCTGAAGACTGAGGCAACAAAACACAGCAACTGTTGCTAACAACAAAATGACGTACTTCCGGCTTCTGCTTCGGAGCAGAGATGAGAACACACAGACCGGAAACCGGAAACAAAGAAACGAATTTTATTGTGAAAAGCATTGTGTAAATACTTTTATTTTGGAACGTTCAGTGGCAGAGTCTGTCAAACGGAAGTGACGTGTAAACATTAAAGCTGTGTTTTATAATCAGCGTGTTTGTCTCTGTGATCTTCATCATCAAATCAAATCAAATCAAACTTTATTTGTACAAAGTCACAGACACATTTATCCTCAGAGGCTTCACAGTCTGTACAGGGAGTGACACCCTCTGTCCTTAGACCCTCGGTTCCAGTGAGGAAAAACTTGCCCACAAAAACCTTTAACAGGGAAAACATGTGGAAGAAACCTCAGGAAGAGCCACAGAGGAGGGATCCCTCTCCCAGGACGGACAGACGTGCAATGGATGTCACATGTACAGAACAATCAACACAAACATGTCGTACAATTACAATGAATGATCATTCTTCATCATCTTCTTCTTCATCAAGGTGAAGCTTCTCTGATCAATGACGCACCTCTGCCTGCTCACTGATCCTCAGCTGGTTCCTCAGATGAACCATCAGAGAACATTCAGCCACATCTTGCTGTGATGACATCACAGTTTATAAAGAAAATTCTTCAGGCATATTTGTTTAGATTAATTATTTATATTAATTAATTAATTAAATTAATTATTTAGAGTTGCTGCTTTATTTTACTCACTCTAATACTCATCTGTTCAAGTGAAGTTTGAAATAAAATGTATTAATGTGTTGAATGATGCTAATGTGTGCTAATGCTACCATCACAGTGACGTCATGGAGTGCGGTCGAAGTGTTGACATGTCCGCCATGATGAGAGCTGTTTGAATCCTCTAACTGTGAAGGAAAGGAGCTTCAATGCTTCCTTTCTTATCTCCTTTAGCATAGGATACACCAGACCATCCTTTAGGAAAGGAAAGGAGGTAATGCCGCCCCACAATTCCTTGCGGCACCGACAGAAAAAATGGTGCTCCGTTCAGTCATTCACAACCAGAAAACATGAGTGTATTTAAACTGTGTGATGCAGCAGAGTGTGAACATGAACACACGTGTTGATCATGAAGTGTGTCCTGCTGCGTTCACACAGAATAGAAACTGTTTGGAACTGTGCCATCCAGCATCCTGCAGGTCATCATAAAGTTCCCGTTGCTGATTAATCAGATATCTTTGCCATAACTTGCTAATATGTTTCTATCTGAGCGGACAGGAGGGTGAGCGACCAGACCATCTAAATATCAATAGTTTCGATACCAGGGTGAATTTTTTTCTGAAACAATTGTGGTAGTAAAATAATTAGTTTAGTATTTTTATACTATTACATTTTTCTATTGTAGTAGTTAATTTAATTTAATTTATTTTTTTTATTTTAAAAAAGTGCTGTGCTTTACCATAATCATCCATAATCAACTAACTCGAGGCAAAAAATCACAAAATTATTCAATGATCATGACACAAGTAAAAAGTACCGGCGTCAGTATCGGTACCAGCCTATCTCAGATGAGCGTTTGTAGTCCATCTTCTGGACTTTGTAGTTTTACCACAGATCACGTCAATAACATTCACCGTCGCTTCATGACGGAGTCTGAGAGCAGTCCACTTCTCCTAACTCCTTATCACCTCTCCTTCTTTCTTTATCACCTCTCCTTCTTTCCTTATCACCTCTCCTTCACATCTTTCCTTGACCTCGTGACGTTTTCCATCTAGGTCAAGGAAAAGTGGTTAGGAAAGGAAAGGAGCAGAGTTTTGTCTATTTGACCGCACCCTTTGTTTTCGGTTTCCGGGAGGAACTATTTGTCGTCACACTCGTAGCAGTCCGGAAGGTCTCTTAAGTGGCACCGTCCGAAAATTTCCGGATCCGCTTCAGTCACATTTGTCCGTGAAGCTCGCGGTGTGTCGTTGTCTTTGATCTTTAACGTGTCGGTAAAATGAAATAAACACGGTTTTAGTCTGACATCCGCTTCCGGTTTGTCTCTGTCGACCGTCAGTTCACCGGAACCACCGAACCCTGACCAGTGCCCAGAGGTCAGAACATCCACCCTGCAGTAAGTCAGTGTGTGTGTGTGTGTGTGTGTGTGTGTGTGTGTGGGGGGGGGGGGGGTTAGGGGTTCGATGGAAAATGTCATGAGGTCAAGGAAAGATGTGAAGGAGAGGTGATAAGGAAAGAAGGGGAGGTGATAAGGAAAGAAGGAGAGGTGATAAGGAAAGAAGGAGAGGTGATAAGGAAAGAAGGAGAGGTGATGAGGAGTTAGGAGAAGTGGACTGCTCTCAGACTCCGTCATGAAGCGACGGTGAATGTTATTGATGTGATCTGTGGTAAAACTACAAAGTCCAGAAGATGGACTACAAACGCTCTCTGAGATACTTCCTGGATCCTCCCCGCGCTCTGACCGTGTTGTTTCATGCAGGAAATATAAAAATGTGACGTCATCACCGACGTCAGAGTGAAATAGTAAATGAATATTGTCCACCTGTCACAGTCAGGTGAAGTGTTTGTTACCTGGTGTTACCTCCTGTCCACTCATACAGAAACATATTTGTGTCAGTCTGTGTGTGCACGTGCGCACCTCGTGTCTGGTGGTGCCGCTCAGCTCACATGTTCATGTGTTTGTCCTCCACAGCTTCTGAATCATGGCGGTGCAGGTGTCTGAGTCCGACCAGATCAAACAGGTGAAAACGTCATCAGAAACAGACACATGACGTCACAGACGTCTCAGGGAGAGACGGGCGTCACAAATAACGTCACAGTCTGTCCATTCATCACCAAAACAATCTATAAACTGAGTTCATATAATTTAGAGCAGCAGTGTCCAAACCTCTTTTATCGAGGTCACACGTGACACTGAAGACGTCCAGGGGTCAAACTAACATTTGAAATGAAATAATGAGCGATAAAAGTTACAAACTAATGTTGTCTAACAATTTCAGACGTGAACAAATCTAACAGCAGCTCTTCCTTTAACAGAGTGAACTGTATGAACACATGAAGCTGATACAAATCTGAAGCTCATGTTCACTTTAAACATGACTTATGATGAGTGATGCAAAGTCTGTGAACATTTCAACACATCCCACTCTGTCTCTGCTCCGTCACAAACACACCTGCAGATATAACAGCAGCAGTTCTGATGCTTCATCAGGTAACAAACAGTCACACAGTGTCTGACAGTCCAGCAGCCCACACATAGTATATTAGAAACATGAAGCTCAGGGCCAGACTTTGGACACCCCTCGTCTATACAGATAAATTGACAACAGCTGTGTGACCTTTTTTATATGAATGTTCCCTTTTAATAACATGTGATGTCACTTCCTGTTGTGTCAGTTCAAAGAGTTCTTGGGGACGTACAACAAGCTGACGGAAAACTGCTTCATGGACTGTGTCAAAGACTTCACCACCCGAGATGTGAAGCCTGACGAGGTAACAGGATGTACAATACTCATTTCCTGTGCTGATCTGCTGCAGCCTCATGGTGCGTTTAAAGACAGCCGGACTTTGAACACATCACAAGTTGTCATCGGTATGACATCATCGCAGTGATATCATTAGATCTGTTGGGGGAGCAGGAAGCGTGGTGACTCTGAGATGTCATGTGATGTCAGATCCTCTCTTGGCTGTCTGACCAATCCTGAGTCAGCTGATCAAAGTTTCCTCAGTCAGCTGACACTCATTACGTGTTAGCCCATTAGCATGTTGGCTTATGTATCTTTGCACAAAACACTACATTACCCATGATTCTCAGCTGCAGAACTGATTTTTAAACTTGTACTTGTAGCTTTAAACTGGCCTGTCAGTGAAATGCACCCTGGGAGTCGTAGTTGACCTTGTCCACATTTGTGTTATCAGTCGAGCTGCTCCGAGTCGTGCCTGCAGAAGTATCTAAAGATGACTCAGCGGATCTCGATGCGGTTCCAGGAGTACCACATCCAGCAGAACGAGGCTCTGGCTGCCAAAGCTGGACTGCTGGGACAACCACGCTAAACAGGCCCAGAACATGACCTGGTCCAGGAAGTCCAGAATGTGGATCAATAAAGACTGTTGTGTTAATGTTTGAAATAGGTTTTCATGTGTCCTTAAATGTCGGTGTTGAAATAAAGTTTTTATGAAGCTGCAGAGCGTACCTGAATCCTTGAACATTATCTCTGTAGATCTGCATACGTTTCCATTGTCATGTGACTCAGTGAACCTTAAAACAGCTTCAGTCCATGTTCTGATTGAAGAACTCAGAACTTTATTTTCAGATAAACCACTCTGATGTGTATGCCAAGTTAACTAGCCTGTGAAACACATCTGAACACACCATCAGATGATTACTCAGACACATATTTAAAAACTTTATTAGAAACAGAGAGCCGACAGTCCAACATGGCGTCTGTGGTCAGTTTTTGTATTTACAGTCCTTGCTCTCAAACCACCGCTAGCAAAACAACCACATAAAAAAACGTAATAACGTCAGAACAATGTCAGAATAACGTACAAACAGCGTCTCTCAAAAAATATTATAAATCATTCTTTACATGGAAAATGACTCGTGGATTTTTCTGAACTTTATGTACAAAAACAAGCCGTCTGCATGCCGCACACACCACAGAAGAAGAGACAGGAAGCAGCACAGTCCTCCAGGAGAGAGGTCAACACACACACACACACCACAGAAGAAGAAAACTCCAAATTAATCATTTTAATCTGATTTAATGAAACTCATGACGAGGTTCTTCTCGACTCAGCATTTTTTTTTTAAAAATATACGCACACACACAAACAGACGCACGCACAGACACACACACAGACACACGTTTGTTAACTGAATTAATTTTAATGAATTTCAAAATAACGTCTCCTTCAGACTTTTCGATCCTACCAAAATAAAAGCTCTGATTTTGTATAAAAACAGGAAGTCAAACTTTTTTTTCTGTTTTCTTAAAAAAATTTAAGGAGGAAAAAAGAAAATTTGCATAACGAGCTGTGCTTCGTAAGGAATCTACTTCCTGTTCGACCCGGTGACCTCACATTATTTTGAAATGAGGAGGAAGGGAGGAGGAAAGGAAATAAGGAAATAAGGAAGTGCTCTGTGGCGGCTAACAGACGGCTAAAAGTTTGTCTCCTCAGACAGGAAGTCAGTCCATGGGTGAATGGGCGGGTCTAAGGCCTGGTGGTAGCGCCCCCTACCATCAGCCACTCCGTCAGTCAGCGCTGACGTTCTGACCTGGAAGGAGTTCATTTTTTCCCCATCATGTCCTCACAGACCGTGTGGGCGGAGTCTGCTATAGGGTGGGGCTCATAGTTAGCGGGCGGGGCCTAAGTGGGCGTGTCATCACCTGCACTCCACAGCGACAGTATTCTGAGTGGGCGAGGCCGAGGATGGGCTCATCCCGGTGTCCGAGGAGCCCGACGAGGTTGACGCCGTCGTATTGGACACTGAAGGACAGACAACACATCACATGACCACATGCCCCACATGTCACAGATCATGTGATCCAACAGTGTTTTTTCCCTAGCATGCTGTGCGCCTCCTACCTTCCCGCTCCTTCTTCTTTAGTCTCTTCCTGCGCCGGTCGATGGACGCAACCTCAGACTTCAGCGTCATGTAGTATTTCCTGATCTCCTGCAGTTTCTCCTGCAAGAAGGAGATCCTCTCTGTGCTCGACATGCTGTCCAACTCATCTGAGGAGGAAGAGGAGGGAGAGGAGGAGACTGTCAGTGTTGCCTCCTTTCAAGTAACATGAAGTCTGTCTCTCTGTCTGTTTGTCTCTCACCGAGCTGGAAGGTCCACTTGTACGTCCTCTGTGGAGAGAAGTTGTGTTTGTCTTTGCTTTGCGGAGACGACAGAGACGGACAACGAGACTTCTGAGACTTCTGAGACTGATCCTCACTGTCACTGCTGTGACCTGCAGATAGACAGGCAGAGAGAGTCAGACAGTCAGAGAGAGAGAGAGAGACAGACAGACAGACAGACAGACGCTCACCTGCTCCGTTCTTTCCAGGTGTGTTCGGTCGTTTCTGGTTCCGTTTCTGTTTCTTTGCCGTCGGACTCAAGTTACAGTCCAGAACTCTCTTCTGACCTGCAGGGTCAAAGGTCAGAGGTTAGTGTCTGCGAGACCAGCAGAGACCAGCATGCCCCCCTCCTGCTCCGTCCTGGTCTTACCTCGGTCCTTGGTCTCCTGCAGGGACAGCAGGGAGGTGGAGGAGGCACTGCCATCACACCCAGGGCTGGAGTCTCCCTCCTGCTCTACCCTCACTGCTCCTCTCTCCTCCTCAGCGGCGCTCTGGGTTGGGTGGACCTCCTCGGGGTGGGGGGTGGAGCTGGGAACAGCGGTTGGCAGAAAGGGCCTGACCTGAGTCTGGGGGAGGTGTGGGGAGGCGTGGAGGAGGGGAGGCAGAGGGGGCGGGGCTTGTTGTGGCTCCCTCATCATCAGGAGGAGGTGCTCTGGTGATGGGGACGGCTTCTCCTTCTCATCTGGGTCGTCCAGGTCCACCTCGTGGCAGACAAGTGCCTCGGGGCCAATCTGTGGCTCCAGGTCCTCGCCGGGGGTGGGGCCTTGCGCCTCCATGGCAGGGGGAGGTGTCAAAGTCCTTCCCTCTGTGCCCGACAGATGCTCCTCAAACACCTCCCTTGGAATCTCCTCAGCTGGGCGGGGCCATTCCCCTGCCTTCATTGCCTCGCTCCTCCTCTCTGACTCTGCCCGCCGCAGAGGAGAGGGGAGGGCTTCGGGTGAAGCTTCAGTAACCATCTTGGGTGAGGTTTTTGGAGCCGTGGCCTCCTCCTGCCTCCTGTCTGGACGAAGCTTCTTGTCCACCACTCGCTGCTCGGACGCCTTCCGTTTGAGTGCGGCATTGCTCCTCTCATTGGGCCCTGTCCCCTCCTCCTCTGGCTCTGCCTCCTCCTCAGTGGCGGAGTCTGTGTCCGAGTCAGCGGCGAGGGACTCTGGACGGAGGCAGCGGAGGACCACCATGGGCTCATCCTGTCTCTTCAGGACGCTACGAGGAGGAGATGACAGCGCAGAGGTGTGGGAGGGGCTGGCGGCAGGGGTGCAGAGGGGGATTCTGGGAGGAGTTTCAGAGCCCGCCTCCATGAAGTTAGCCCTGCGACCTTTGACCCTGGGTGAGGACAGAGGGGTGGAGCTGCTGTCCCCCTCATCTGTGTGGGCAGGCTGAGGCGGAGATACCTGAGGCTGCTTCTCAGGAGACATCTTGTGTCTGTCAGTGGTTGTGGAAGTGGCGGGCAGAGGTGACGTCCTGCTGGGGGACGTCTTGGTGATCACTTCCTGCCCAGGAGATGCCTTGTTCTTCTCCTGGACAGACGCTGTCTTGGTGACCGAAGACATCTTGTTCTCCTTATCTAGGTAAATGGGCAACATGGCAGTGTCTACTGCAAGCTCCTCCCCCTGCTCCGCCTCCTTCTTCTCTGATTGGCTCAGGAGTTTGTCAGCCGTCTCCTGAGGCATGCTGGGACACGGTGGTGCAGTGGCGGTGGGCAGGTGACCTGTTGTTTCCGTGTCAACCGTATTGTTGCCAACAGTGGTCGAGACATGAGCAACCACACTTGGCGGCGGCGGCGGCTCCTCCTCCTTCACCTCCTCCTCCTCTTCCTCCTCTTCTTCCTCCTCCTCCTGGCAGGGTGGGGCTTCACTCCTCCCTCGCCATGGAGACGGCTTTTTGTCTGGCGGGTCTTCTGATTCACTGTCCTCTGACGAGTTCCCAGACTCGTCTGCAGGAGACAGAAGACAGTCAGAACAAGACAGGAAACAGGAGGAGCAAAGGAAGTGGACTCTACTCACCGTTAGACACTCGGTCTGAGTCGTACATGCCCGACGTCCTCCTCGTCCTCCTGCGAGGTGTGTCTGCAGAGAGACGGGTCAGAGGACAGACGGGTCAGAGGACAGACAGAGAGCTTTCATCTAATAACAGGTCTGAGCATGCTCAGTGTGTCTTACTGTCTCCGTTGGACATACTGCACGGTGTCTCTGTCCTCTTGCCATTGGACCGGCCCTCGTTGCTTGGAGTCTTGGAGACACTGCGCCCGGCCGGGCCGGTCGGTGTGGTTCTGATCTGAGGACGGCCACGCTTTGCTCCGGCAGGTTTCACCGTGGATGGCGTCTTCTCCTCATCTTTGTCTCGCTCTGACTCGTCCTTGTTCTGTTGAGACGGACGGAGACAAACTGGACTCATTCACAGTGACCCAAACTCATCACTTGTTGCTACGGTGATTCTGTGAGTCACAGGTGAAGTGGTCACATGTTCTCATGGCGCTCACCTTCACCTTCTTCCTCTGTCTCCTCTTGGTTCCTTTCTCCACGGGCCAGATGATCCGGTCAGCCTTCACCCACTCATCGTACCTGTGGATCACACACACACACATACACCTGTGTCAGGACAGACTCCACCCCCGACACCACCTGACCTCTATGTTGATTTCACACACCCTCAGAACCCCTCAGAACCCGACCTGACGTTCCAGCCGTAGTAGTGGACCAGGTAGAACTGTTCTCCATTGTCCATGTCTGTCTTCTTGATGTGAGCCTCGTAGATCTTCTGAGTCTTTCCTCGACCGTACTTCACGCGAACCTTCGTCCCTGTCAGAGAGTCCTCATCATCCTCACCCTCAGTCCTAACAAACAGAGAGAGACAGAGAGAGAGAGAGAGAGAGAGAAAGAGAGAGACAGAGACAGAGAGAGAGACAGAGAGAGACGTTTGCAATGAGTTTAGTCTCTCAGGCATCCTGCATCCTCAGCAGTACTCTCTGTGTACTACCATTTCATGAAAGTATCCGAGTACTTCGGTACCAGCACTGATGTTTGGACTCACCGCTCTCCACGCCTCCTCTCTGCCTCCTCCTCGTCTTCATCGTCGTCCTCGTCCTCTTCCTCAGAGCCTTTCTCTGAGTCGTCCATCCTTCTGTTGCTGCGTCTCCTCATTTCTCTCTGTTCCTCCAGGCCTCCTCCTCTTTTCTCTGGTCTGGAGGGTGACTCTCTCTCTGCCTTCATCTGACTCCCAACGCACCTCCTCCTCCCCTGAAACAGACAGACAGGACAAGAAGCAGACAGACAGTTGAGTCTCTCTCCATCAGCAGTCGCTTTAAACCATAAAGTCAGTGTATGTTGTCATCAGGGATGAGGATCAGGACCAGGTCAGGTCAGGTGTGGGCCTGGAGGTCCTGCAGTAGTTACTCTGGGTCAGGTGTGGTAGTTGTTGGTCTTTGTTTGAGGACAGCGTGTGTCAGTCTGTCTCCACATTGTGGTGACCAGAGTCAGAGGAACTGAATGTTGTCTTCATAAACATCATGGAAAGCTTGATGTGACATCTCTTGAACACAAACAGTCAGCAGTGTCTCCAGACTAGAATGTGCTGACAGTAAATCTAACATTCAAATCAAACATTCTGTGTCTAGTTCTGGGTGTTTAGTATTTGTGGTGTTCTCTGTAGAGGTTTAAAGTCTGACCATCAGCATGAGCTCAGATTTCAGACTCAGACACTTCTGAAGAACTTTGAGTCTCTGATGACCAATAAATATGACAGCATCAGACATCAGAGGCTCCCGAACACTGTCTGAACTCCTGACCTCACTACTGACCATTGACAAAAGGCTCACCCTTGGGGACGAATGTCTCTCCTTCACCTCTCCCTTCTCGCTGTCACTCTCTGACTCCACGTCCTCCAGCTTGTCATCGACAGGCTCCGCCTTCACAGGAGGCACGCAGGGCTCCGCACCCACTGGCTTCTGATTGGCTGGAGCGGTGGGAGGGCGGGGGTTGTTGTGGTGGATGGTCCTGAAGGTGATGGAGGCG
This sequence comes from Nibea coibor, assembly GCA_023373845.1. NCBI lineage: Eukaryota > Metazoa > Chordata > Actinopteri > Sciaenidae > Nibea > Nibea coibor. The sequence continues at coordinate 26,342,553 of CM041722.1, forward strand.
GAGCGGCAGTACTCCTCAAATCCATAGAGGTACCTGAGTACAGACAGTGAACCAGGGGGTCGATGGGTAATGGAGTTCACCACAGAGAAAGTTAACATGAATTTCAAAATACAAAGTAGCAATGAACATTTGTCCTTTATTCTCTACACAAGCGGACTTGCTGACAGTCACAGTCTGACCAATGACAATCGACCATTTAGCCTCTCTGAGCTAATAGCTTAGCTTCAAATCAGACAGTCTAACAGAAGATGCTTAGCTCCACGTTTAGGTCTCTTAGCTTTACAGCTAACTGTTAACTATGACACTTCTTATCACGATAAGCTGATCTATGACAGGGACTGAGACCAGGACTGAGGGTGTGTTCTTACTTCCTGTAGGCTGTCTTGACGTTGTAGGATGCAGCAGAGTTCAGGACAGGGATCCCCAGATCCATGTAGACCTGCTTCCAGATGGTCCCAGACTCGATCTACAACAGACAGGTAAAGAGGTCAGATCCAGGCCCTGACCCGAGACTGGCTCGTTAGATGCTGTTAGACACACCACACTGGACTCACCTTGTGGCAGCCCCCCAGGTGATAGACCAGTCTGAAGAGCTTGAACAGGTTCAGGTCCTTATAACCCAGAACCGGAGGCTTGTTGATCGGGGTGCCTGAAGAACAGCAACATTCAGTCAGCACCAGGTCTAAAACCAGAATCAGTGAGTCCAGCAGGACAGTCTGGGTCTGGGTCTCACCTCGGTCCTCCATGAACTTGTAGAGCTGCTGCAGAAAATGGTCCCTCTCCTCTGGATCCAGCTCCTCCTCAGGCTGCACAGAGACACAAAGGTAAACATCTGACCCAGCCCCTCAGGTAAAAAAAACTGACTCCGCCCCTCAGCTAAATATCTGACCCTGCCCCATCCGGTGTTACCTCCTCCTTGATGCGTTTCTTCTTCTTCTTCTTCCTCTCATCCTCCTCCTCCTCCTCCTCCTCCTCCTCTTCCTCTTCCTCCTCACTCTCCTTCTCCTCTTCATCATCCTCATCTTCATCACTGGATGATGAGTCCAGAATCTGACTCATGTCCATCTTCCAAACATCTGGAACCTCCCTGCTCCTCAAAAACACCTGGGCTGCTTCAAAACCTGAGGAGGAGGAGAAAGAGGGAGAGGAGGAGGAAAGGCAGAAAACAGAGTGAGTGTTAAGCTCTGACCAGTGAGTTGGTGTCCCAGTGCATTGTGGGAGTTGTAGTGTCTCACCTCTCCTGTTGAAGAACTCTGACTTAGTGGAGCTGAGGGAGCCGACGGCATGTACGTGTCTCCTTGACACCGTGTAGCTGCAGGAAGACAGGAGGACAGGACACAGCAGGGTGAGACAGCTGATGTGTTTGTGGTCACAGATCAATCATCAATAATTATCTCAGCTGTCGGTCACTCACAACTTGGCATTGTTGAAGTTTCGAACCAGACACTGATCCTTCTTCACCTGCAGTTCATCATTGCAGCTCGGAGACACCACCTGAGGAAGTGACATCATTGCTCAGTCTGATCTCGTTAACTCCACTTCAACCATTCAGAGAAAGGGGGCGTGTTTACCAGAGCCAGGTACCAACTGCTGGGCTCCTCCCCGTCCTCGATGCTGCACACCTTCCCCAACAACTCATCGTTCAGACGCCTCCTGTCCTCCTCCTCATCCTCACTGGATGAAGACTCATTCTCCTCATCGGCCCTGAGAGACAGACATGTGAGGGAGGAGAGACAGACAGTCAGTACTCCAGTTTATAGTAAACAGGAAATGGATGAGTCGCTCCTGAAACGTTCCTCCCTTCAGACTTTGTGTTTCTGGTTCATGTTCTTCATGAGGAAGAAGTGAACACAGGGTGTTTTATTTTGAAATGTTCTCTGCCGCAGGTCACCGAGTTTCTTTCCCACCATGCACTGCATACACGGCAGCCTAAAAACACCATCAGGTATGGACTGACCTAGTCTGACCCAGTTTATTCTGGTCCAGGTCCGAACATTCAGTCATTGTTTATTACCCTCTGTCAGTTGTATGAACAGGACAAACTCACACAGCCTGAGATGAACGCCGCCCGCCACGGTTCGACTTCTTGCCGATGACTGGCGTGCCAAAGTGTTCGGGGTTGGTCAGCGGCAGCTGGTCCAGAGTCTGAGGGTAGGAATAGGAAGACGTTAGATCAGTGGTTGGTACAAGGATACAGTCCCTCCGGCCACCTCACTCACCTCGCTCTCTGCAAAGTGTCTCTCTCCTTTCAGACACAGTGACGTCCGACGGAGCGTTTTCTCATCGCCATCATCAAACACTGAAAGACAAACAGGAAATTACATCTACTTCCTGTCATGCCTCCTCCACTTTCAGCCAATACCCCCATGTATGCTCACTATCCAATCACAAATAAAGCAGTCCCTACAAAATAAAAGTCAACTGTCTGTTTATGGCCCAGTCCATTCCACTTCCTGTCCTTCCTTGACAGGATTGATCAGACAGTAAGAGATCAGAAGTGAGATCACATGACATCATCAGCTCACTGAGCAAAAACTTTCTCAGGTTCATCACTCCTCCTCGTTCTGTCAGCAGAGACTCACCCACGGTGTAGAGGCTGGCGTCTGTCAGCTTACTGATGACGGCCTCGCTCGACAGACCCTCGTTAGTCTTCACCTCCACAGTGGAGCCCACCTGAAAAGACAGCCTCTGTTTACTCAGAGGTTTCCATGGCAATAGACACAGATACACACACACACACACACACACACACACACACACACACACACACACAATAATCATTGTTGCCTTACCCTCAGAGGTCCTTTCACCTGGTCGTCCTGCACCACCTGTGAGGTACTCTCACCTTTCAGAGTCACCTGGAGACACAGAGAGGAAGAAGGTGAGGGACTTCCTGTCTGACAGAGATAGACCTGATCCTGAATTGGACTGAGAACCAGGCTACAACAATGCCAACGATGTGGAGTACCTGCCCGTGACGGTCCTACCTTGACTTTCACCATGCGTTTCACTGTCTTGATCTTAGCCTCACAGAAGGCTCCTCTGTACTTGGCACTGACATCCGTCCCAACTGTCAGGTAGGCAGGCTCGTCTGCTGCCTGAAAAATACACATCAGGACTCACACTCCCAGCATGCACTGCAGCTTATCACATGGTGAATCCAGACTGAGTTCAGAGTTCTGGTTCAGTTCTTTTTTGTCTCTATGACATCAACAACTGAACATGTTTGTGTGTGTGTGTGAGTGTGTGTGTGTGTGTGTGAGTGTGTGTGTGTACCTGCTCCATGCGTGTGCGTATGTGTGTGCAGTCTCAGAACAACAGTTTGTTTTCACACAGTACACGACCAGAACTCGACCCAGAGACCAGATCAGAGACTGGCTTCATTTATTAGCCATATTTGTTTTGGTGTGAGCCTGGAGTGAGCACTGGTCCAGAACAGATCCCTCAGAACCATCTGAAGGACCATCGAGTCATCCAACAGGTCTGAGCTACTCCTATTAACTAATCAGTTTGTTTCCTGTCAGCTGATCACACTCATGGTCTGGACATGCTGTTCTGTCGAACTGGACAGAGACCAGTCCAGAACCATCAGAGGCTGGTTTACAGCCGGATCCCAGAGCTCGGACGTGGTCTTCAGTTTGTGTCGTATGTCAAACACTCACCTTCATCTCTCCAGTTATTTGAGGGCGTCCAGCTCGAAAGAGTGCGAATCACTGAAAGACACAAAGAGGACGAGCTGTGGTTAAAGACCAGAGGACAGACCGGGACAAAGCAGAGGACAGAACAGGACAAAGCAGAGGACAGAACGGGACAAAGCAGAGGACAGAGCGGGACAGAGACAGAGCAGACGACAGAGCGGGACAGAGCAGAGGACAGGGACAGACAGGGACAGAGCAGAGGACAGACCGGGACAGGGACAGAGCAGAGGACAGAGCAGAGGACAGGGACAGAGCAGAGGACAGAGCGGGACAGAGCAGAGGACAGAGCAGAGGACAGAGACAGAGCAGAGGACAGACCGGGACAGGGACAGAGCAGAGGACAGAGTGGGACAGGGACAGAGCAGAGGACAGAGTGGGACAGGGACAGAGCAGAGGACAGGGACAGAGCAGAGGACAGACCGGGACAGGGACAGAGCAGAGGACAGGGACAGAGCAGAGGACAGACAGGGACAGAGACAGAGCAGAGGACAGGGACAGAGCAGAGGACAGGGACAGACAGGGACAGGGACAGAGCAGAGGACAGACTGTCAAACTGTCCTGAGGTTGTAAAACAATGCTAAGCTAACAGCTACACTCACTCAGGCACCCCTCCTCCTCCTCCTCCCTGCCCGGATCAGATCAGATATGTGGCACAAACAGCCTCACTAACTCCGCCGGCGACTTCGACCGAGCCCGAAGCCGCAGGTTTCAGCGGGCTATCCGTGAAATACCTGCGGCTCTTTGAGGCACACCGAGCGGTTGCGGGTGAGCGTGAGTAGCGCGGCCGGAGGAGCGCTCCTTCCCGCTCCGCTCCCAGCTCCTCTGAGTCACGTCGCCATCACAGCTCGCCATGTCAGCTCTGCTAGCTCGGCTAACTTTACCTCCCCCAACAACCGCCTGCTAACGGCCACCAGCGGGGGGAGAGCCCGTTAAACACCACCAAGTGCTGACACGAACTAAACCCAAACAGAGGTAGTTTGTCGCGGGAGGAGCGGAAAGCCGAGCGCGGCTCCACTCTCTGGTCCGGAGCTAAATTTAGCTAGTTGGCTAACTAGCGACTGAACTAGCTAGTTTGTGATCATATGGCGATTTAACCCGTCTGAGAAGAACCGAGCCTCGACGAGCTCGACACGAGCTCCACTACAGCCTCAACTAAGTTTGTACCGGAGTACCGGAGGCTGTGTGACAGTGGACCGAGCCCACCGTTTGTATTTATTTATTTAATATTCGGCAGCCCCACAAAGGCGCAAAGCTTCACATTTCTTCACTGCACAAACAAGCCGACTGCCGCTGCCATTCAATTCACTGGCCGCTCGGTACAACGGGACCAACCGGACAGCCCCGGCCTCCCCGGTAACATTCACCCCGCGCTGTGCCCCCGACCTGCCGCTCGTATGACCCGTTTCAAGTTTTGGTTCGGTTCCGGACGGAATGTGGCGGTTTATACTTACATTCACGGCCGCGGCTGCTTCCCCTCTCCTCGGGTTGCAAAGCGATACACGAACAACAAGCTGTTGAGCCCCGAGCTCTGTTTCCCGACACGCGATTGGCTGCCGCAACAGCGGTGATCGCAACGGAGTAATCCGATTGGTCGAGCGATTCCTCGATTTTAATAGGACATACCTCTTCTGGCGCCGCGATTGGTCAATACGAACGCGGCGCCACGAGGGAAATGACGGTATCTGCTGGGTGACTGTCCAATGAGAGGAGCGATCCAGAGAAAACCCGCCAGTGGACATCGCGATTGGCCTCGCGTATTTTGTTCCCAGCAGCAGAGCGTCTTGATTGGCTGTAGGGGCTTCCTTGACTGTATTGACGCTGTCGGAAGCCCCGCCCCGATACGTGCCGTGGCTGCGTGCGCCGAACTGCGTTCAAAAATCAGCTGCGTTACCGGCGGGCGGCTCGAGCCACTGAGACGACGCGTGATTCGTTACTAAACCTGGAAGTGGTACAGCTAATCAATTAATGCATAATTAACAGGTTCTTATCAAAAAGTTCGGAACATTCGTGCAGGGTCACGTCTAACACCGTGTTCATGTGTTGGACCGTAAGAACCGGAAAGAGGAAACGGTGAACTAAAATTGGATTTGTGTTCCGGTCCGAGCTGCGTGTCGTGGTGACAGGTATACCGGAGTGAAGGGGAGGGTGTTGTGGCTCTGTTTAAGGTTCTGGGTTCGGCTCTGTCCGTCCAGAACCGACTGACGACGGCTGTGAACGTTCAGTCAGCGGTTCTTTGAGTGAAGTTTGGTGGAGCGGGCTCCTCGTGAGCGACGTCACTGCGAGGACCGTCCGAAGTCGACGGACCGCGCGGCCGGGCTCACCTCACAGGAGCCGAGCACCAAGCCCACGAGACCAGAACTCCGTTTAACTACAGTCACGTGGCCAAACGGAAATTGACGGAACACTGTTTTGTGTTTGTGGCGCCGTTCGTAAAGAACCGGGGGGGGGGGGGGGCGGGAACATCGCTGCGTTTACGTAACAGAAGGAGGATGTCGGCAGAGCCATATATGTCCTCTTCCTCCTCCGGAATGTGGAAGGTTATTTCTAAACAAACGACCCGCCGAGAGGAGGCTGGGTCCAGAACCAGTACCGGGTCTGTCTGTCCAACATCATCAGAGACTCATTAATTAAAGTTGATATGCCGACAAATTGTTTATTCATTAAACATTCAGACTGTCCTCGCCTCTCCACCTGATCAATAATAAACTATGAGTCATTAATTAATAATCATTTACAGCATCTGTGTAGGAGCCACGTGTAAGTTTGTTTGAATTCCATTATTTCCAGTGTCTTTTGTAAGTGTGCACCGTCTGCAGGAGGTGATGGTGCCATCCTTAAAGCCAGCCGTCCATCATGTATCAGGGAGAAGACAGACAAGTAAACACTGTGATTGACCGCAGTGTGTGAAGCTGCATGGGCACTCAGCCTGTTGCTGTTTGGAGCTACAGTCGAGTTTAGCTGGACCCTGGTCCTGCCAATTATAAAATATCTTAAAACTTCTGCAAACAATGCGTTTTATTTTTTTGTGTGTCATTTACAAAGAATTCCCAGCGTCATTCTTCAATCAACTCTCCCTGGATGTACAATGCCGCTTTCTGGTGGTGTGTGTGTGTGTATAAATATAAAAACAAACAAAGTTCTGTTACTACAATCTGTTTTTCAACTTTTTCTTTTTATTTTCAAAGCTGAAATTCATTAAATCAAACAACATGAACAGGAAGTAGAAAACATAAAAAACACAGGAGGAGGGTCATGTGATGGAGGTCATGTGATAGAGATCGGTGGTCTACATGTTGTCTTCATCAGAGTCATCTTCCTCCTCCAGAGAGTCCTGAAACACACACACACATACACACACACACACACACACACACACACACACACACTCAGCTGATTGAATTCACTCAACGCTCACACAATGAATGTTTGTGTTCTGTAAAATTCTGTATGAAAAGAACAGTGAGGTTCTGATCCAAGATTAGCAGGAACCCAAAGACACAGGTGTGTGTGTGTGTTGTGCTCACCTTGGCGTATTTCTCTGCTTCCTCTCTGACATCTTTGGGAACAAGCTCGTGTCGTCCATTTGTAACTGAAGAGAGAGAGACAGACAGGTGAGACGAGAGAGGCAGGAAATCAGAGTCAGTCTGAGGTGTGACCATGGCAACACAAGCATCAGGAAAGAAAAAGGTGATGCTGTTTCCTGCTCACTGATGGGGTCCTAACCACTCATCATGGATAGCTTTTAGATCCTGTAGGAAATTCAAGAAACTAAACACTCATCCTTGACCTGGATGTTCAGTATCCTGAGGAACGGTGTGAAGGAGAGGTGATAAGGAGTTAGGAGACGACATGAGGTGATCTGTGTTAAACTACAAAGTAGTGTGATGGACTACAAACAGCTCCATGTTAGATGTTGGTGCTCTGCCCGTGCTGTCTGATGCAGGAAACATAAAGATGGATGTAAACAAAGTGTCACAGTGAGAAAGGTCGCTCGCCCTCCTGTCCACTCACACAAACAGGTTAACAAGTTCTGATCAATAATCAGCAGGAACTTCATGATGATCTGCAGGACGCCCGTCACAGTCACACTGAACGTCACATTCATGTTTTACATTCATTTCAATGGTCAGGACAACCTATTAACAACATTTATACAACGTTTGACAAACAGCTGTGTGTGTGAACGCAGCTCCAGAGTCAACAACACACGATGTCATTATGTATGTCGATATCCACATACTCTGCTCACACGCTGTCTGTTTCTCAATGACTCAGCACTTTTTGTTGCTGCCACAAGGAATTGTGGGACAGTGTTACCTCCTTTCCTTTAGTAAAGGATGGTCTGGTGTATCCTTTGAAGGATACAAAAAAGGAAAAATTGAAGTTCCTTGCCTTCTTCAGAGGATTTAAACAGCTCTGATTATGACAGACACGTAACTACTAAAGCTTCATTTTATGAGCAGAGTGCCTGCAGGTAGACGGCAGGTAGATGTGAGGTGATTGGCTGCCCTTTTTAGAGTGTGTGAGCTCAGGGATTGGTCAGACAGCCAAGAGGAAGTGACATCACAGGGGTTCAGTCAAATGAGCGAAACCTTCCTGATTCTCATCGTCCCTCGCCGCTGATCTGTGATCAGCTGATCAAATATGTTAGTAAACACAGGAAGCAGCTACAGAAGAAGAACTGGGCTCGAGTCCTCACCTTCTCCGACCCAGCTGAGCTCGAGCTCGAAGGCTTTGTCCTTCACCTCATCATGAACGATGTAGATTCTGAAACCAGAGGACAGACAGGCTTTTAATTTGGCAGGGCCTGTATGACTGAGGACTTCCTGTTTTAACAAGTGACATGTCTGTGATGCGTT